>LR990622.1:32725216-33045216 GCA_905147815.2 Phalera bucephala
TATTTAAGATATCTAAATATGATTTTGATCATGACAATAAACTGAATTCTTACGAGAAGACTGTCACGAAATGTACTGGAAAAATTTTGTTACATCTTCACAATGAACTGCGCTCGCCAACCCACCTGCCAGGCGTGGCGAGTAAGGGAGATCTCCCCAATTATCTATCTAACTATCTATCTCATGACGCCAGATCCCTTGCGGGGTAGGCAGAGAGTACAGAGTATTATGGAATATAAAAAAACTATAAAACCAGGCCCCTAGTCCCCGGCGGTCCTGTTCTAGCCACAGTGGCAGCCATGGTAACAACAAGGGGTGCTAAAAATCTCCGGCAGTGATTCGGCTACCAGCAACAACAACGAAAATTGGCCCTGGTGACATACAACGCACGCACGTTGAGGACATATGAGAAGCTAGTTGAGCTGGAAGAAGAGATAGACAAGTTGTACAGGAGTATTGTTGGTTTATCGTAGGTCCGAAGAGAGGGCGAGGACACGATAACCTCAAAATCCGGCAACTTGTTTTACTACCAGGAGGGTGAACAGCAGCCCCAAGGTGGTGTCGGATTTATCGTCCCAAGTCACTTATAAACAACGTTATGTCCATCACTAGTGCGTTGAGCAGGGTAGCGTACTCAGAATATCCAAAAGATATTCGCTGAAGGTCATACAGGCCTACGCACCGACGTCCTTCAGAGGCTGTTTGATTCCGTCTTGCTCGAAGAGGCCGGAAGCATGGAACAGGGGTGTGATGGTACTGTTTTTCAAGAAAAGTGACCTTACTAAAGAACTATTGGCCCATCACACTGCTGAGCCATGTTTATAAGTTGTATTCAAGAGTCATCACGAATTGTCTTGAACGCAGGCTTCATAACTTGCAGCCCCCCGAACAAGCCGATTTCCGGAAAGGCTTTAGTACCGTAGACCACATACATACGCTGCGGCAGATTATATAGAAGACTGAGGAGTATAATCGGCCACTATGCTTGGCGTTTGTGGACTATGAGAAAGCCTTCAATTCGATCGAGACTTGGGCGGTTCTTAGATCTCACCAGCGATGCCTCATTGACTATCGGTAAATCGAAGTGTTGAAGTGCTAGTATAATAACGCCACCATGTCAATCCGAGTACAGGGGCAGTGTATGAAGGCGATTCCCATAAAAAGAGGAGTATGACAGGGAGACGTCATTTCTGGGAGTCACGACAAAGAGGCGAATCTGTTTACGGCCACCTTAGAGGACGCTTTCAAGCTCTTGGAATGGCAAGAACTTGGCATCAACATCAATGGCGAATACATAACTCACCTTCTATTTGCCGACGACATTGTAGTCATGGCGGAATCGCTGGAAGATCGAGGACGAATCACTCACCGTTAGGAACTCTACTTTTGAAACTGTCGACGAATATATTAACTGGGACAGGCAGTCCGGTTACGTAGGTCCAACTTTGAGAGCGAGGTCAACCGACTAATCCAACTCGGCTGGGCAGTGATTTGAAAACTGCACAACATCTTTTCATCCAAAATACCTCAGTGCCTCAAGACTAAAGTGTTTAGCCAATCTGTGTTGCCAGTGATAAGATAAGCATCAGAGGCGCGGTCTTTTACAATAGGTCTCATAAAAATGCTCAGTTGCTCAGCGATCTATGGAAAGAACTATGCTCGGCGTTTCTCTACGTGATGGAATCAGGAATGAGGAGTTTCGTAGAAGAACCAAAATCATCGACATAACCCTCAGGATTAGCAAGCTGAAGTGGCAATGGTCGGGCCACATAACGCGAAGATCGGACGGGCGTGGGGGCAGAAAGATTCTAGAGTTGAGACCACGTATTGGCAAGCGCAGTGTAGGACGACCGCCTGCCAGATGGACCGACAATCTTGTGAAAATCGCAGGAAGTCGTTGGATGCAGGTGGCATCGGACCGGTTACGCTGGAAAGCGATTGGGGAGGCCTATGTTCAGCAGTGGCCAAGTATAGGCTGAGATGACGGAATAGATTAATTGGTAATCATTCTTAAAAAAAAAAGTACCTGGGTATTATAAAAAACTTAATATGGAGGTGTCTTAGGTCTTGCAGTAATGCTATTTTGGAAATGGCTACCTACCTATGACAATTTTTTTTTTTTTTTTTGTTTTAAAAAAACGTAGCCCCACACTAGGATTTATTCCTGTGTCGTGGGTGCGTTTACAAACATGAAAATTCACATACACAAATACCCAGACCGGAACAAATAATTGTGGATCACACAAAGATTTGTCCCGTGCGGGACTCGAACCCGCGACTATTAGACGCAATGGGCAGAGCGGCTTAAGCTCTTAACCACTGCGCTAAATCGTCCGTCAAATTACAAAATAAACGCGTGCTTAGAAAGTTATTCGGGGAATAAAAAATACGGTAATAATATATTGGGTAGTCGTTTTGTGGCATTTCTATTTCTCGAGCTTTTTCGTATTTTGGAAGGCACATTAAGCCATGGTCTCGGCTACCACTTCATGCGGTAGTCCTTTAGCCAAGTTGGAAGCCTTATAAGCCGCTATTAATAAGTTCCAACTGTACGTGGCCACAAACCAGTCAGCCAACCAGAGAGTGGAGGAAGCCAGCGAGGTATGTAAGGAAAGAACCTGTTGGAACTCTGTACTCTCTGCCTACCCCGCAAGCGGCGTAATGATATAGATAGATAGATCAACTCCATTTGTGAGAGAAAACTTTTGCCTAGTTATAAGCTTATTTATGAAGCAGCTGGTAAGTACAGTAATAGACTTACCTACTATTACGTGGGCTATGGGTATAATTTTGATATTCAGATTATGTCCCAGTATATCGAAATTCAACTCTTATTTCTACAATAAGGCATTTTAAATAGTCGTCAGTATTATGAATCAAGGCGCTCAAAATATTTTGCTCATGTTGCGTTGTTCGTAGAAAAGAGCAATAAAATGTATGACAAAGTTGTCCGTCTGTCCATCGGCTGTCCCGGGTTCCACTGGCCCCGTCCCGGCTAGTCCAGTCCCGCCTGCTGTACTAACATCACTGGCTTCAGTAAAAGAGCTTTTTTGTTTCACTTCAGTGCGGCGATGGTATATTTGTTTTGTACGGAACGGTCCAGGTCCAAATAAGTGTAGTTGGAAATGTACGCAAATGTTTTGTGCGAAAAGTTGATGAATTTTAATTAATTTACGTAATATTTCACTAGCGAGCGACATGGATAAACGAAAATATTTCTCCGTTTTTAGGGTTTCGTACCTAAAACGAAACCCTTATAGGAATTACTTCGTTGTCCGTCTGTTTGACGTTTATCACCTTTTTGAGGTTTTTTTTTTCTCAGGAACGGGTAAAGGTTTTACTTTTAAATTAATACCAATACCATACGAAGGTCTACGGTCTCCTACTAGGGTAAAAACATGAAGGTTCTAATTTTAAAGTCACTCATTAGACATTATATAGCACTTTCCGTTAACCTAGAATCGTGAAATTTGGCAAGAAGCAAGGTTTTAAAGTACAAGAAAAGGAAGAAATCCGATATTTGTCACTTTATAACTATAACATATAAAAAATTATTATTTTCCCTCAAATCTAATGAGAAATTAAAAAAGCGCTGTCTAGTGACTACTTAACATACTACAACAATACTTCTTTGTCTATGTGCTATCAGTGTCATTTTGTGGAACTATTCTGATTTGTGGTGAATAAATATTTATTCACACACACACAGAGATGGCGCCATCTGTGTACGGTATAGGACGTAAATTGGATCAGATTGTCGATTTCTTTTATTTTCATATAGTTTGAATGAAAATTAAATGTTATTAATTACGGTAAAATTTTATAAAGAAAGAGCACTTTTTCAAAAGATATTTTTATGGACTGCCTCGTTGAACAAGTAGGTAGGTATAATGCGTTTAGAGATCGCGGAGGATCTGGTACAAATTGTAGGGCGAGCAAAATGTAGTTTTTCTATAGAAAATTTCCCAGGATCAGTCCGGAGTCCGAAGTTAGAATAGCCTCGCCCCTGTTACACTGGCACCTTACATTCTCAGAATTAAGTTGGTGTGCGCACATACACCCCTTAGCCACTTCCGCTTGGGGAATGTAGGCGTCCGGGTGTGTGTGATTTTTTTATACGGAAATAATTAAATATCAGCGTTATTCATTTAAATTTTAAAATATATAAAAATAAACATCGTCACACTAGTATTCCCCAAGGTCGGATGTTAGGTCTCATGCAATAGGGGGCAAGCCTAATGCCATTATATCGAGCACAATGCCAGTTGACACTGGAAATATTCCTATCGGAAAATTACATTTGTTCTGACCTGGGATTCGAACTCAGGACCTGGTTGATCGCTACGCGCATTATTCGCCCATAGACTAACGAGGTATTTGTTACTTTTTAGAAGCGTTTGTGTTCATATTTCTATTTGTCTTTCTGGTTCAAATCTTGTAATCCATTTTCAAGCACTTCGGGTATTTTATTTTATTAAGGTATCCTATAGCGTTTGACAATAGAAAGCATATATCCGACTGAGCTGAATTTTAGCATGCGTATGTAAGTTCGGTGACAATGCAATAATATCTTTCTTCTTTTTCTTTTTTTTTAAAAACGTAGCCCCACACTAGGCTTTATTCCTGTGGCGTGGGTGCGTTTACAAACATGAAAATTCACATACACAAATGTACATATAGTACATACCATGGACCCAGCTCCAGAACAGTCTTTTCATGGGGTCGAAAGGTGGCCATGGGAACATGTCAACTACACAACATAACCACCTCGTGTTTAGGCTTGTTAGATTGGTATTGGTATAAGTACTATACAACCAGATGATGCTTAGGGTCTGATGATGAAGTGGCAAGGTGGCCAACGGAACTACCCAAATACTAAACATACTCCCGCCGGGTTTGAGCTCGTTGGATTTATCTTCACGAGTTCTGTAGACCCTGATGGTGTCCAGGATCTGATGATGGAACCGAAGAGTGGCCTACGGAACTACCCAGCTACCTAACATAATCTCAGTGTTTGGGTTCGTTGTATGTCTTGACTTGATCTGTAGACCCGGATGATGTCAAGGGTCTGATAATGGAGCTGGAGGATAGCCAATAGAACTTTTCAATTACTGAACATGATCCTGCAGCGTTTAACGAGTTTTATAAATCCGGACGCTGTCCAGGGTCTGATGATGGAACCGGGAGATGGCCAAAGGAACTACCCAACTACTTAACATAGCCCTGCCGTATTTAGGCTCATTGGATTTGTCTTGACGAGTTCTCTAGACCCGACGAAACTACAATTTGGTGCTAAAACTGGCCGAAACTGAACCCGGTATGAAACCCTCTGAGCGCGAGTCCTACTTGCCAGTTATTAATTATAAATCCACCGCGTATGGCTGGAGAAGGTTTTACCTAATTCTATTTATCTATCTATCTATCTATAACCTCACACCAGATCCCTTGCGGGGTAGGCAGAGTGTACAGAGTTCCAACATAGTTCGTCTCATACACGCTCGCCGGTTACGGAGACTCTTGACTTTTCCATCAGATAAGACTCGGTTTATTTGGCCTTTTTAATAATAATAATAATACACTTTATTGTACACCAAAAAAACAATACAAGAAACAATTTAAATACAAAAACAGTACAAATGGCGGTCTTATCGCTTAAAGCAATTTTTTCCAGACAACCGTTGGAAGGAAAACAAATAAGAATAAAAAGGGCAGTTGGTGGTGTACACTATTGATAATAATTTACAATACACATATATATAATATAAACCTAGACATATATATACAGACATTACAATATACACTATTACATACCACACACATATAGCTAACAGATAAAGATAAATAGCAAATAATCATATTATTGACAGATAGTGACTCTTAACCATGTTTTTGAACGAAACCAACGACTTTGCACGTCTAACTGACACTGGCAATGCATTCCACGGACGGACGGCTTGAATGGTAAAGGATTTATCGAAGAAATTTGTGGAATGCATCGGCATTTTCAGTTTTAAATTTTCCAATGATCTCAGGAACTTCGAGTGTGGCTCATGAAGAAACTCAAATCGATCTTTGAGGTAAGAGGGAGTTATCGAATTATACAGGACACTGTACAGAAGCGATAGTATATGAGCATTCCGGCGAAGGCGAATTGGCAGCCACTTGAGCTTTGGACGAAATTCAGAGACATGGTCATATTTACGCAAGCCAAATATGAACCTTATACAAAAGTTTTGAAGTCGCTCGAGTTTATTAAGTTGCTGCTCTGTGAGGTCAAGATAGCTGGCGTCTGCATAATCTATTATAGGGAGTAGAAGAGATTGTGCGAGTGCAATTTTTGTGGCAGTTGGAAGAAAATTGCGCAACCTTCTTAATGAACCTACAGAAGCAAAAACCTTTCGGCTGAGCTCCTGCAGCTGTGGACCCCAAGTGAGATTGGTATCGATGTAAATCCCCAAATCTTTTACGCTTTTACTTACTGGTATAGTGATACCATTAAAAATAATTTGGGGAAGTTGCGATCAATTGATACGTGAAGTAAGTCTGGAACTACCAATAACTATCACTTGTGTCTTAGTTGGATTAACATTGAAGCCGTAGCACCCACTCCATTCACATATCTTAGATAAGTCATGATTCATAGTATTCACAGCTTCCGACAGCCTGGCTCATTAGCCAGGTAGGTGCCTGTGTGTATATTTGGAGATCATCTGCGTAAAGGTGGTATGACGAACGTAATTGATTGGGAATGGAGTTTATAAAAACAGCGAAAAGTAAAGGAGATAGAACACCACCCTGTGGTACACCGGCACTAGTGTTACACCAAGAAGAGTAAGTTTCATCGATGCGAATGCGTTGCCGGCGACCAGATAGGTAGTTTAGAAACCAGTCAATTGCCGTTGGAGATATGTTAATAGAGCATAGAACTCCAAGCAAAATATCAAAATCCACAGTGTTAAAAGCATTGCTGAAGTCGAGTAGTGTTAGTATAGTCAAATTGCTATTTTCCATACCTAATCTTATGTCGTCTGTGATGTTCACCAAAGCAGTAACGGTGCTGTGACCAGGACGAAATCCTGACTGGAATGGATTAAGAAGGGAGTTCGTATTGAGGAATCTGCTGAATTGGTCGTGAACAAGACGCTCAAGAACTTTGGAATGGAAAGGTAATATGGATATTGGACGATATTCGGAGACAGATTTAGGATTGGATTTTTTAGGGAAGGGCGTTATTTGGGCTTCTTTCCAAGAGGATGGGAAATCTCCGCTAGATAGAGAGTAGTTAAAGATATGGCAAATGATGGAAAGGATTTCGTCAAGGATAGGGAGGATCATTTTGCGGCTGATACAATCATTACCGACTGCATTTGATGTGATCGATTCTATGCTCTTTTTAACACCACAAGCAGTAAATTGACTAAAATCAAAAGGTGAATAATCGGGTGTCGGAATGGATGAAAGATAGTTAAGCGTACTTAATTTCGTAGTCTTATCAAAGTTAGACGAAGTCGAGAAATGCTGATTGAGGAGGTTAATATCTTAATCTTTAAGAAACTTCCAAACCTTTGTTGGATTACCATTTTGAACCGAACTATGGATGTGTTGGCGTTGATCCTGAGCCTTTTTACCTAATTCTATCACGATTTATTTGCGATTTGGGTTTTCGATTCTGGGAGTAGACACGTGATCGGTACTGCATTATTATTTTTGTGCTCCTGGGCAGTCGCCGGTGAAAGTGGTGTATCAGTTCTTGAGCCCGCGTTCAGAGATAATGGCATACTTGGCGCATCCTCGGTACTCTCGCCCTTAACCTCTTGTGCCGCCCTTGCAGTCTCCAGCGCACTCGGTGAATCACTTTTGACTCGAGTTAACGACGTTCACACCACGTAGTCAACTTGACAGTTATCAGTAGCCTTCATCAATATCTCGTGATTTACTATTGCGGGGGATTGATTTCTTATCATATTATCAGACTGTTGTAACTCGTGCTTGTCCATGATGTAGTTGTGGCTCAATGTCATCCCCACAGGTCCACTTTCCTGATTCCAAGCGCCCCGTCTCGTATTTACATAGTCAGCAGTATTTATAGATGGAGATAACGATGTGTGCTTTAAATTCTGTATATCTGCTCGCAATTCCTCAAACTGTTTTACCGTCACACATGTATTTTTGATTTATTCAATCTCAGAATTTAACCTTGTGAGATCATTTAGCAGTTTTGTACAATCAAGGTACTCACTAATGATGTCATCAAGTTCTCTTACTTCCTTTCCCTTTCTTTTTATTACTATTTTGCGATGATCCGTTGGCAAGGATTCAAATAATAATCTATCTATCTATCTATCTATAACCTCACGCCAGATCCCTTGCGGGGTAGGCAGAGAGTACAGAGTTCCAACAGGTTCTTTCCTTACATACCTCTCTGGCTTCCTCGACTCTCATAGTTCGTTCGTCAAATAATAATGATTTTGATTTACTGATTTCTGGTGACTGGTAAACGCTGACACACAAATTCATTTCCAACGTATCTTTGTCGATAACTGATATTTTATTTTGCACATAAGCCACTAGTTTATCTATGTCTAAATTACAGGCGCTATATTTTAATATTCGCCACATATTTTAAAAAGGTTCGTTGTCGCACGCAGCACAGCGCTCAAACAAAATCACAGACTGACAGAGTGACTGTAAACTGTAACTGACTGTAAATATGTGTATATAAATTAATTTAAATAACGTACAAAACTGCCTCGTTGATCTAGTGGCAAAGCGCACCGCTTGGTGATCACGAGGTCCTGGGATCAAATCCTAGGTCGGACAAATGAAGTTTTTCTAACGAAAAATCTTCTCAGTATGAGTCCGGGGTCTAGAATTGGGACCGGTATATGGCAATTGGCTCGCCCCCTAGTAAATGGGACCTAACATCGTCGGCAAAACGTGGGTGTACTCTGTGCACCTCTGCCACCCTCGCTTGGGGAATATAGGCGTGACGGTAAAAAAATAAAAACAGAGGCATGATATACACAGGTACATCGACATATCGTTGACGATTTTGACGTTGACCTCTATTAAGAGGCGTGACTATTGTCGTTATATCGGGTACAATTCTAGACCCCGGACACTGACAGAATTTTCGATTGGAAAAAAGCCAAATATTTCCAACCTAGGATTCGAACTCAGGACTTTTTGATCGTTACCCGTACTATGTGCTACTAGACCAATGAGGCAGTAATGTAATAACATATATAATTGGTTTTGAATACATTCACATGAGAGTGACGCATAAATCCATTATAATAATATTCCCAAATTCTTTGCGGCGGTCACAGATTAACAACGCTGGCTGAAATCAAATGTGAGTTAGCGGCGGACGTCCTACCAAAAAACACCATTTTAATGAATCAGTTAGCGCAACTATTTTGTCGCTCAGCGGTCGAGCTCCACAGTGCATGAAGATATTAATTTTTGACATACACACGCAATGATATTTGGTTTGCATAAAGTAGTTTGGTATCCTTTTCACTGAGAGGCAGAATTGTAATACATTAGTTCTTACACACTTTCACTACATATTTTCCTCTCTCTTTCGCTACTCCCTGCGGCGGTTAGCATTCTCAGCTTGTCCAAGTTTTGTTTACACTGTCACTTCATTCGGTAAGTCAATGGTGACGTTTACAAAAAAAAACAGTCACGCGCCTATATTTTTCAGGCGAAGGTAGCAGAGATGTACACCCACTTTTCACCAACGATGTTAGGTCCCATGTAATAGGGGGCGGGCCTATTTCTCTTGCCATATAATCCGGATATAACGCTAGACTCCGGACTGATACCGGATATTTTTTATCGAAATATTACATTTTGTTTGACCTACGACTCAAACCAAGAGCCTTGTGATCGCTACGCGCCACGTTTGACATTAAACCAACAAAGCAGTACATAACTAAACACATCCATCAATCTTCGGCGCCTTAACAACTTATAAACCAACAATACGGCGTGAACTAGAAGCACGTGCCGGGTAAAAGTAAAACGTCCAATAAACTTGTATTGCGAACCAAATCTCGACAAACTAGTGGTACCCCTCCCTACCCCTACCCGCAGGTTCACACATAAAACAGGAGGTTTAGCACGAACAGATTCACGTCATTGTAATGTTGTCGAGAAAACTCATTGTCACGTTCATCTGTCTCATCATCAGTCGAAAGGCGTCCCCTGCGGAATAAAGGCTAACATCGCCGCAACGACCGACTTTGTGTCAGACGCATCCAACTTTTACTTGCAACCTTCACCAGGTCAATTTATCTGCTTAAAACCTATATTTAACATGCAGTTAATCTGTCATTACTAGAACAGAGAACCATGGGATCTTATAGTACAAGTGCTAACTCAGTTTAGGAGTTAATGGTGCTATTGTCAAAAGTCACAGTACCTACAACTAATTATTAAATTATACTTTTACTATTTGTTACGTGTTTTTGTAAAAAGGAATTGTGGTGTGAAAAGGATGTCATATAAACTTGATAGCGTTACGTTAACAACAAATCTGTTTGTGCTAAAGCTTCAGACCGCGAGGTGCGCGCGGCGCGCAGCCATCCGCCGTACCTAAGACCTAGATTCTAAATTAAATGCCTTGACTGGTGTCTACACGTGGCAGGTATTTCACTCGGGGACCGTATTGAAGTGGCTGTGACATGTAATATGGCCGATAGCAATGTCTGGGCGCGCTCTCCTGCCCTTAAGAAAGGCTTTTGATTTAAGGTCGTTAGACTGTAAGTACGGACGATATTCTACGGTACAAGTTGATTCAATGAATAACAGGTCTAGCGGTCAAATCATTATATTGTGTGGTTACAGGTTGAATATATAAATCAAGCTAATTTTATATATGGTATTTGGTATGACTATGACAAAAAGACTGTGAGACTGCCTTATCTGATAGGCAAGTCAAGTCTCTGTAACCGGCGTGTATGAGACGAACTACGAAGCAGTGGGAGAAGTTTGAAACTGTTAAACTCTACGTTCTGCCTAACCCGCAAGGGATCTGGTTTGATGATATAGAGACAGAAGTAGATACTTCAATATTTGTTAATTTTGAACCATCTAGAAATGTTTTTCAAAACCAGTATGAACATTCAAATCGCTTTTGTTTTTTATTTTATCGTTGACTGTTTATGTTGAAGACTCAGATAAATCGCAAAGAAAAGCTATCAAATTCCGGACTTCAAGCGTGCTACCATTAAGGTCTCAACTTTGGACAAAGCTAATTAGTAATAAACCTAGTAAAATAACTCAAATATCAAATAAGCATTTAATTTAAGTTTATCTCCGTCTGAACAAACATGAATGGCGCAGTTCGCGCTTTATAAAGACTTCTCTCCGAGAGTTTCAAAGGATTCCGCACAAAATGCTACGAGACATTTCACGATTGCGTATTTTCGTTAGGAGGGTATTAAGATTAATATTTAAGGCTTCTGCTGAGCTAGTCGGGATTCTTAGTTGCTCAAAAATGTGAAATATAATTCAGAACTTCTCTTGAAAAACCTAATTTCAAATATAAAAAACGAAAGCCTTATATTAACGAACCCGTATCATTTGTAAGCCTCGTGAACTATTTTATAATAAAGTTTACCTAAACTACTAGTATAGCCTATAATTATTTTGTAATGTGATAATAATAATCCACGTAATATATACTTTGTAGTGTTTTTTATTTACAAATATAAACCTTATGTGCATACAAAACTATTTACCATTTATTTGTGTGTGGCTATGGCGAAGCACTCGTAGTGGCGTAGTCCTCGTATCACTACGCCGCTCCGGGTTGCGTATCTACGACAGGTGTTATTCAATTACGGGAAATTGATAGTTTCCTCGCACTGAATGTGGAGTGAAGCGTCAATTTCGTATGGCTTTCGAGTCGAGTATACCTGACGTATAACATTACTCTGTGTTTACCTTCTATCTTGCTTTAGGGGGTTCAATCTTACTTATAAATTCTCGTGTTATTTAATGTTGTTTTCGGCATACTGAGGTGAAGGTTCTCTTATATTTTGCTTAACGTTATTGTAAAAGTCAATTTCATATAAAAAATATAGAACCAACCATAAAACCAACACTATTGTTTCCAATTCTACTCTCACTCTCAGTCCGTGGTACATAAAAAGAAGCTTGACGACGGAATCTGTGGCCGCGCCGCCTGTGAATAAAGTGTAATCCCAAATCGCAGGACGCGTAAATGTCGGTCGTAACGACTCGAGTAACAGCCGCCACTCCCGACAGCGACATGACGCTAGAGACATATATTTTATAAACACTGTCACGCTTATATTCCCCAGGCCGGCGTGGCAGAGGTATACTGTGTGCATTATTTTTGTTAATGATTCTAGGAAATAATGTAACAGGGGCGAATCTATTGCTATTATACCAGACACAATTCCAAAGTCTGGTATTGGGAGTTTTTCGATAGCATATCTGCACCTTGTCTGACCTAGGATTAGAACCCAGCACTTCACGAGTGCTGCTATTGCATTCAAATTATAAATTGCACACAAAAAAAGCGTTTTTATCTACGAGCTAGAATTCAAGAGTTTGAGTGACCATTAAAGCCATTGGACTGAAAAAGTGACAGTGCAACATTGTTTCACAACACACTCATATTTCTGCAAGTGAATGGCGATGCGTCGTCAGATAGCGAAGCAACAAATTGGCGTCATAATCGTTAATTCACACTTAAAATAATGACCTCCCTACGATCCCGTGCCGGCCCCCACCCGTCCCCCGGCCCCGGTGTAATGTGTGTCGTCGCGCTAAATGTCCGCTTTTATTGCCGGCTCGTTATCGTCCGCGACGCCGCTGTGGCAACCGCGCTGATATTGTTGATCTATCGGCGTACCCGATTGACGGCTTTTGAGTCCCCGCGACTTAAATCTGAATTGTTTTTAACTGTATGTCAAATATGGGAGATGTGGATTAAAGACCTTCTTGCAGCTTGTTTACAGCAATAAACCGTTACAAGACATAATTTTAGTAATATGTAGAGACATTGTTTTCAATACATAGCTTTCAGCAAGACACTCTTGTAATATTAAACTGTTGTCATTTATATGCATTTTTTAGATACTATTTATTTTAAAAATGTTTTAAAATCATCGTGGCTTAGGTTATGTATGTCAGCGGTATTTGAGCTAGAAAACACAACCCAATGAAATGTGTGAAATAAATATTTACTAAAATAAAACCAGAGTAAATATATTTAACCACAGATCATTATTTCAATATTAGTCCAGCGCATATGATATTGAAAATCAAACTAGAGATTAATGCATCTAGGCAACGCATTCTAATTTATGGCCGACCATTTATTACTCGCTTCAATTTCCTAACGCGGCATTATCGTGCAGTCTAACCGGGTTCGGCGGTGCTCTTGAACGAATTCCTGGCTAAAATCGCTAACCGCGACACACGGGCTGACGCGCGACGTGTGCGTCGCGATGAGCCAGCGCTCCTGCGTGTGTGTGTGTGAATGATGTACGCTGTTGGCCGCGAGGCCTTTACAGCTTCACCGGACTTAAAGGCGAGCGTGCAACCACTACGCTCTAGCCAGCCAGAAGGGCAAGAGGCGACATACTCGAGGGCGCCTCGAAGAGGTGCCCTCGGTTGGGACAGTCGCTGTAGGGGGACGGGTGCACTACTAAGTGCACCGGTCAACCGCCGGCTATGGGAGGGGATCTACTACTACGTCGTCGTCGTCGCCCGTATTCTGAGCGGAAAGAAGGGATGACAAAGCATCGGGGGGGTCGGTGAGAACATGTCGCGGCCGGCGGTGGCGGCAGGGGTCGGGGGGTGGATCGTAGTCGGCGGTGGCTACGATTAACGGATTCGCATGGGTAGATGCGTTCGCGAAGTGACGTGTTGACGCCTTTTTAATAAAGGCGCGAATAGGTTCGAGACCTAGATCGGAGTGGAGGTCGACGTTTCGTACGAACCAGTTGGCTCCTACGGCTTTACGGAGGAAGCGGTTTTGAACCACTTGGAGTTTATCGATGTGAGAGGGGGCCGAATGCCCGAACACAACACACGCATAAGTCATGATGGGTCGAACGCAAGTTTTGTAAAGTGTCACCTTATTTCTAAGGGACATTTTACTCCGCTTGCAGATTAACGAATGGAGACGACCGAGCACAAATGATGCTCGGTGACGGACCCGCTTGATGTGCGGGCCGAAGGACATGGTACTGTTTAGGGTGACCCCTAGATATTTGACCTCTTTGACCCAGGGAATGGGTCGGTCGAACATGGTCACTTGGCCGAGATTACTTCTAGGGCGGCGCAGGGAGTGGCGCGGGGTGGCACCTCTGGAGAAGAACACCGCAGCGCTCTTGTCCGTGTTCACCTCAATACGCCACTTCCTGAACCAATTCCCTAGGGAATTGGCGGATGCCTGAAGGTGTCTGGTAATGAAACCCTTATTCCTATGCGAGACGTAGAGAGCGGTATCATCCGCGAATAGGGCTAGATGCGCCTTACTCGAACGAGGAATGTCGTTCGTGTAAAGGCTAAACAGGAGCGGAGAGAGAACTGAGCCCTGTGGGACTCCAGCACTGATGGAGTGGGAAGTGGAGCGCGTCATTTCGACGCAATAACGGAAGGCGCGATTCGACAAGAAGTCTCGTAAGATGAGCACGAGTCTGTCCGGCACACCCAATTGGTAGAGCTTGTAGATCAAGCCGTTGTGCCAGACTTTGTCGAATGCCTTCGCGACATCTAGGAAGAGGGCGCCCGTGTGTAGATGGGTTTGGGTCTATTGAGACCGGAGAGGATGTGCTCCGTGATGCGGTGCACTTGGTGGACGCAAGAGTGTTTGGCTCGAAAGCCAAACTGCTCGTCGATAAGGATACCCCTGGACGTTACGAAGTCTTTGAGCCTCGCCAGAAGTAGGCGCTCGTATATCTTGGCCAGGGAGTTGAGGAGACTGATAGGGCGGTAGCTCGCGGGGAGATTGCGAGGTTTGCCGGGCTTGGGAATGCCTATGACGTCCGCCTCCTTCCACTTAGCGGGGAAGGTGCAGTTCGTCATGGCGGCGTTCAAAATGGCCACCAAGAGGCAGATGAGCTGGGCGGGCAGGCATTTCAGAACGCGATTCGAAATGCCGTCAGGGCCGGGGGCTTTTTTAGTTTTAAGACCCATAATCAGATCTTCGACCTCCGTTTGCGTGATAGGAGGCAAGGAATCGACGGGGGGGGAGGGATGCCCTGCGCTCGACTTCCCTGTCTACCGCGTCGACGTGGGACTGGTCAACGGACTGAGAGCTGGGGGCGCACTGGCTCTCGAGGGAGTCGGCGAGAAGCTCGGCCTTTTCGTCGTTGTCGAAGACTGGGGGTGCTGCGCCTGAAGGGCAGGACAGCGGGGGCATGTCAGTCGTGGAGTCAGATTTGAGGCTACGCGCCAGCTGCCAGTAGGCCAGATGCGACGGCGCGATGCCCTCTAGGAGGACACCCCACCGTTCCTCCCGGACCTCCGCGACACGACGCTTTACCTCTCGTTGTAAAGCACGCATCCGGGCCCGATTGGCTTCGGTGGGGTAGGAGTCGTACGCTCGGATAGAAGCATTCTTTGAACGAATGAGATCCCTAACATCGTCCGGCAGTTGAAAGCGGTTGAGGTACAGATCTTCCACCTCGACTTGCTTGGACGATCGACTGACAGCCGATCGGATGTGCTCGGTGAAGGCATCTACGGCCTGATCGGTGTCCTGAGGGGACGGGATGGAGTCCGAGCTGAGAGGCAGGGGGGGAGGGTCGGCATCCGCCAAGGCCGCGCTTAGCGCATGCCAATCCACCACCGTCTTTTTGGGTCGCTGAGGGGCGGAAGGGGGGGAACCGAGTCTCATGACTACAGGTCGATGGTCAGAGTCGAGTTCCTGGACCACTTCCAAGGAGTGCAGCCGTAGGGTGACACCCTTCAGAAGCGCCATGTCCAGGACGTCGGGTCGGTGATTGGGATTGTTAGGATAGTGGATAGGGTGCATAGGTGCGATGACGTCAAAGTCGAGAACGTCGACCAGGGCGTCAAGGCTCCTACCGTTAGGGGAAGTGGTGAGACCGTTCCAGGCCACGTGCTTGCTGTTGAAGTCGCCCGCCAGAATGACGGCGCTTCCCAGATTGAGGAGTGCTTCAAAGTCACTCCTGAGAACGGATTTAGTGGGGGAAAGGTAAACGGAGGCGATCACGATGGGCTGGTGCCCCGTGAGAGAGACGCGACAGACCGAGGCTTCGATGTTGGTGAGCGCGGGGGGATCGAGAGGGATGCAGTGCAGGGACCTCCTGTAGTAAATGAGAGTACCGCCTCCGCGGGAGCCGATTCTGTCATTGCGCACGAGGTTGTAGTTTGCGATCCTAGGATCGCGTTGTGCGGGCTTCAGGAAGGTTTCCTGCACGAGGAGGATATCAAGTTGGTGATCTCGGAGGAAATAAGCAACCTGATCTCGCTGGGAGCGAAGGCCATCGGCGTTAAAGAACGCCAGGGATAGGTTGTGGGGCTTTTGGCGGGGAGATCGTAGATCCATTATTGGGTGCGGGGGGGTTGGGTTTTGAGGGACGCCAGGACGTCATATACGTCCCTGTATTCCGCGGCCAGGAGAACCTGGTCCGCCAAGTTGGTGGCGGCGCGGAGTCGAAGTGCGAGTTCGCGGACTCTGGGGAAAAGTGCGGGGCTTATAACCGCCGAGACGCTCATTATGAGGTCGACGTCCTGACTGACGTTAGAGGGCGGAGGGGGACAAGCCGCCACCGGCTGGATCGCCGGCGCGCGCTTCGGGGGGCGGGCAGGGCCCACTGACGCAGGGTGGGAGGCCGCGGTGTAAGGCAGCGGCTTCACCCACGCGTTGGCGCCGAGGGACGGCCTGAGCGGCGGGGGAGGGGGGGTCAGCTTCAGAGGCGTGGGAGCGCGGGGAGCCGTGGTCGCTGGCGCAGAAGGCACCGGACGAGGGTGCGCTGAGGGCGCGGGGGGGTGTTACGCTGAGGGCGCGGAGGGGGGGCAACCGCGTGGGGGCGGCGGTGGCCGCCGCGCCTCGCCCGGCCGCGCTTCCCCTTCGGGGCCTTGGGGCAACCGCGATAGTTCGCGGTGTGCCCCTTGGTGCCGCAGAGGACGCAGCTGGGGGGCTCGGCCGCCGTCTCCTTCGAGCGGGCGCACTGGGACGTCGCGTGGTCCCCGATGCACTTAACGCATCGAGGGCGCGCGTGACAGTTTCGGGCAGAGTGCCCGTACATTTGGCAATTGTGGCACTGCCCGGGCGTGCCACGTTTGTGGGGGGCCTCCACGGAGAGGCCAGATATATGGCACACGGCCTTCAGGTCGAAGACCCTACGGCCGGACTCGGTGCGGTCGAGGACGACCAGCACCATGTCGTACGCCTCCTTGGAACGCCCATTGACCATTCTGTGCACCTGGCGCACAGGAAGGTCCTGGGATTGGAGGTCGGCCTTGATGACGGCGGTGTCCAGCTCCCTCGGGACACCGCGGATTACTACCCTGAGCTCCCTTTCCTCCTCCAGGGTGTATGTGTGATAAGCGATCTTGTTTGATCGCAGGAACGCGGATAGCCGTCGGTGGTCGTCCGAGGACGCCACCTTGACGGCTATGCCTTGCGCGGTGGAACGCGCGTGCGTGTAGTTGATTTGGCGATTATAAATCGCCTTGGAGATGCGCTCCCAGGCGCTCTTGTCCTGAATGACAAGCGGCGGGGGAGTGATGTTCGGACGTGAGGGGCGCGCGAGGGGGGAGGCCCTCGCGGCCGCGTCGGGAGACGGAGACGGCCGGGGGTGGAGGGGCCGGGAGAAACGGAAACGTTTCCGGCCTTTTGGATCTTGGGAGGCGGCGAGTCGCGCGGTTTGCGCGCGCGCTTCCCATTCGCTATGGGAACGAAGTCGTCCTCCGACGAGAGCGACGGGGACGGGGACCGTGCGGGGGCGGCGCGTCGCGCGGACGCGCGCTCGACCTCCATATCCGAGTCCGAGAGAAGCTCGGACCCGCATGGCGAGACGGGGCGGTCGGCGGGGGTCTGGGGCGGCGCGACTAAATCAGTTCGCGGCGCGGCGAACGGAGTCGCGGGATCCCCCCACCGGGCGGCGGCGGGGGGGGGGGGGGGCACTACCGGGGAGACGCGGTGTGCCCCTTCGCCTTAGGGGCGAACGGGCGGCACCAAACCCTAACTGCTCCGGGGCGAAGAGAACCGCCGCACGGAGAATAGGATAGCGGGATGGGTTAAGGTAGGGTCCTGGTGGAATCAAGAGCCCTGACTAGGGAAGCCCCCAAGGCCAGAGCTCAAGCCCTTCCGAGTTGGCCGCCCTCTGAAGGAGGGAGGCGAGCGCTCGGGTCCCGCTCAAGCCGGCTTACGACGCCGCTAGGCGTCCACCGGACTTACCACGAACGGACACAAGACGTGGATTTACAATAAACACTAATATCGAAAACAGTTATGAAACTAACCTTTGAGAAAACGAAAACCGCGGGAGGGCCGGCCGCGCCGTTAGCCGACGCGGCTGCCTAGCAACCCACGTGATTGGTCACACCGGGCGATACGCGAACCGTACCTACACGAGACGCAAAAGCATACGCACAGCGAATGCAATTACGTAAACACGCAAGCACAAAACACGTAAGCACAGCCGCGACAAACCACGTAGGTCACGGAAAACGACCGTTACTAAAAACGCGGGAAGGCCGACCGCCGTCAGAACGGCGCGTCTACCTAACGGCTCGCCTTGTTGCTACGCGCGAGCCAGACGCGGAGAAGTAACGTCGCAAGCCCGTATATGTGTACGTATACACGTATATGAGCCAACCAGATCACCACTCCACGCAAGCGCAGGCGTTTCCAACAGAGTAAGTCGAAATCGAATACGTACGTAATTACGAAAATAGCGAGCGGGCGGGCAGCGCAGCGATACGACCGAACGCGCGCAAGGCACAGCCAGAACTCAGCGCTCCTGCGTATTCATGCGGCTTCACTCGGAGCGCATTAGCAAAACGACGCGGCCGCCCGTGGTGCGCGGTGCGGGGCCGCGTCGCGTTGCTCGCGTGCATCGCAACGGCTTAAACGCCAAATCATTATTTATGAGTCAGATAAATTTGGCGACTCTTGTATTAGAGTGCGCGCGCGATGGCCCTTGTTTATTCAGACGAGGAACTGAATTTGAATACTTGCAGCCAGATGGATGGAGTCAAATGTGAAAGGATTATTTTATCATTATGCTGTACTGTACCTACTGGAATTGAAGGAATTGTTAGAATAGAGTCTGTGCAAACACTACGTATAATGAAATTCCGTCGTTAAATCAAATGGAATTTTTGTAGTAATTTGAATTAATTTATGCCCCGGGCATTAATCATTACCCTCTCCTTCTCTCTCACCACATTTTAAGGCAAAAATAGTAATTCTAGATCAATCTATAAAGCTTATACTCAATAAAGTTGGCTAATGTAGCAAACACGGATGCAAATGGGGAGACTTTAAGGTTCACATTTCTCTCAAGCTCAACTCGTCGTCAGTCGCGCGACGGCACGGCGTCGCGCGGTCGCGTGGCGTAAGCGATGGCGGCACATCCGTCAGCGCGCGCCCATCTGTCACACACCTCCGCCACTTCCTTAGCCTGATCGTCGACATTATTCATCCTGAGTAGGTACGAGATACTGGTAGTTCTCAGAACGACGTAGTAATAAATCTGACGGTAAGGTATTATTTCTGTCATTTGATATATTAATATAATGTTACGTAACGTTTTGGTGTAACATAACATAAGTACATGAGAAAAGTAGTCTAAATGTTACTAAATAATTTTTCATTTGTTTTTAATCATCATAAATATTTTTATAACTTGTGGTTTTAAACACATGTACTTCAATATACGAACAACATACAATATTTACTGGATTTGAATAACTCCAAGTAAGAAGCCAACGATATACACAGGTACATCTTGTTGATCTCACTAACTATAATTTAAAATCAAGCTTAACTGTAACTTCTTTGAAGAATCAAAAGGCAGATTAGAGGTACATTAGATAAGGTACGGCTGCGACGCGGCTCATAACAGACGGGCATCAGAGGCTCGCCCCCGGAACTGACAAAGATGGCCGCCACGAGCAAAAAATGCAGCACTCCTTACAATTAGTCTGTGGACCATTTAAAGTTTCAATGGCATGCTGGTTGATCAAGTTTTATTAGTTAACCTCATTTTTTTAAAGAAATTGAATTGAAAGATCCTTTATCTTTATTGAAGTGATCGGATGGTTGTTACCGCTATTTCCGTTCGATTGTAGGAAGGCTCGAGATGTTGTATGGTGTAATTTTGAAATAGAAAACTTCCGCCCCCATATCTTAAACTCGTAGTTTACTTTGATTGTTCTTATTTGCTATTCTGCTTTTATCTACATTTATTAAAAAGCATTAATGCATATTGGAAGGGATATGTAAAGAGAAATGCTTTTCTATCGCATTATTGTATGACAATATGCATAGCACGCGACGGTCTAAAGTTGTAACACTTGTCAGGAGTTAGGTCCGCTCCCAACCAGGTTTATGGGCTACCGAGGGTTACGAGTGCGGGCAAACAGCAATGCTCCTGCGACGCCGCGCCGTCGATTTGTGGCAGTTGTTTCAAGTTATGCAGAGTTGATATTGCAATACCGTAAATGTAACTTAACTACGGGAACCACTGACACACCGCTGGAAATGAGTCTTACTTTCACAGGATGAGTGATTAAAAATTATGGTATGATTAAAAATATGGTATACGAAGGTGATATTTTCTACATTTTTAGGAAGACAACGGGATTGTGTTGTTTAATTTTGAAGGCAAAGTCGAACACCAAAATGATAGGCTACGCATGAAAACGAAATTTCCCATAAAAAGAACTCCCGCATGTTATTTCGGTTTTCATAGTTCTTTAGCTAGCAGTAAAATAACACCGTCATTTAGAAGGCGTTTGAAAGCGTAAAAATCATTTGCCAATGATCTAGCACTAGGTATATGTATAACATCTAAAGGTACACCCCTATAATGTAAGTTGATCCATAAAACTTTATTTATTTATTTAGATCACCAACATGACATATATCATGGCATGCAAAGATTATTAGTAAATAAAAGATGTTTGAAATATTTTTAACGTCTCTGACTCTCTCTCTCTCTCTACTATACACTCTTACTCTGTTACGAAAAAAAAACATAGTGTCTCGATTTAGTCATTGCGAACAACGAATAAACGATAAAGACTATCTGAGTCAGCTAATAGCTGGTAGAGACTTACGTGAGGGGGTACTATGGGAAAAACAAGTTGCGTGCGTACAAGGGTAAATTTGATTGGAGCACGGGGCGCGGGGAGCGGGGCGGTCGCTCAAGTAATTGAGCCATAGCTCAGGGCGGACGCGGATGCCGACGGCCGACATCTTCGCCGATTATGTGGCCACAAGTGGCCGGCGTATACGGTATTGAAGCGTAAGTACGAAAGCTAACACTGATTGCTACACGTGTCCATGTAAGAATATGTTTACTCAATTAAGGATGTAGTATTTATTACTTTCGTGTTCTTTTTTCACGGTGTTTTCGCGTAGTGACGTACCAATGGTATGGTCTTTCATCTCACTTATACGAGTAGGTTTTTAACCAGCATTGACGCAGTTTAAGTTTATTTATTATTATGTTTAGTATAGTACAGTATAAATATTGCTACTCTACTTTTATGAGTCCCTAAAAGCACAATACTAGGGTCTTATTGATAAGTCACCAGAACAATGTGGTAAGACAAGCCGGTTTGACCTATTTCATCCATAATGGAGCAGGGTTTTCATAGTGTAAATACTTAAAAAATCTTGGGGTCCCGTAATCCAGTGATCGTAAAAGATGCTTATCTTTATGATATTCCCGTAGAAGATCGTCTCAGATTCAAAATACTTATTACTACTTATAATATTTCCAGAATACGATTTGGTCTAAAGTAATATCACCATTCAGAGCATTGTGCAGTCAAAAATACTATTACCAAACAAATATGAACAAATACGGCGAAATATCTCAAAATGTACACTGGAAATAATATATGGATGCTGTGTACACTAGGACTATATTTCATGAGAATCGACAGGGAACTATGAGAGCGGAGGAAGCCAGAAAAGTCTGTGGAAATAGTTAGGTTATTGTAATATTACCTTCAAAGGTATAAAGCGAGGAAGAGCTGTACGGAAATAACCTGTTGGAATTTCGTAGTCTCTGTCTACCTTGCAAGATATCTGATTATCACCACACACCAAATTCCTTAAAGATAGATAAAATTATCAAAATATACGGTTTCCGGCGTCAAAACGGTTTTCGGCGTCATGCCCAGCAGCATTGTGTTTGTTTACTCCGTTAATTTTAATCAAAAATTCAAGTTAAACTAAGTGTTGGTGTACAAACTATATACCATTTTATAGCTTATGGTAGGCGTTACTCTAGTTTATTGTGTAAAACAGAACCGTAGCAAGATGTGTGAGTAGTCATAAACATTTTTAAAATAATTTGCAAAAGACGCCATTGCTCTGCGTGCCTGACCTGCGCAACCCGCGCGCCGCCCGCTGAACGCACACATAAGCACATGCTATACGCTAAATTGCCGCACAAGTCAGCGTTTCTATCGCTTTCACCGCTATCTGCGCATTAGACGGAGAATGTGTTTTATTGATTTTATTTCACGTTTTGTGATTATTTATCTTTATGTTTATTATGAAACAATATTTATTACATGATGCCTAATGCCAATTATGTTTGTGGTGGCTGTCACCATAAAATAAATACTAAAGACTACCTAACTTACGGCAACTGCAATTTGAAATTTGATCTTCAATGCGTAAACGTAACCGACAAGCGTTTCCAATCGACGAATCACCATAAGATCATAAGAATAAATGGAAGTATCCTGGTTGTTGTACTAAACAACCCAAATCGGATAAAAGTAATAATCCGCTCCATCCTGTCGACAGTTTAGACATAAATTCACCTATTTTGAAAAAGAAATATTGCAGCTCACAATATGAAATATACAATATATTTCGAGAGGAACTCAATCTAATGAAGTCAGCTATGTTGGGTGAAATTGAAAAAACGCTTAAGCAGATGGTAAAGACAGAACTACAATCAATGAAAACTGAAATATCTACTCTATGTAATATTGCCTGCGTTGATTATGATATTGTGGTATTGCCAGAAACATGGTTGAATAATAAAATGGGAGCGGTGTACTTATAGCTATATCTAACAGACTCAGTTCGATCCGCTTGATTCATGGTGAAAGCTTGTGTGAAGATCTTTATGTAACAGTGAATATCATTGAAAAGAAACACATTACAATTTGAGCTGTATACCTCCCTCCCCCACTTAAAAGCATTATGTTAAAACATTTCCTGGATAAGTTCAACAGTATTTCTAGTAGTATGCAGAACATCTGTCTCCTGGGCGATTTCAACATGAGCTGTATTAATTGGAACAATGTATGTAATGCGAATCACTGCATGCCCGTAAATAGAAACAATTTATCTTTATATCAGTGGTTCAATGATTTTCTAGCTTTCAATAATCTGTATCAATACAATGATGTTGTGAACAGTAGAGGACACTTGGTTTTGAGTAATACTCTCAACATCAAAGTTATGGCAGCTACTGATGATTTGGTAAAAATTGACCCACTACATACACTAATTGAGATAGCGTTACAGATCACAAATAACTTAATATTACGAATAAATAACAATACTACGAAGTTTAGTTTATATAAAGCAAATTATGATCAAATTAATTCCGAATTACAACAAATAAATTGGTTTAATGAATTTTCACAGTGTAAAACTGTGAACGACATCCCAAATTTCATAGAAATTAAACAGGTATAGAGTCTATCTCTATCTATATCATCACGCCAGCTCCCTCGCGGGGTAGGCAGAGAGTACAGAGTTCCAACAGGTTCTTTCCTTACATACCTCTCTGGCTTCCTCCACTCTCATAGTTCGTCTCATACACTCTCGCCGGTTACGGAGTCTCTTGACTTGCCCTTCAGCTAAGACACGGTCTATTTGGTCATGGTAAGATAGTCTAGGTCTTCCCCGGCACCTACATCCTTCCACTTTCGCATATATATCTGTTTTGTCATTCTTTCTTCTGGCATTCTTTCTATATGCCCGAACCAACGGAGCATACCCTTTCTCATCTTTACACCGATACTATCTTTCATACCTACTCGCTTTCTTACTACGCTGTTGCGAATACGGTCGGTCAGCGTGACTCCGCACATCTTCCGCAGAGATCGCATTTCAACCGCATTTATCCTGCTTTCGTTCTCCTTCTTACATACCCAACTCTCACTGCCATATAACAGCGTTGGGACAAGCACTCCGTTATGCATGGCCAGCTGCGCCTTTTGGCTTAAGTGCCGGCTCCCAAGTAGCCTTCCCATCGCACCATTCACTCTATTACCTGCATTCACTCTTCTCTCTATATCAGCGGTGTATTTCCCATCCTCACTGAAGGCGCATCCAAGATATACAAACTCATTCACTTGCTCCAGCACATCGTTACCAACCACAATCCTTGCATTCGTTCTGGTTTCTTCCCGTTCAAAAACCATAATTTTGGTTTTCTTCACATTAAAATGTAAGCCATTGTTCATGCAGTCGTCTCTCATAACTGTGACTAGTGTTTGCAGATCAGTGGCTGTTGGCGCTATCAAACCCAATATCATACAATAGGTGGTTTATCACTAGATCACCCATTTTTACCCCTTCAGTCATCGCATTCAGTCTTTGAAGACTTTTATCCTGATACACTATAAACAGTCTAGCGGACAACACGCAACCCTGCTTGACGCCGATTTTAACGTCAAACCAAGGTGACATGTTACCACCCACCCGTATGCATGCTTGCTGTCCACGTAGGTGGACTGGACGGCTCGCAACAGGGTGCCGTTTATACCATACTCTGGCAAAATGTCCCAAAGTCTCTTTCGCACGACTCTATCAAACGCCTTCTCCAGGTCCACAAAACCGCAGAAAACCTTCCGGCCTACTGCCAGATGCTTTTCTACGATGTTGCGGAGGAAGAAAACTTGATCCGAACATCCTCTTCCAGACCTAAAACCTCCCTGTGCCTCACACAACACTCCATCGGACTTCTCGCGCATTCTCCGTTCAATAATTTTACCATACACCTTAGCTGCCAAGCTGATCAAACTGATGGCCCTGTAATTGGCGCAGTCATATTGTGAGCCCTTGCCTTTATACAAGGGTACTATGACTGCGTGGCGCCAATCTGTAGGGACTCTACCGGTCTTTCAGCAAAGATTTGCGAGGACCCAAAAAGCGTCCCGGACACAAGTTCCACTATATTTAATCATCTCGGCAGATATCATGTCTATTCCCGCAGCTTTACCATTTTTCATACTTCGTATCGCCCATTCAACTTCTTCCATAGTGATGTCCTCTGTGGATTCTGGTGCCGCAAACTCGCCTCTGGGCTCGTCTGTGGCACCAGCATCCGGGGCATTCTCATACATTTCTCCAAAGTATTCACTCCACCGGTTTAGCACAGCTTGTGTGTCTGCAAGAATGTCACCATCCTTAGATTATCTTTTCCATTCTGGAGCCTGACGAATCACCTCGAGCCTTTCTCACCTTGCTCCAAAAGAGTTTGGTGTTATTCTCGAAGTTATTCGTCAGCCTCTCCCCCTCAATCACACTAGTGACACACTCTTTCACGCTTTTCTTACACTAAGGTTTTGGTGGCATTCTTGCATTGCCGGTATATTTCTTGATTCATCTCCGTCATACTGTCATTTAGATTCAAAGAAGAGACATAGTCCTGCCACGCTTTCTTCTTACTTTCTACAGGGGTTTTTAACTCTGTGTCCCACCATGCATCCCCTTTTGCTGTGTTATGCTTCTTTGAGCAGCCACATACTTCTATCGCTGATTCTACCAAACTCTCTTTCAGACAATTCCAGCATTCATCTATGTTTGAGTCCAAAGAACCAGCTGTCAAAAGCTTGTCCCGGACTCTGTCTTCATACGTTCTCCTCACGCTCTCATCTTGCAACTTTTCAACCTTGATTCTTTCAAGGCCTCCGAAGGGGATACGCTCTCGCCAGTGCCTCCACTTCCTGAACAAACCACTTAGCCGCGCAATTACGAGATAGTGATCCGATTCAAGAGTGGGGCCTCTATACGCACGGGTATCTTGAAGTGTACTAGGTACAGAGTATACTCCATATGTCTTTCTAGAAATTCAATGTTTCGCTTATTTTTGTATTTTCTGAAAAAAACCTTTTGAATTTCCGGTATAAATACTATTCAATATGTTATCCAACATTTTAAGATATCCTCGTGCAAAGTTTTATCAGAATCCGCCTAGTAGTTTTTGCGTTATGATGGTTTATACCCTTGGGCAGATAGACAGATAGACCAACAGACACGAAAGCCAAAAAATGTAGAATTGGCTTCTACATCAATAGAATGATATGCGTAAGATGTTATTCCCAAAAAATATACACAGACATGACTTCCTTAGAGTTTTATTATATGTAGTATGTAGAGATATAGATGCTTTACTTTTCCCTACAAACTGTTAGATTTCCTCAAAACGTAAATATTAAGTATGTTGTCTGTCATATAAAATATCTCCATGGTAAGTTTCACTGACATCTGAAAAGTAGTTTTGGAACAATTAATGATAAATCAAAATTGACATTTTTCTCCTTCCTCAAAAACAGTTAAGTTTTTCGAAAATATAAGTACACAGAGTTGTGACCTTTTGTACAGGTTAAAATTACACAAAATTTCATTGAAATCAATCAAACAGGTTTGGCGTAAAGTGTATTTTTAGAAATACAATATTTTACTTATTTTCGTCTTTTCTGGAAAAACCTTTTGATTTTCCGAGATAAATACTATACAATATGTTAGCCAACATTTTAAGGTATTCGCATGGAAAGTTTTATCAAAATCCGTCTAGTAGTTTTCGCGTGATGATGGTTCATACCGTCCGACAGACCGACAGACAGATAGACAAACAGACACGAAAGCCAAAAATTGTAAAATTGGCTTCTACGTCGATAAAAGGATACTCCTGGGTTGTTACTTCCTAAAAATATTCCATGTATAGACACGACTTCCTTACAGTTTTATAGATAATCGTCTAATATACAAACATTATCATATAGATGAAGGGACATTGAATAATCTCCATTCTGCTCTATATTGATTCTAAATATTCTTACGATATGAAACCTACGTCGGTTAGACTAGCGTGAGCGATTTTCAGCGATTGCACTATTTAATTGTGTACACAGGAGGTAAGATCGTCTGTGTTAAGTGAGAATTATCAAATCACATCAAAATTATATTTTACTAGATTCAGGTGAATTATTTATGTGTAAGAAGATCAACAATGGAATATTTTTAGAGAATATTAGAATTAATAATATCGGAATACCTTGATACGCAATTCGCAAGGGTTTTGAAAAATCATTGTTTTACTAAAAAAAAAAATACGTCCCTGTAACTACCTCACAAACCAAAACACGTGTAGACTCTAATATGATTTTTATATTAGTTCGCGATGACGCCCTTTGCATCAAACTTGAATAAAATTGCTTTTAGCCCGGATAATCCCCGGATATCCCGGCGAGTTGGTGAGCGCCGTCCGCGCTGTCGTCCGCTACTCGTATGCTAATAACGCAGTGGCCGCGGATCCGACTTTCTGACTGCTTGTCTGTCTGTCCGCTTTTCTGCTCAGTCATATTATTCATATAAATTATTCCACTTATTTATGTGTGTAAGCAAATAGCGGATGGAGTGTTTTTAACCAACTTCAAGAAGGAGGAGGGTCTATGTTCGTCTGTATGTATTTTTTATGTATCATCATCATCATATCAGCCTATATTTGTACACTGCTGAACATAGGCCTCCCCAATCGCTCTTCAGTGCAGCCGGTCCGATGCCAACTGCATCTAAAGACTTCCTGCGATCCTTACAAGACCGTCGGTCCATCTGGTAGGAGGCCATCCCACGCTGCGCTTGCCAATACGTGGTCTCCACTCTAGAATCTTTCTGCCCCAACGCCCGTCCGATCTTCGCGCTATGTGGCCCACCCATTGCCACTTCAGATTACTAATCCTATGGGCTATGTCGGTGACCTTGGTTCGTCTACGAGTTTCCTCATCTCTGATTGGATCACGAAGAGAAACGTCGAGCATAGCTCTTTTCATCGCTCGCTGAACTACTCTGAGCTTTTTTATGAGACCTATTGTAAGATACCACGTCTCTGATCCATATGTCACCACTGAAAACACCACTGCAACACACATTGAAAAGAAAAATTTTGCCCTGAGGCCAGTTCTGTGCTCAACATACCTCAGTAGGTATGTTGCGCTGTTTCCCGAACGCTACCCAGCCGAGTTGGATTCGTCGATTGCCCTTTCTCTCAAAGTTGGACCTACCTAACCGGACTGTCTGTCCCGGGTATATGTATTCGTCGACAACTTTAAGAGTAGAGTTCCCAACGGTGAGTGCGGTGGGTACGACATGGGCATTGAAGATTATTTTCGTTTTGTCCATGTTCATTTTTAGACCCACTTGGGATACTCTGTTGAGGTCACCGAGCATTCGTCCTAGATCTTCCAGCGATTCCGTCATGACTACAATGTCGACGGCAAATCGAAGGTGGGTAATGTATTCGCCATTAATATTGATGCTAAGTCCTTGCCATTCAAAAAGCTTGAAGGCGTCCTCCAAGGTGGCCGTAAACAGTTTCGGAGAAATGACGTCTCCCTGTCTTACTCCTCTTTTTAAGGAGATCGCCTACATGCACTGCCCCTGTACTCGGACTGACACAGTGGTGTTATTATACAAGCACTTCAACACTTCGATGTACCGATAGTCAATGCGATATCGCTGGAGAGATTTCAGAACCGCCCAAGTCTCGATCGAATCGAAGGCTTTTTCATAGTCCACAAACGCCAAGCATAGTGTTCATCATAAAAAGACCCTCTTTTTAGAGAAATCCGGCCAGCCTCTGACCCCTGTTTTTATGTATGTTCACAGATATTTTCGTCAACTGTGGACCGTTTTTGATGATTCTTTTTGCGTGGGGCTTGGCATATCTCCATGGTGGTCCCATTTAATTTTGTAATTGGACCTTGACCAGAATATTATTAACCAACTTCAAAAAAGGAGGAGGTGCACAATTTGTCTATGTTTTTTATAACTTCTTTGTTTATGAGCCAATTTTGATAATTCTTTTTGTATTGGGTTCGGTATAGTTTTAATTTCATTAGTATTAGACTCTAGACTTTGAAAATATACCACGGGATTCCTAAACGACAAACAGTACGAACGTGTAGATTGAGTTATTATGGGTGTTATGTTAGTCCTGTAGATACCTTACTAAGTAGAATTATATAATATGGGTATATAAACATTAATACCTTTTTGTTTTATTTGTTTATTGTTCAATATACTTAATCAACTATTTACATTTCGTGAATTTAACACGGAAACCTAGGAAGGAAGGGTTTATCTGTGAGGAGGAGTCGTTCCTAGCTGTTGAATTTTTACATAGAGATAACACTTAGTTTAAATAGGTGTACCTTACATTATTGACTTACTTTGTAAGAAATATTTCTTTAACCTATTTTTACGTATGGCGGAATTTGAGTATGACTTCTGTAGGTGATCTGGTAAGTTATTTATAAGGGGTGGAATAAGGTAGTCTAGTTTTCTTTTGCCATAGGCATTTTCAAACTTAGGCAGGCGATACTTACAAGTGTACTCTATGTTTCTTAAGTTATTGGGTATTGTATTAGGTATTAAGTACTCCGGTTCGTTTACTTCTGAGAGTATTACGTATTTTTTCTTGTCGACATCATTGATGACTTGACAGTGTTCAAAAAGGCCTTTATCATTATTTTTGTATTTATTTCGAACATATTTAGGTACAGTTAATAATATAATATTTAGGTATAGTTTTTAAGATTTTACGTTGCACCCTATAAATATCGTCTACGTATGTTTTGTACGTGGTTCCATAACTACTCAGCCCGTAATTGACAACAGAATCAGCCATAGAGGTACAGTAGTCTTAGAGCGCTATAAGGTAGTTTATGTTGTAATACGTATAGCTTGATGACGTAAAACAGATCTTAGTTTCGAACAGACGTAGTCTTTTTGTGGTCCCCAGTTGAATCTGTCGTCAATAATAAGGCTTACATACATGTGTTGATGTACGGTTTCTAATGGGGGACAAGCGCAATGTTTTATTGTACTATGCAAGCATAGGTGGGTATGCGCTACGATAGCAGGCTTGGCGTGGGGTTTGGTATGGGTGGAATGAATGTGCATCAATTTAGTTTTGTCTGCGTTTATGACGAGTCCCGTATCGTGCGCCCATTTACATACCATATCAAAATTGTACTGCATAATTTGTTGTGCGTGTGTAATGTTTTTATTGGCGACTACTATACAAGTATCGTCTGCAAATTGATATATTGACGCATTTTTAATTATATTACACATATCGTTGACGTAGATCAGATACTCCGCAGGTCCTATTGTTGACCCCTGTGCCGTTCCAAAGTTGGTTAGAAGTAGCATGCTGTTTTGGTTAGAAATTTTTACTGTATTTGAACGTTTATTATGGTAACTTTTTAGTAACTCAAGGATGGGTCCTTGGATACCACAGCGTGAGAGTTTATCATATAAAATGTCATAATTTAAAACTTCAAATGCTTTACTAAAATCAATAAAAACTGCTAAAATATGTGACCTTTTGTTAAGTTCATCATTTATTTTATTAGAGAAATTTCACAGCAATTGAGTGGTGCTTTTGTCTTTTTGAAATCCGTATTGGTTTTCGTTTATTATATAATTATTTTTTATAAGCGTTTATTTGATTGCACAAAAAACGTTCAATAATTTTGTCAATGCATGAAAGAATTGTTATAGGGCGGTAGTTGTTATAGTCTTGATGATCGCCTTTTTTGTAGATGGGTCGAATCACACCAACTTTAAGAATGCCAGGATAAATCGCAGTTTTTAGACAGCAGTTCACTAGATTGTGATTGATTAGAGGCGCCATTATATTTATGAGAAATTTAATATCACAAGCCCTAATTTTGTCGAAACCAGCACTTTTATTAACATTTAATTCTTTTATAATAGTTTTGATAGTATTCATTTTTGCTGTAGATAGCTGCATTGTTCTATCTGGAATTATTTGATAGCTACTTGGCTGGAGGATGGGCAAAGACCATACATTTAAGGTTGTGATCTCTTTAACGTTTTGGTCGAACTTTTTAATGAAGTTATTTGCTATAGTTCACGAGTCTAAATCACAGAAGGTTTTACGTAATACACTATCTATACATTTCATTATTTTACCTGTAAGACTGTTTATCAATTGCCATAATTTACGAGTATTACTAAAGTTAGTGGTAATTGTGGTCTTCTTCAGCCGAAAGACGTCCACTGCAGGACAAAGGCCTCCCCTAAAGACCGCCACAACGACCGGCTTTGTGCTGTACGCATCCAACTTCTACCCGCGACCTTCACCAGGTCATCGGTCCATCTTGTAGGGGGCCTACCCACTCCACGTCTTCCGGTATGTGGTCGCCATTCGAGAACCTTTCTGCCCCAACGGCCGTCAGTTCTACGAGCGATGTGCCCCGCCCACTGCCACTTAAGTTTAGCAATTCTGAGTGCTATGTCAGTGACTTTCGTCCTCCTGCGGATCTCCTCGTTTCTGATTCGATCCCGCAGGGTAACTCCGAGCATAATTGTGGTCATTATATATTTATTTTTTAGTTTTTGTGTGTATTTATTTGTTTTGTTTCGGTAGTTATTAAATAGTAGTCTATTTATGACATTATTCATGTCTGCTTGCCATATATAGAAGAGCTGATCACGTCTTTTACACATTTTAACAAGATTTTTTGTTTTCCAGTTACAAGATTTTCTTTTCCTAATCTTATTGTCTGTAGCAGTATACTCACACTTCTTATAAGCGTCGTCGAAATGTTTAATTAAGTGGCCTACTATGTCATTCGGATTCGTTAGTGTCATGGGCAGGTCCCATTCTAATTGAGATAATTAATTCCGTAGTTTTTTATTATGAATTTTTGTTCTGGATTGAGGTGGTAGGGGCGATGGGTAGCCGTCGGCACTAATAATTGCGCACCCGATAATACAATGGTCAGCCGGCCCTGCACTCCCGACGGCCGTGTACACGTCTTGTGAGCTTACGTTACGAATTAGTACGTGGTCAATGCACGATTTGGTTATATTTATTCCATACTTTTCTATACGTGTGTGGTATCTGAACTTTTTTAGAAAAGGGAAACTGACTTCTAATAGCAAAAAATAAATATTTGACGTCGGTGCCGAGTAGCCAATTGCACCGACCGCCTGGCACCGACTTCAAATATTTATGTACTTACGTATTGTTACTTTGAATACTAAAAGATACATATTTGACTCTTCTTCGGTATAATGTACTGCAGCGACTACAGATACTTAATATTTATCTTTATTCCACGTACTGAGTTATTTTAAGCTGATTCTTTGTTCTGTTCTTATGAGGAAAATTGGTGTCTTTGTATGTGAATGTACATTTGCAGAAGTTCGCTACAGCCTAATAGAAATTACTATTAATGAGCTATTAAGCACGTTATCATAAAGCTTATTAATTAAAAACATATTTGCATTACGTTTTAATCTCCAACCACTCGTTTATTAATGTTGCCGCATTTTGTGCCCATAAATAATCGTAATGAATGGACAACTTTTGAACTTAATGTTTTAATTGCAATATAATTGCATATGCGAACATGAATTAATTACATTTTACACGGAAATATCACTGGATATGCCACATGTATGTAAAAGCCACATACACGTTGAGGATCACAAGCCGAAAACAACGTTAGTGTTACGGTGATATAAAACAAAATGTGTGAAATATCTTTGTTACCATTACGATTGCGTAGTTTTTAACAGCGTATAAAGGCTTTACGCCACGCCGTGGCCAGGTCTCGTACAACACGAGTGCACACGGCAACGGCGACGCTGGCGGTTACACTTGCTTCCTTTGATGCGTACTCTGACCCCCCCTGGGCGATGACGTGGTGGCCATGAAGGCAGTGGGCGCGCAAGTTAGAAAAATGATTGATAATATTTGTAGTAACCGCCTACCCTGTAAGGTAAATGATATGATTATATAAATAGGTTAGCCAACTGACGCTGGGAAAAATGTTTTATTTTTTTACATACTAAGATTACTTACAACCATTTGTACCAACATGAAATTCTAAATCATCGGTACATAACAATATAATGAACTTGAGAAACATATAGCGGTTTCGATTTTAACAAAAGGTACCAACAAGTAACCTATTAACGTTTAACTTTAGATACGTATATAATTTTAGAAATGGTAACTTAAAAATTGACTGTAAAACTGATCAATACCCTATTTTTATTTTACTTTGTTGTTGTCAATAGGCTCATACCATTTTGGGGACCTAACATCTCGTCGATATGTGGATGTACATTGCATAGCTTACTCCTCTGCCACCACTACTTGCGGCTTGTAGATCCGTTAATTAACGTGACACATCTCCCGCTGTTTCAATGGCCACGTCTGAGGGCGGTGCGTTTGTGCGGCGCACCTTTTGTGCTGCCGATACGAGCACAATGCGTGCCACTTCACGAGCGCGGCGCCGGGGACGGGGGTACGAAGCCTGCTTGCAGTACTAAAGCCGACCTGTCATGGGTCTCCTGAACATAGGCACTGTGAACATTTGTTTCCCTTTGAAAATTAACCAACAATACAAAGAGGAGTCAGACAGAGAATAGCGTCCTACAAATTTCATCTTTACAGCGAACAGCACAAAACTCGGCTTTTTCTTTTAAAAATCATTTTGTAAATTTCATAATCAAGGCAAGGCAAAATAAGCAAAATAGAGGCAAGATGAGATGAGTGACTTTGTTTCTTTCTTTCCGCAGTTTTCGTTTCGTTTTTTTCTCACCGCGGTTAAAGAGAAGGTCTTTTCCCAGGAAAGAGACAATATAGGCTAATTTATATTGCTGTAATGTTTTGTCCGTGTCGCAAATGTTAGTACCAACATTACATGAAAATAGTACTTGCTGCTACAGAAATATATAAAGACCAGGCTTTGTGTCACCGGAGGATACTCATGTTTCCCGCGGCTCTCCGGCGGCGCGGCGGCGCACGAGTCGCCGTGTAACTCTATATCACTGCCGCAGCGGGGTTTATTGCCACTCGGTTCCGTCGTCTGTGTTGTTATGACTTGAGACATAACAACGAAATTTCAATGTATTTTTCAGATAACGTAAATATACGATCTCGTTTTATATACAACATTTTCATGTTTTAAGTGTGACGACAAGGGTTATTGGACCGTAGACGAATGTAATAATTCCGACTTTCAAGGATTCGGAAACCTTTTGATAGAATTTTTCTATTTATAGATATATATCATGGCTCTAGCTCCCTTGCGAATATAATCATTAGATTTTGTAGTATATTTAAGCTACAGTTAAGTACTAATGTTAACGTAGATTTTTATTTTTGAAAGGAAGTAATGTCCACGAGGTTAATACCGCTGATTGTTTTCACATCATTATTTAATGCTCTACCGGTCGTGGAATATTTGATATTGCTCCACTCTATGGCGGGTTCTAGCGCGCGGAGCTAACTGACTTGCTTCCTCATAAATAAAATGAGAACAAAGCTTGCATCTTAAATAAATAAACGGGAGTGTTTTTTGTTGTCGAGTTTTTCGGTAACGAGATAAAGAGTATCGAGGAGCGCGGGCCGTGCGGGGAGAATAGAACCGGAGCGGGAATGGCTCGGACGTGGCTTGAAGCTAGAGTTAGACAACACGTCACGTACTCGTAGTCGTACACTTAAATTAGTTTCAGAACTTTCAACATCAAAAGATTTCTAATATCGAACACCATTTTAGTACCTACTTATGAGTAGTCAAATAATTTCCATCTAATATTGTATTAGGCCAACCATTATTCCATACCTGAGTACCACGTACTTCCTATATTCAAATGAGACGCGCGTTAATTAGGCGCGTTACAATAGCTTGGTTAAATAATCGTGTAACTGTATTCTATACGCCACTGGATTAGGAGCATTTCACAGATTTATCGTAACGCACCGCGTTACGTTTAAATGGTGATAGCGAACAAGGGCCCAGACAACATGGTTGAAAACTATTTTTTGCTTTAAAAACGATCATTATTCAACCGTGCAAAGTTGGCATCGAATTATAGTTTTACAGAGATGTTTGGGTTAACTGTTTCATTAAGTTTTTATAGGCGAGAGCGTTGGGACCATCCACACCTGCCCGCCCCCGCCCTCTGGCCCCCATACCTAAAGGAAAATACACTCTCGTGCCCGAGCGCGCCTGCGTCCGACTGAGCCTGCCCGAGCCGACTCGGCCTAGCCTGAGCTCGCCCGAGCCCGCCTAAGGTCACCTAAGCTCGCCCGCCCGATCCCGTTCCAGCTCGAATGTGTTGTGAATCACCCGCGCGCCGCGGCACTTTCCTGAATTGTTTTATTGTCGGAGGCACTTGATCATTCTGAATGTTATTTATGACGATGTCACAGTCCTTCCTACAAACAGTCTACAAACGGCCACTACTAATACAAACTAAAAGTGGAATAATGCAAAGGCTGAAATGAGACAGTCGTGTAGCAATATTTAGATTCAATACAGAACGATTAAGAAAACATCAATCATTGAAGTATTTAAAAGTACCCATAAATCGGTTCTACCTAAGTTTACCTATTTTATTTCAACTTCTGAGCTTTTTTGAGAGCTCAGCACGAAAAAAATTACGTTAGCGTGACGCTAGTGCGCTCAGCAAGCGTGCTGTTCATGTTTATTTAATTAATTTGTAGTGTGACAAGGATGGCATGTGTGAGGATGGTATATTAACTTATTAGCATCAAGCACGCCGGCGTTTCGTCCGATACTTTGATATAAGTATATTTTTTTTAATTCAGAATGATTTAAATACAGACAATTAATAATTGACAGAAAGTTCATAGTGTTATTTAAGGTATCTTTTAGCTCTTCACATTGGCACTTACTCAGTAATAAAGAACATAGTGACAAAGCTTAGTGACCCCCAACTGACGTCAATAAACGATCAAAGATAGACAACCAGCATTACCTCTTCTACTTCGCAAAAAGGTTCCGTTCAGGCTCGCAAATAGTTCACGAAGCAAAGAACGGAGGTGAGATCGCAGGCTGGGATAAGTTCAAGGCGACAGTAAATCAACCCTTTCTCAATTCGACCAGAAATATATCGACGCGGAAAATAACGATGGACCATTCGGGGGTTTGACGAACGCGATGTTATAATAGACAGTTTGCTGAATTCAAGACCCAAGAACATTATAAAATAAATCCTTATACTCGCATCTTAAAAACGGGGCACAAATCCAGACTCTAGATTTTTACTGAGAATTTTTCGATAGAAACCAACAACTCAGGTTTGTATGATTCGAACTATGTACCACTCGCCTAACAAGGCACTTATTGCTGAGAATAACGTAAGTATGGAAGCTAATTATCTATTGCCCTCTTCTGGTTATATCTTCCTTCTTTACTAGCTATTCGGTTTAACGGTTTTGGATTTATAAAAGCAAATAACAATATTATCCAAAAAGTATGTATTAAACCATATAAAATACAAGACTTTCATAGTACCACCAACACTTAAGTAATGTACGAGTGCGTAAGTACATACATATGTTCGCTACATGCCCCATATGGAACGTGGCAATGCTTTTCTAGTGAATATGAATAGTCGGTTATAGGAAATAAAGACACGCCCTTCTGTTGTAGGTACCACTTAGCTGGGCGCGGTAGTGTCACCCCATGCAGCAGACGGTGATGTTGACTGAGGCATTGTCGCGCAGGCGGCTGCGCCGGCGCACATCGACGCGGCGCGCGCGCCGCAGCCGCAGCGCGGGGGACACGCCCGCGTCGCACGCGCGCACACGCACGCCCGTCATGCCGCCGTTATCCGCACATTCCTTACATAAAATGAATCAATAATAAACAATTTTCATCACACCTGTATTTCCCAAGTGACGGTGGCAGAGATGTACTGTATACACCCACTTTTCGCCACGCTATTAGATTCTAATGTAATAAGGGGCAAGCCCCACTGGGATTGGAACCCAGCACCACCGGATCGCTTCGCGCATTATTCACCGCAAGACCAACGATGTATTCCAACGTCGACGACAACGAAGGACCAAAGAAATTTTGGTCTATTTATCTATAGAATCACACCAAATTCTTTGCGAGGTAGGCAGAAAGTACATAATGGGACTATGTACAGGTTCTTTTCTTACAGATCGCTCTCGTTTCCTCGCTTTCATAGTTCGGCTCATACACGCTCGTATATTAAGGAGACTCTTGACTTTTCAAGTGTAAAGCTATAGGTATTAAGATGCGCAATCTCCTTCTATTTCGTTTTGTAGAAGATTCATGACATACATGGGTAAAAATGTCGAAGATTTTCCGGAACGTTGTAGCGCGCTCAGCCTACCGTTGGAATAGGTTAATAATATGAGACAATTTATAATGGCTTTGGTCAAGTTGTATTATGCTTCCATTACACCGGAGGTGAAATGACATTTGGTAATTCTTTTATTACTGAAATATATTTCCCGACGTACCATTTAACGGCCGGTTAGAGCGTAAAGGATAGAGTTGCCCACTACGGATAAAATTTTGACATATTTTGTATGGGAAATCTGTCAAAATTCTACTGACAATAAGCAAATCTATCCTTGAGTTGAATATAGGAACCGGCCGTAAATCAAATGTTTTTTTGTATAGAATCAATCTACTAAAACAAATTGTAATGTTTTCAAACCAGTCTCTCACTCTCTCTTACTCCAAAGTCACACCAAGGCTGTCTTGGACAAATCTTGTGATAATTTTACTCAGCCCAAGAATAAAATTTATCTTATATAATCAACCCAATAGAGTAGGTAAAATTCAGGTCACAATAGTGAGCGTCATCCACGTTTACCTATAGGAAAAAGCGGTGTGATAGTTACCGCGTCCAGCCGGAAGTGCTGGTGCTGCTGGTGCGGCCACATCACCATCGAGCGGCTCTTGTTTGATGCCAAGCATATCCCTGTATGTCAATCATCAAGAAATTATGACCTATACAACCTGTCCAATTAAAAGATTTAAATAAAAAACTTTTATAAAAAAAGGTAAACCGACTTCAAAAACCAAAAAAATAAATATTTGAAGTCGGTGCTGGTTGGTGTAGTCGGTTACTTTTCACCGACTTCAACCTTTTTTTATAAAAGATTTTTATTTTACAATTTTAAGTGACCAGTGAATTATTCTATAGTAGGGTACCTATAGGATTGACGTAATACCCATAATATCTCAATTTACACATGCCTATTGTTTGTCGTTAAGGAGTTCCCTGGTGTATCTTCTAAGTCCAAGGTCCAATGTCAATAAAATTAATATGGGACTACCTTGGAGATATACTGAACCCAATGCAAAAAAAAATATCAAAATCGGTCCACAATTGACGGAACAATCGCTGAACATACATAAAAAAAAAAGCATACATACAACCGAACATAGAACCTCCTCCTTTTTGAAGTCGGTTAAAAAGACATCAGTTTTAGTTAAAGTCGTTGAAAGATCACGGCGAATAGGCAGAATATAAACTTGGTATAAAAATAATAAAAACCTGATTAAGCAGTTGAGTGCGGCACACTTGTCACTCTTTCAAATAACTTCGAAGAGGGTTTTGAGTATTTGAGATACAAACGCACATTTTAGATACTTTTAAATTGTTAAGCACCACACACCACACCCGTCTAGGGAATATAGCTGTGACGATGTGTGTGTGTGTGTGTGCGTTCGAACAATAGTCTTACCGCGCATGTCTTCACTGCACCTCATATAAGCACTTTCCGCCGCGACTGTAACGCCGGCGAGCGCCGCGCACGCACACGTAATCAACTGCCATGACCACATGGCGCTTTACTAACTTACTTACTATAATATATGCCTATGTCCGCCTATGTCCAGCAGTGGACTGCTATAGGCTGCAGATGATGATTGTAATGCAACGCGCGCAGGGTTTGCACATATATTTGACTACACTGCATCACAATGACGTCGCAAATGGACAATGGTGTATAAATAACAATTATCTTCGCTACGTGAGCTATCGTATAAATAATGTTAAGATAAAAAAATACAATAAACTTATCGAATGTAATGCGGTTTATTTATTTAGGTTATACGGACGCCGTGGATATTGCGGAGCACTCGACATGCACTTATGTGTCATTGAGTTTAAGACACCCTTCCATATCATCCATTTTCCTATCTGTATTGTACCTCCAAATTCCCGGGATAGGTAGAGAGTACCAAATTTAAACATGATCTTTCCTTACAGCCTCTCTCGCTTCCTTTCCGTCTAATACATGCCCGACAAGGAGACTCCATATTAAAATTTATTGACAATGATGCTATCACCATTGTCAATTTAATTATTCTATAATAATTACGTATTAATTGCCTTTGCTTGATAACTCTATACAACTGACACACCAGGAGTACCACACCCGAGTATGACTATCTACCGATTTTTCACATTTGTGAACATTAAGGGGCTACCGCGATAAACACGCGAAATTTTGACTCTACGGCTTAGGATCTGATAAAAGGAATACAAGATTTAACGAAATTTTCTCGATAGAAAAAAACTAAGGTCATTTCTATTAATTTACATTTTCTGATTCCAACGCGAAACGTTAATGAACTAGTCAATAGATTTACTTCAAAACAGAAATTAATTGCAGCAAAATTCTTGTAAAGCAGTTATTGTATAGTGTAGTTATTTTAGAAAATGTTAAAATATGAATTGCACGTACGTCGTTTATTTCCGAGCACGGCCTCAACATATCCGTCTTATTAATATAGTATTATTTCATTTGTAAAGTAATTGCATCACTGTCTTTCTCCCGGTCGATAAATGGTCGATCGCGGTGGGCCCTTAACACTGCATAACAAAAATCTACTTCTCAATATCTTCTGGCTTCTGAGTGAAGTCTTTGCGCTAAAATATATCAAATTCAGCTCTTGAGTAAACATTGTAAAATAATATATAGTCTTTCGGAGCCACATTGGTTAGCTAGGAACAAATACCATAATATTGCCACCATATATTTACGGTCTTATTCTCTGTAGAGCATACACTTGTCTACATAATGTATAGTGTAATGTAGGTAGACTCATAATTATATTAAGACTTAGTGTACCTGGTGTGAGGCAATCTGCAATTGTACCTGTACGACGAATACGTGTTTTATTGTGCTCCCTAAATATCAACGGACATAACATTGGTGAAACGAGGCCGGTTAATAATTCGATAAGAATAATTCATGACGTAATTACGTGTACGTACGACGTAAGACTGTGATTTGGTGCAGAAAAATGACGATTGGCGAAGTCAGTGAATTAAACTTCAATGGCGGTATGTGGTCGTCCTACGTGGTTGTTCGATTCCCGCACGGGACAAATCTTTGTGTGACCCACAATTATTTGTTCCGGTCTGGGTATTTGTGTATGTAAATTTTCATGTTTGTAAACGCACCCACGACACAGAAATAAAACATGGTATTGGAAAACGTATTCTTTACAAAAAAAGGAAATAAAAATAATAAATAAATTTTTGGATCTTTCCTTTTACTTGTACTTGCCAAATTCCATGGTTCTAGGTCAACGGGAAGTGCCCTAGAATTTCTTATGAGTGACTTTAAATGGCAATATATTTTTTTTGGGTTTACTTAGAACCTTAATTTTAAAATATCTTAAGTCTTTTGCTGTAAGGTGTTGGATGTTCAATATGCAGGTCGTTTGCCAGCACGGCGGCGCACCATGAACCATGCGAGATATACAAAAGAATATAATTTCAAATCAAAGGGTTCTCGTTATTTCATCAAAAATAGGACACGTTGCAAAATGCAGTGATGGCAAATGAAGTTGATCTCTGGCCAAATGGCAGTCGCAGACGGGATATCACAATGGTAGCCGCGGACCGGATATCCCAATGGTAGCCGCGGACAGGATATCACAATGGTAGCCGCGGACCGGATATCCCAATGGTAGCCGCGGACGGGATATCACAATCAAAGAAGGCCAGTGCGAAGATGGGCCCATGATGTGCTTAAGTATATAGGCAAGACCTGGACAAGATTGATTCAGAATAGAGATATATGGCGTAAGAGGGAGGTAGGTCCCTACAGTGGGTGGAATGAGCTGGAAATTAAAGTTTTTATAAAAATATAAAAGATATAGTAACAAAATTAGTAGACGGTATATTCATCATTCATTTTGTTGTCTCTGCATGTTCTTTTTGCTCGTGTCGCCTATTTCGGTGATGCCTGACCCTTTCGTACGACGCGCCGACGACGATCCAGGACGATCTTCAACATCTAAGTCCTATAAATTTGGTTCTGAAGGATGCGACACAGTTCGCACGATAGAACGTAGATTTGCATTGTGAACTACGTCTGTGATCTGTGCGGAACAACCTGTTGGAGCTCTATACTCTCCGCCTACCCTCAAGGGATCAGGCGTGATAATATAGTTAGACAGGTGAACTTCGTTGTCAACGTTAGTCAGCCTATTGAAAGAAGAAAACATTATTTTTCTGAAATTATTTATTTATTTCTTTGTTTCCTTGGCGTGGCGTGCTCGTCGCTGCACGGCTAGTACCTGCAGCACACCTGGGAGGTGACACCGACGTAGGAGTTGAGGTCGCTGTAGCGGTACACGGTCGCCTCGCGCACGTTGGGCACCATCACCAAGGGCTTGACGTTCCTGTCGCACGCCATCATCTGCCAGCCCGTCACGCCGCCTTGTTCCCGGCATTCCTTGCCACGACAAAACAATTAATTTTTTTGCCTTTTTTGCACCGTGGGAAAAATCCAGACTAGAATTTCCGCCAGCTTCCCTCCAGGCGCGTCGGACTCTTACCGACTAATAACCCCTAATAATGGAAAGGGCCTGGAGGGAACTTATAAGCACCTTTTTGTTTATCAATAAACTATAAAACTACTGAACTGATTCAATAATTCTATCACCATGCTTAATCTAAATTATTCAGAAGTAATATAAACTGTATTGTATCGCAGTAATAATAAGGTTTCCGCCTGAAATAATGGTATTTGTGATAAATTATAAAGATACTACAAAATAAACGCATACGCAGCTGCGGAGTTACGGCCAGTACTCAATATGTATATGAACCACGCGCTCGGTCGCGCCTCGCGTGCTCTTCTACAGCTTTGTCTGAACAGGCAATTCGTTGTAGAAAATAAAATCATAAACGAACAGTCCAAGGAACTCGTTCAATGGTAAGGGTTTCAAGGAGCTCAGGCAAAACCACCGGTGATCGAAGAAATTGTTGCTTTTCAGATAACAACACAGGGACACGCAAGCATTCACTTCAAAATTGGACAATAATTCAATCGGCGTGGAAAATGTTCTGGTGGTTACTTACATCGGTGACGACGTACCGTCTCATGATTTGCTGCGGCTCTATTCTGTCGTGCTCGGTAATAATCGATGCGCCGCAGTACCCTGCAGCATTACAGAATACTTATGTTCTATATTCTTGGATATATACTATGTTTTTAAATTTAAAGCTCTAACACTTTTTTCCACAACCTCCACCCAAATACGAGTGAGTTCAAGAATTTGTTTCCGCTGAATATTTATAGTTTCCCAATATGAATTCAAACAGCCAAGGAGTAACCTTAATGCCGTGATGACATGTTTTTGTATTACTTATTAATTAACTTTTACGATATTCGCAGAAAATAATAGTGGCTATATTCTTCTAGTAAATTATCTATCCCACCCGAAATCATTTAGATTTTAAGTCTTCAAAATTATTATCATTCTCAGTCTTATATCTCAGTCGTAAAGCATCACACTGGAGATTGATCCTAAGCTTAAGTAATTTGACAATTTGTATGAAAATGATAGCAAAATAAAATGATTTGTGGTTGAAATCGAGGGTTGTTTACCAGAGAGAGAAGAGGAGGTACTCACCGCTGCTCGCCGTAGCGCACACGAAGCCTCCGACCGCGGACGGTTGAGGATCAGCGGCGAGGACGGCGCAGGCGCACGCGACCAGTAACAGCGCGAACATTGTTCTAGTGGTGCCCATGCCGCCGCACGCGCAAGTTTTATCTCACCGAGCCGCGTGCTCGACACGGCTAACGAGATTAATGTAACGCGCTAATTATTGCTAATTATTGCCTAATTAGTGCATCGGGGCCTGGAAGCGAGACCGTGATTGGTTGCGGAAATCGACAAGCAATCAACATTTTCCATGACCTTTACGTACGGGTACGGTTATTATCGCATTTACATTGTTGATTTTACGATCTGATGATTCAGACATAGAAAAATCAGAAAAAAAATCTAGTAAAGAAGAACTCTGGCAATACTCGTATCGTGTCTCCAATAGGAGCTGGGTTTAATCAAGCTATTAATAAAAGTTGAGCTGCAAGTTCCTCAAGCGCCTCCCGTTGCCTCATTACATAATGTTTATTACCTAATGAACGTCTGTTCAGCAGATATAAATAATAATTGAGTGGTAATATTAATCATTGTCTTCCCAGAATTGATTTATATTAATATCATATTATTATACCTAAAATTAGAACTCAAATTCAACGTAACCATTTTTTTATGGTTTTTTTTTTACCTAGCTTTTACCCGCGGAATCTAATTCAAGGCTAACGCCACCTCATGGAATAAAAAAAAAACATAGAAAATACCTGGGTTCTTTCTTTATCTATTTACTAGCAGTTTCCCGCGACTTCGTACCCGGTCGACAACAGCGCCACCTACCGGGTCTATGTTATATAGCCTATATTACTTCTGAATAAAATAGCTTTCCAACGGTAAAAGAATCATTAAGATCGGATCAGTAGTACCGGAGATTACCCCGAACATCCAAACTCACAAACTTTACCTCTTTATAATATTAGTATATATTATAAAATTATTGGTAAAATAGCTGATTTAAACCTTACCTATCTACCCTGCCAATGATCGTAATCTGGCGTAATAATATTTAAAAAAGGCACATTGCGAGCTAAGTACGTAACATTACATGTCAGTACATTATGTCAGTCTTCTCGCAATAATATACAGTTCATTTTCACGATCAAAATCATGTTTAGTTACATCTTAAATAAATAAATATACAAAGTTTCGTATCCAGACCATTCATCGTTACAGTGTTCTTTCCAGAAGAGACAATCTTCAAGGCATCGGTTTATGCACGAAATCATGTTTAAGTGTGTAGTGTGTGTCTTAGATTTACGCGAATATTACACATGAAATAAAACTATTTTTCGGATTTTATCGCGGGTTATTTTGATTTTTAAGTTCCCGACGTTTCGAGTGCTTTGCAGCAACCATAGTCACGAGAGGGACTGAGGTGTTAGACGTCATAAAGGCATAGTTATTTCGGGGTACCCTCAAACTTCTTAGTTATTTTTGTTGGTCCGATCTACGCAGAATGAGGTCACGGTGTCTTGAGGCCTTGCAGTGTAATCCTTGGTTTTGGATTTGATTATATTAATTACCGGATCCTAAGTCGATGGAAGCACCCAGCCATCTTCTCTATAGAAATTAGGATGTTTTTTAATTTCAATAGCCTCGCGAACCATCCTTGGTAGGAATCGGTGTTGTTTCACGAGGATTTGTGGTCTATCAAATCTGATGTTATGGCAGGTGCGATCAAGGACAAGGACAAAGTTGCTTAAAGAAGTCTGCAGTGTGTGAACACTGCAGACTTCTTTAAGCAACTTTGTTTTAGGTCAGCTATGTGTTCTTTAACCCGAGTTTTTACCGGTCTTTTTGGATGTCGTATATAAGAAAGACCACATTCACAATCAAGCTTGTATACTCCTGCATCTTATAGAGGGATCTCACACTTGACAGATGGTAAAAATTGACTGATCGTCTTCGGCGGCTTATAAAATGTTTAAGTTTAAATTTAAATTGAAGCACGCTTCAAGATGTAGTCAATCTTGTCCGTGATTTCTCTCTTATAAACTAGTACAGCAAGGAGACGCTCGACTGTGGCTGGTTTCACTCGGTCACTGTGACGTTGGCGTGGGACTCGAAGCTTATTGTCGTGCCGGACTTGCTTGACATGATGAAGCTCGGCAACCAGATGTTTCTTGTCACAGATCCCTTGTGCTCTCTGAAACAAAGATTTACCCACGGTAGCTGGATGGTGGTGAGATTCACCGTTTAAGTACCTATCAGTATGGGCCTTTTTTCTATGAACCGTATGGCTTAAGATGTTGTTGGGGTTACGGATTACTAACACATCTAGGAAAGCTAGGGAATTGCTTGTCTCCAACTCCATTGTAAACTGAATTTTATGGTTAATGGAGTTAAGATGATTTAGAAATGCTTCTATTTTGTCAGATGGTAATATTGTGAAAGTGTTATCTACGTACCGCTTGTAGGAACTTGGCTTTACAGGTAATGTACGAAGGGCTGTCTCCTCAAAGTCTTCCATGAATATATCGGCAACAATGGGAGATACAGGGGAGCCCATCGCCACCCCATCTACTTGCTTGTAGAACTTCTCCTTCCACAGTAAGTCGCCAGATGTAAGGCAGTGTCTCAATAGTTCTGAGTATTCCGCTGGCATTTTTCTCCGCTTGTTTCCTTTCTACAATTTCGACACAGTCTTGTACAGGTAGGCATGTAAATGGTGACTGGACATCGAAACTGACCATTGTTTCATTGTCAGGAAGATGTAGATTTTGATCTCACTAATAAAATGGTGCGAATCCTTAATATATGCTCTTGTGTGTCCTCTGAGTGGCGAGAGCACTTCCGCTACGTGCTGAGCCAATCTGTAGGTTGGTGTGTCGATTTGGCTAACGATTGGACGTAGGGGAGCATTCGGTTTATGTATTTTTTGGAAGCCCATACTACTGTGGTGGTTTTGCGCACGAAGGCATTAGCGATTTCACGTCCAGATTCAATGTTTCGGAGTACTTTTTTATTAAATCACTCGTTTGTTTTAATATATTGGTGGTTGGGTCTGTCTTGACCTTTTTATATGTGTTTACATCTGATAAAAGTTCTTGTATTTTGACATTGTAATCTGACGTATCCATAATGACCGTAGCATTTTCTTTATCCGCGCGGAGAACAGTAATATCCATTCACCAAACCATCAATAATAATTTCTATTGCGTTTTCAACGCTAAATATTGGTTTTAGGAAGATTTAGTTTGGTGAGCTCATTCTACATAGATCGGACCAACAAAAATAATTAAGAAGTTTGAGGGTACCCCGGAACAACTATGCCTTTTGGACGTCTAACACCTCAGTCCTTCCCGTGTCCATGGGTGCCGCAAAGCACTCGAAACGTCGGGAACTTAAAAATCAAAATTAAACCGCGATAAAGTCCGAAAAATAGTTTTATTTCACATGTTTAAGTGTTTAAATTAAACGTGTGTGCACAATTTTAGGTGAGTGTTTTTAACCACCAAAGAGTTTCTCGTGAGGAGACGAACCTGAATCCGATCATGTAGGAATTTATTTATTTATTTATTTGGTGGAAGACCTACAGCTAATACAGTAATATAAAAACCTAAAATATCAACGGAAAGCCAATTACAGATCTTCACGGATAGTCGTAGATTATGAAAATGGTATTGCGTGGGCTATATGAGTAAGAAGTTATACAGAAAGAAAAAATATGGCAATGTGGAAAAAATTAAACAGGTACAGGGTAGGTTATAGTAATTTCCTATATAAGCTATTACAGTATTTTTATTGAAAAAAATCAAGGCTAAGCTGCCGTCTTGCACATGTAACGCTTGTGGAGAATAAATCTAAATTGCATTGCTTGCTCAACTTATTGAAATTCCTGCTTGCTCGCACGAGGTATGTGTTTTGTCTATAATTGTTTAACATGTTTATTTATTTAGCGCACCAACTGTATAATTACATAACATCATTAAATTAATTACATTATGGAATACAATGTAGTTACACAAATTATAGGTAGGCATAACTTTTGTAGGTATATTTTAAAGTGACAGTAAAGAACAAGTGGGTAACATTTTACAATTTTTTGATAAACCAGTGAAGAAATAGTAAGCAAACTGAGTTTGGTCATATGGTATATTTTTTCTGCTAAAGTAAAAAGAATAAATATTATATAGATTTTTAGATACATAGAAAATTGAACATTAAATTAAAACTTAGAACATCAAGAGAACTTTAGAATATCAAGTAATAAAATTGAGTTTTAAGGGTCTGCCAAAGACTTTTTAAATTTTACAAATTTTTGGGAAAATATGTCCATAGAGCTGCCTGTTGTGCTGGCTCTCTCATTATACAACCTTACCATACGAGTAAGGGGGCTATTATGTCGGCGAAATCACACATTTTAACGTAACATTGCAGACTAACAATAATAAAAATAATAAAGTGTTATGGTTTATCCCGCAATCATCTCGGATTGGTTATTGTTTCCGAGTAACTTATTACCATACCAAATAAAATTGAAATACGCTGGGTATTTTTGCGTGATTGAATCACAAAATGACAGATAGACATACAAAACTTCAAAAAGAAAAGTTTCGGCCTCTATATCGATAAGGAAATGTACCACAATTAAATTATTTTTTCAAATATTCCATGTACAGTTTCGGTTCGGTTGTAGTTTTATTATATGTATAGAAAATATCAACTAGCTAGTCACAATGTTTTCTACAAAAACGTATATTTAAGTCAAAAGATCTATTTTTTACAACAATCTATTTTTAAGTAATATATTTGATATTTAATCTTAGCCGTACGTAGCCAAAAATAATGTTTGAAGCACGTGGATGTGCAAGCGCCGCTTGATTTAATATTTTAATGCCGCTTGATTTTCTTTCGGTCATTAGGCCGTAATCAATTCCACGGTTTTTACAACAAAGGTATTTTAAGAATTAAATGATAGTGAGAAGTGCGTCGTTATGTTAGAAAATGCTAATTAAAACGCTCATTAAACTTATTCTACGTAATTATAACACGTGAGATTTCTTCCGAAAAATATGATTTGTCGAGGTCATCAAAATAGGCATTTTTTTGTGAGATGATTTCATCGTTAGAGTCAAATCTCTTTCCGCCGAGCCATTTTTTCAAGTTTGGGGAACAATAAATAGTCACTCGTGGCTAAATCTGGAGAATAGGGCGGATGAGGGAGCAATTATGGAAACTGCACATGTGTGCACCCTTGCATTGTCCTGGTGTAAAAGAACTTTTTTCTTGGCTAAATGCGGTCGTTTTTTTTTTAATTCCTTTATTGAATCGACCCAATAAGTTGGTATAATATTCGCCATCGATTGTTTTCTCCTTTTGAAGGTATAATCCACCTATACTGCGTGCATCCCAAAAAACGGTCGCCATGACTTTATTGGCTGACAAACCCACCTTTGCCTTCTTTGGCGCCGATTCACCCCGAGAAACCCACTGTTTGACTGCTGTTTGGTCTCCGGTGTGTTGTGGTGGATCCACGTTTCGTCCACGGTTACGAAACGGCGCAAAAACTCGTCCATATTGCGGTTGAACACCGCCAAACATTCCTGCAAAATTGTCACACGGTTGCGTTTGCGGTCGATTGTCAACAAACGCGGCACCCATCTTGCGGAAAGCTTTCTCATACCCAAGTGATCATTCAAAATTGAAACCACTGAGCCATGTGAGATGCCTATGGCTTCCACAATCTCTCTCACTTTCAATGTCCGAACGGCTACAACCATATCGTGATATTTTTCAATTGTTTCGGATGTAGAGACCTCAACTAGATGTAGATATGGCGGGGCACTCTATAGAAAGGGTGTATGAGGCACGTGATCTTGGGTTATATATTGACTGTGATCTTAGGTTTGAAAAACACATAGCGGCTGCAGTTCAGAATTGTTTTTATCGTCTGAGGATTTTATACAGAATGAGATTTTATCTATCCTAAGAGTTACGTGTACTATTAGTCGAATCGTTAGTGTTATCAAAGCACAATTATGCAGACACTGTATATGGCCCACGTTTGCTAGCCAGGACCAACGGCCTTATACAAAGAGTACAGAATGCTTGTGTACGTATCTGTTCATGTGAAAACCCCTTCGATAGCTCAGTTGGTGGTCCTGAGTTTTCTATCGGTTAGATTTGGGAGTCCAGGCACCGCAATCCCCAAATACAAGGTGAACCACTCACCTTGACTCGTCTCCCGAAGGTAGCTCCGCCGTGCACGGCTGCCTGGTTGTTTCAATCCTTTTATATTGATGTCTTTAGCATACCACCTTATTGTCCGAAATCTCACAAGTTGTTTTGCACAAATAAACCGACGAATAATGTAGTAATTTAAATATTTCCGGTAATCGATCAACACCCTTGCACCCGAATTCAATGTTGTAGTTTTCCAACTACCCTCATATTCCGAGTCGCAGTTTTTGCGGTCCACCCACATAATTGGTGAATCACAATGCCCGAACATCCCCCCGCCTAACCAAGACCCGTCTTGGTTCCTAATTATCTATGGGTAACCTACACAATTTAGAAATGGGCCTCATCAGGACACCGTTTTGAGTTTTCACTTCTGCAACCCGTACAACCCCGTCTTTACCTGGTAAAAGTTTGACTAACCGTCCGCGTTTCCAATGTAAAGGAGCTAAATTATCTTCTTTAATCAAAACCAAGTCATTGAGTTTAGGAGGTTCCGTCTGTGAGGTCCATTTGAACCGCTGTTGAAGAGTGTGTAGGTATTCATTTTTCCACCGAGACCAAAAGTGTTGAGACATCTTTTGAATTTGTTGAAACCGAGACAGCCGGTGCACACTGACATCGGTGTAAGGGTATTCAGGGAGAGCCACCAGTGGTTGTCCAATCAAAAAGTGCCCCGGAGTTAATACATCCAGATCCGCCGGATCCGTACTAAGCGGATATAACGGGCGAGAGTTCATGACGGCCTCCACCTTGGTGAAGAACGTGGTGAGCCCTTCGAACGTTAAACGTGCTTCGCCGAGCACACGCTTGACGTGTGTTTTTGCAGATTTAACCGCCGCCTCAAATAAACCGCCGTGGTTTGGACTCGAGGGCGCATTAAATAGCCATTTAATGTGATTCTTCGTCAAGTTCCGTTCAATTTCAGATTGGTTGTCCCGCAAGAAAACATACAATTCTTTTAAATATTTATCCGTGCCCGTATAATTTGTGCCACAATCCGACCGCACTAGTGAGGGTAGTCCTCGACGAGAAATAAATCGCGTAAACGCCGCTATAAAGGCTTCAACCAATAGTTGACTGACTACTTCCAAATGAACACATTTAGTACTTAAACATACGAAAATGCACAAAAAACATTTTTCTATCTTCGCGTTCCGTAGCGAGCTAGATTTAATATAAAATGGTCCGGCAAAGTCCGTACCGACTCCGAGAAACGGACGAACACCCTGTACACGATCTGCGGGCAGATCCGCCATGAAGGGTTGGACAGGTCGCGCCCGGGACCGGTAGCACTGTACGCATTTAAAGGTGATATGACGCGTCACGCGTCGAGCCGAAACAATCCAATAGGTCCGAGATAAAATGGCCGAAAGTGTATTTGCACCGACGTGACAAAATATTTTATGATAATGAGTTACCAATAGTTCCGTGAAGCGACCTTTGCCCGGTAGTAAAACAGGATGCCGCGCAGCGTACGGCAGCTCCGACGCACCTATTCTGCCGCCGACACGAAGCAACTGATCGTTATCAATGAATAAATTCAACCGCCGAAGTGAGCCCTTAATTGATTTCTTTGACTGAAGGGCCGAAATTTCTTCGTGAAAATATGTATTTTGTACAATTCGTATTAAATGTATGGTCGCGTTTCTACGTTCCGCAACTGAGAGATTACCGCCGAGTTTACATGTATTTTTACAATTATTAGCGAACCGTAGTGTGTACGCCGTTACATTTATTAATTTATCGTACGAACTGTACCGATCCAATAAATCGAATTCTGAATCGACGGTATTAAGGTTAACAACTTTAGCTTTCATGCCCGGTAACATGTCCGCCGGAAAGTCCGAGCACTCGCCGGGCCACCGGGCCGGGGGGTCCCGCAACCAGCGCGGCCCCCACCACAGCGGGTGCTGCAGCAGCTCGTCGGCTGTCGCGCCGCGCGACGCCACGTCCGCGCAGTTTATCTCGCCGGGGACATGTCTCCATAAAATATCTACTTTAGATGAAATAATTTGAGATACCCGATTTCCTTCAAACACTTGTAATTTATGTGGTGATGTTTTTAGCCACGCCAATACAATGGTACTATCACACCAACACACGACATCATCAATCGCAATGTCACTCTGCAGGGAGGGGACTATGTGGTTGATAAGCGTAGTCAATAGGGTCGCACCACTCAGCTCTAACTTAGGGATGGTCCGCTTTGTGTTTAATGGTGCCACCCGAGACTTAGCCATAAGCAACCGCATAAAGACATTACCGGCCTCATCCACCGACCGCAAATATACGACCGCAGAAAATCCTACCGATGATCCGTCACAAAACCCATGAACCGAATAACTGCTATTTTTATCCGGTTTCAGACATCTAGGTATTGTAATCTTTTGTAGATTAGGCAAATCCGAAACGATATCGCGCCACGCTCGCACTATATCCTGCGGCGCGGGAGCGTCCCAGTCTACCTTCCGTGAATTATCACCAGTGCTAAGCAATCGTTGTAGTAATAATTTAATTTTGAAAACAACCGGACACACCCATCCGAGAGGGTCGTAAAGGCGAGCCGTCAATGATAAAATACTGCGCCGAGTGACAGTAGTGTCCGTTGGTAGATTCAACTTATACGAAAAACTGTCTGACCTTGGGTTCCACTGTATACCTAAAACCTTCATAAATTCCGATCCGTCTGTATCCATGTTAAATGACTGAGCCGTCTCCAAATGATCCGCCGGCAAGTCGTCCAACAGTTCCGGTGCGTTCGACGACCACTTCCTGAGCTCGTAGCCCGCCGTGTGCATGAGCGCCACGAGCTCGTCCTTCAGATGCCGCGCGTCGCGCAGCGTGTCCGCGCCGCCGTTCAGATCGTCCACGTAACTGTTGTGACGCAGCAGCCGGGCCGCCCGCGGGAACCGGTGCTCCTCGTCACTCGCCAACTGATGTAAACACCGTATAGCGACGAATGGACTGGACTTTAACCCGTATGTGTTTGTGGTCAGCTCATAAACTACCAACGGTTCATCGGGTGACGAGCGCCAATATATTAATTGGTATTTCCGATCGTCCGGATGTATCCAGGTTTGCCGGAACATCATTTTCACATCCGTAGTGAACACAAACAGAGGCAACCGAAAATTAATTATAATTTGTGTGATGTCATTTTGAAGTCGTTCACCCGTGAACAAACAATCGTTGATGGACGCACCGGTGCTGGTGGGTACACTTCCGTCGAAAACTACCCGAATTTTTCCGACGTCGCCTAATTTTTTAAAAACACCGTGATGCGCAAGAAAATAATGTTCCTGTCCTGACGAAACATCAAATTTGGAAACCGTCATATGACCGAGTCTTAAATATTCCGACATAAATTCCACATATTTTTTTTTAAATTCTGGTAGCCGTTTCATTTTTCGTTCTAAGGCCGTAAATCGACGCAGGGCCGTCTCCTTAGATTCTCCCAACCGCTGTCGATCTGGCAACAGTGGTAATCTGACAACATATTTTCCGTCCGAGCCGCGTGAGGTAGTTGTAGAAAACAAATGTTCACATTCTAAGTCCGCCGGGTCCTTGATTTTCAGCCTGGGTGGTTCTTCCGATCGCCAAAATCTCTCGACCGCTTCAATTAATGTAACACCAACATTAACATTTGATTCCGAGTTATCATTTTTTAATGGTTGCGCCGGACCGAAAATCGCAAAATCAAAAATGGTGCCTAAAGCATACGGTCCATCAGTACCGAAATTCACCTTTTCACCATTTAAAATTTGACCTAATATGTCACATCCGAAAATTATGTCAACATTTGACATATTAAATGAACCGTCATCCGAAAATTTTATATGAGCAATTTGTTTACTAAACCTACGCGCTAAATATGAAGTTGGTTTCTTCAAAACCACCGCCGTAACCGATAACAAATAACTCGAATTTACCGGTTTAAAATAAAATTTAACAACATGACAACATTCATTGTTATTAAATCCGCCGACGCCTGTTAACGGTGTTTGGTTGTAATGTCGCCTTAAACCCAAACTTGCTACCAAATCACGCTTAATTATAGTGACTTGACTACCCAGGTCTAGCAGGCCTCTGGATTTGATAAAATCCCCCCGATTGGATTTTACTTCTACAATGACCGTGGGTAAGATGACATTATCCGCTAGCCGAGGTATCGAGGCGACATTACACGACTGTAATTGCTATTCCTGTGGCACACGCGGCACCACAGGACTCGACTGCCGCCCACCCCAATCAGTCCGCTCCCGGCGGTGTCGGGTCTCCCAGTCCCGCTGTTCCCGTGGGTCCGAATCACGCCCGTAACCATCCTTTAACTCGCGTACCCGGTCCATAGATCCCGCGGAACTATCACCACGCCGTGGATAACGCGAGTCTCGAACCGACGACCTAGGAGACGCGTGCCGTGACCGCCGCGACTGAGTAATAGGTGAGCGCCGCCGACCGCCCGTCGCTCTATCGCATTGCGCCGTAACAAATGCGCGCCGTGTATACGGCTCGCCGTCCGCCGGTGAGTCAGAGCGCGCAATGGACGTTGTACAAATTAGGTTGTTATGTCCGATATTTCCGCACCGACTGCATGGTACCTTGCGGGTACACGATGCCGCCAAATGAGTACCGAAGCACCGAAAGCATAAGAATTGTCTTTTAACCCAATCCTTACGTTTAGACCTGGACATGTCAGCAAATTTATAACAGCTGTCTATACCGTGCCCCGACCTCTGACAATAGCCACAGTCTTTAATACGGCCGTAGTTGTTCGCCCGTTCCCGCTGGTCCTGTGCTGGTGGTTCCGTCACAATATTATGCACCCTGCGCTCGGGCCTGTTGTGAGTGCGATCCGCGTAATAAGAAACCGGTTCCGCAGTGGCCGTGTCTATAAGTCTACATTCATGTTGTAGGAATTCTATGAGCTGATCAAAAGTGGGTAAACTTATATTATTGCCACCGTGTTTTTGCTCAAACCGTGTTCTGACGTCAATTGGTAATTTTTGTAGACTTACATGCAATAAAATGTAGCTCCACTCGTTAATTGGAAAACCTAAATTAGCTAATGCCCGCGAAGATTCCAATAACGGGTTCAATATTTTAGTTCGAAGCCCAGCACACTTATTCAACACCGGCAAATGTAAAATCCGCGCAATCAGTGAATCCGCCAACAATCTTTTATTTTCATACCGGCCTTTTAGGATATCCAATGCCGTGTCTAACGACCCGTCCACCATCGGCAGATGTTTAATAAGTGCTTTAGGCTCCTTTTCCACGTGCGAAATAAGATAATGAAATTTTTCCGTTTTAGTGATATCTTTCCGTGTTAAAACCAATGATGTAAACAGACTAATGAAGCTACACCATGAAAAAACGTCCCCGTCAAACGTACTAGGCACAATCCGCGGTAGCCGCGGCGTTGACGCGCCCTCCGTGGGCATGTGGGTGCCGTCAAGGTTCGGATAGGCCGCCGAGACCGCATCCAACTGGTTGTATAACTCCGTGGCCTCTTTGTATTTTACCTCATATCTACCGATTATTTCTTCATCTTCTGAAGAAGTATTGGTCAGTATGCCCTCGTATGACTCCGTTAAAACATTGAAATAGTCATGCAGTTTTTTGAACCGAGCTGATAAAACACCCGAACTACAAGTTTTACTATTTACTAATTTTGACGAATCTACAAACCAGTCGTATTTAATTTTAAATTTGCTTTCAAAAGATTTTGCCATCTTTGGAAAACAATAGAACCTCTAAACACAATGCCTATTACAATTTAAATAATTATTTCTATGCCAAAAGTAGGTACCCCGTTTGTAACCGTTATAAATAAATGAAACCCCTATCTAACCAACTAATTTACGAAAACCCAATCCGGCTCGGGGACCAAAATTATGTTCATGTGAAAACCCCTTCGATAGCTCAGTTGGTGGTCCTGAGTTTTCTATCGGTTAGATTTGGGAGTCCAGGCACCGCAATCCCCAAATACAAGGTGAACCACTCACCTTGACTCGTCTCCCGAAGGTAGCTCCGCCGTGCACGGCTGCCTGGTTGTTTCAATCCTTTTATATTGATGTCTTTAGCATACCACCTTATTGTCCGAAATCTCACAAGTTGTTTTGCACAAATAAACCGACGAATAATGTAGTAATTTAAATATTTCCGGTAATCGATCAACACCCTTGCACCCGAATTCAATGTTGTAGTTTTCCAACTACCCTCATATTCCGAGTCGCAGTTTTTGCGGTCCACCCACATAATTGGTGAATCACAATGCCCGAACAGTATCTGTTTCGGCGTACCCCCTCGACACCATGTCACGCCATTCCTTAACAAACATGCATTCACAAAAATGAATCTGCGTCGTAAATTGCACCTGGCGTGTCTTCTTTTCGGCGTTATTAAATTTAAGGAACCTTCATATTTATTCCAAAAACTTAACTGGGTTACTACTCAGCGAAACTGCCCGTTAAGGGAGTGTGCGCAACAGCTGTATATTCCCCGCACAAATCGGCAGCCTTCAGGAGGAGTTTTCGTTATGCCGCTTCCAAAATTTGGAATAATCTTCCACCGCCTTAAGGTCGATCAACAATCTTGACACATTCCGAAAACGACTGCGTGCCTACCTTTTAGACTCGCAGCGTAATCTGGGCAATATAAATATAAACCTTTCTATTATTATATAATTAGCGGGCGGTATTTAGGACCTTAATACCGCCCGCAGTCATATTCATCTGATTAATGCGAATTCTTTTGTTTCTTTTTAACTCGTAAGTTTTTATATTTTTCATAATTAGAAAAATATCATCATCATCATCATCTCAGCCCATACTTGTCCACTGTTGAACATAGGCCTCCCCAATCGCTTTCCAGCGTAACCGGTCCGATGCCACCTGCATCCAACGACTTCCTGCGATTTTCACAAGATCGTCGGTCCATCTGGCAGGCGGTCGTCCCACGCTGCGCTTGCCAATACGTGGTCGCCACTCTAGAATCTTTCTGCCCCAACGCCCGTCCGATCTTCGCGCTATGTGGCCCGCCCATTGCCACTTCAGCTTGCTAATCTTAAGGGCTATGTCGGTAACCTTGGTTCTTCTACGAATCTCCTCATTCCTGATTCGATCGCGTAGAGAAACGCCGAGCATAGCTCTCTCCATAGCTCGCTGAGCAACTCTGAGCTTTTTTATGAGACCTATTGTAAGAGACCACGTCTCTGATCCATATATCATCACTGGTAACACACATTGACTGAAAACTTTAGTCTTAAGGCACTGAGGTATTTTGGATGAGAAGATATTGCGCAGTTTCCCGAACGCTGCCCAGCCGAGTTGGATTCGTCGATTGACCTCTCTCTCAAAGTTGGACCTACCTAACCGGACTACCTGTCGCAGGTAAATGTATCCGTCGACAACTTCAAGAGTAGAGTTCCCAACGGTGAGTGCGGTGGGTACGACATGGACGTTAGACATTATTTTGGTTTTGTCCATGTTCATTTTAAGACCCACTTGTTGAGATACTCTGTTGAGGTCACCGAGCATTCGTCCTAGATCTTCCAGCGACTCCGCCACGACCACAATGTCGTCGGCAAACCGAAGGTGAGTGATGTATTCGCCATTGATGTTGATGCCAAGTCCTTGCCATTCCAAGAGCTTGAAGGCGTCCTCTAAGGTGGCCGTAAACAGTTTCGGAGAAATGACGTCTCCCTGTCCTACTCCTCTTTTTATGGGGATTGCCTTCGTGCACTGCCCCTGTACTCGGACTGACATGGTGGCGTTATTATACAAGCACTTCAGCACTTCGATGTACCGATAGTCAATGCGGCATCGCTGGAGAGATCTAAGAACCGCCCAAGTCTCGATCGAATCGAAGGCTTTCTCATAGTCCACAAACGCCAAGCATAGTGGCCGATTATACTCCTCGGTCTTCTGTATAATCTGCCGCAGCGTATGTATGTGGTCTATGGTACTAAAGCCTTTCCGGAAACCGGCTTGTTCGGGAGGCTGGAAGTCATCAAACCTGCGGTCGAGACGATTCGTAATGACTCTCGAAAACAACTTATAAACATGGCTCAGCAGTGTGATGGGCCTATAATTCTTCAGTAAAGTGTTATCACCTTTCTTGAAAAACAGTACCACCACACCCCTGTTCCATGCTTCCGGCGTTTTCTCTTCGAGCAAGACGGAATTAAACAGCCTCTGAAGGACTTTAGGTACTGGCGTTCCACCCGCTTTCAGAAGCTCTACGGTAATTCCGTCTTCGCCCGGCGCTTTGTTATTTTTGAGTTGTTTGAGAGCCATCCTAATCTCGTACAGGCTGATGTCCGGGATATCTTCAGTGTAGTGTCGGGTTAGCTTGGCTCTTGGGTCTTTTACCAAGTCAACAACAGGTTCAGCTACTGAGGTATACAACTGCCCATAGAACCTCTCTATCTCCCTGAGCACCTCCGACCTATTCGACGTTACGTTTCCGTCCTCCATCTTCAGCTTCGTCAACTGGCTTTGCCCAATAGACGCGTCTCTTGCGAACACTTTAAAGCCCTTGTTCTGTGCTATGGTCTCCTCAATACGCCTTGTATTGAAGGACCGTAAGTCTTGTCGCAAGGACTTCAATATCTGTCCATTGAGCTGCCTATAGGACTTAGCATCATCGGAGGTTTGGAGCGTCATGGAACGTCGCTCAGCCATGAGGTTTCGGGTGCAGTTGGATAGTTTTTGAGGTCTATTTTTACGGTGGGGCTTAAAATACTTGGACCCGACCGTATGGACAGTCTCTACCAGCCTGTTATTGATTTCGTCCACTGATGCGCTGCTGTCTAGCAATTCGAAGCAGTTTGCCAATTCGAGTTGAAAGTTCTCGGGGTCAAGAAAAATATAATATTATCTTAATAATTAAATTCCAAATTAAAATAATATGGAAATGGAATGCGGTTGCCTGTCACTCGCACCGCAGCGTTACTGAGGCCCACCTGGTAGCAGAATCAATGCGAACCCCGTACCTAGACTAATATAAACTGCATAAATATGATTAGTTATCATTGGTTATTATATTAAAATACACGCTTACACTTATATGACTACGATTTCTGATGACTATGTATTTATCATTCCTGAAAAATATTATTAGATTTGGGGGTCTGTCCAAGAGCGTGCTCGTCGCGACCCCTGCCAGCCGCTACGGCTGCAATCTTGGACCGAGCAAGTACCGCAGTGCGGGCTAGGGCGTCCCCCCGAGGCGACGCGTACCGGCCCGCCCCCGTCGGTACGAACATAGGCAGAAGCGGCGATGGGGGCCGCCACCCATCACGCCGGGCCCGAACTGGTGAGTCGTGGGGTGCAAAGTGCCGAATAGGCACCTGGAATGTAAGAGGTGGTATGGAAGATAAGATGCATGAGGTGATTGATGTAATGAAAGAGAGACGCCTGGATGCTCTGTGTGTAACAGAGACTAAGCGAAGGGACAGTGAAGCCTGTGATCTCCCTGACGGCATGATGGCTCTGTGGTCTGGAGTGCCACAGAGCGATCGTGCCAGCATGGGGGTGGGTATCTTGTTGTCCCGTCGCCTGGCCTCTGGAGTGAGAGATTATGGCCTGCACGATGCGAGACTTCTCTGGGTCCGCTTGAAACTGGGTGTCACTAGAGTGTTTTTGGTTGGAGCCTACGCTCCTGTAAGCTCGTCGACACCCCCGGACCTTGAGAAGTTTTGGGATAATGTCAGGGAAGTTCTGTATCTGGCTGATGCGAATGAAAAGGTGATTTTGTGTGGCGACCTGAACGGATGGGTGGGAACCAGGCGGCAAACTTGCGACGCTGCTCTGGGTCCTTATGGTGATAAGAGAGTGAATGATGCAGGTAAGCTTATTGTAGATGTGTGTTTGGAAAGAGGTCTCCTTGTGTCCAATACAATATTCCAACACAAGGATATTCATATGTATACGTGGAGAAGAAATGAACAGAAAAGCATGATAGATTTGATCCTGGTAGATAACCGTCTCCGAAGTAAACTTCAAGATACCCGTGCATATAGAGGCCCCACTCTTGAATCGGACCACTATCTCGTAATTGCGCGGTTTAGTGGTTTGTTCAGGAAGTGGAGGCACTGGCGAGAGCGTATCCCCTTCGGAGGCCTTGAAAGAATCAAGGTTGAAAAGTTGCAAGATGAGAGCGTGAGGAGAACGTATGAAGACAGAGTCCGGGACAAGCTTTTGACAGCTGGTTCTTCGGACTCAAACATAGATGAATGCTGGAATTGTCTGAAAGAGAGTTTGGTAGAATCAGCGAAAGAAGTATGTGGCTGCTCAAAGAAGCATAGCACAGCAAAAGGGGATGCATGGTGGGACACAGAGTTAAAAAGCTCTGTAGAAAGTAAGAAGAAAGCGTGGCAGGACTATGTCTCTTCTTTGAATCTAAATGACAGTATGACGGAGAAGAAGAAAGAAATATACCGGCAATGCAAGAATGCCACCAAAGCCTTAGTGAAAGAAAAGCGTGAAAGAGCTAGTGTGATTGAGGAGGAGAGGCTGACGAAGAACTTCGAGAATAACACCAAACTCTTTTGGAGCAAGGTGAGAAAGGCTCGAGGTGATTCGTCAGGCTCCAGAATGGAAAAGATAAAATCTAAGGATGGTGACATTCTTGCAGACACACAAGCTGTGCTAAACCGGTGGAGTGAATACTTTGGAGAAATGTATGAGAATGCCCCGGATGCTGGTGCCACAGACGAGCCGAGCGAGTTTGCGGCACCAGAATCCACAGAGGACATCACTATGGAAGAAGTTGAATGGGCGATACGAAGTATGAAAAATGGTAAAGCTGCGGGAATAGACATGATATCTGCCGAGATGATTAAATATGGTGGAACTTGTGTCCGGGACGCTTTTTGAGTCCTCGCAAATCTTTGCTGGAAGACCGGTAGAGTCCCTACAGATTGGCGCCGCGCAGTCATAGTACCCTTGTATAAAGGCAAGAGCTCACAATATGACTGCGCCAATTACAGGGCCATCAGTTTGATCAGCTTGGCAGCTAAGGTGTATGGTAAAATTATTGAACGGAGAATGCGCGAGAAGTCCGATGGAGTGTTGTGTGAGGCACAGGGAGGTTTCAGGTCTGGAAGAGGATGTTCGGATCAAGTTTTCTCCCTCCGCAACATCGTAGAAAAGCATCTGGCAGTAGGCCGGAAGGTTTTCTGCGGTTTTGTGGACCTGGAGAAGGCGTTTGATAGAGTCGTGCGAAAGAGACTTTGGGACATTTTGCGAGAGTATGGTATAAACGGCACCCTGTTGCGAGCCGTCCAGTCCCCCTACGTAGACAGCAAGGCATGCGTACGGGTGGGTGGTAACATGTCACCTTGGTTTGACGTTAAAATCGGCGTCAAGCAGGGTTGCGTGTTGTCCGCTAGACTGTTTATAGTGTATCTGGATAAAAGTCTTCAAAGACTGAATGCGATGACTGAAGGGGTAAAAATGGGTGATCTAGTGATAAACCACCTATTGTATGCAGATGACGCGGTTTTGATAGCGCCAACAGCCACTGATCTGCAAACACTAGTCACAGTTATGAGAGACGACTGCATGAACAATGGCTTACATTTGAATGTGAAGAAAACCAAGATTATGGTTTTTGAACGGGAAGAAACCAGAACGAATGCAAGGATTGTGGTTGGTAACGATGTGCTGGAGCAAGTGAATGAGTTTGTATATCTTGGATGCGCCTTCAGTAAGGATGGGAAATACACCGCTGATATAGAGAGAAGAGTGAATGCAGGTAATAGAGTGAATGGTGCGATGGGAAGGCTACTTGGGAGCCGGCACTTAAGCCAAAAGGCGCAGCTGGCCATGCATAACGGAGTGCTTGTCCCAACGCTGTTATTTGGCAGTGAGAGTTGGGTATGTAAGAAGGAGAACGAAAGCAGAATAAATGCGGTCGAAATGCGATCTCTGCGGAAGATGTGCGGAGTCACGCTGACCGACCGTATTCGCAACAGCGTAGTAAGAAAGCGAGTAGGTATGAAAGATAGTATCGGTGTAAAGATGAGAAAGGGTATGCTCCGTTGGTTCGGGCATATAGAAAGAATGCCAGAAGAAAGAATGACAAAACAGATATACAATGCGAAAGTCGAAGGATGTAGGTGCCGGGGAAGACCTAGACTATCTTACCATGACCAAATAGACCGTGTCTTAGCTGAAGGGCAAGTCAAGAGTCTCCGTAACCGGCGAGTGTGTATGAGACGAACTATGAAAGTGGAGGAAGCCAGAGAGGTATGTAAGGAAAGAACCTGTTGGAACTCTGTACTCTCTGCCTACCCCGCGAGGGAGCTGGCGTGATGATATAGATAGATAGATATTATTAATATTGCTATCATACCCTTTCAATTTCTATATTACATATGTTATATTATATATTGTATTATATAGGAAACTTATTTATTTAAACAAAGAAGAATATTATATACAGTATGTACAATTATATAAAAAAACAGCAAATAATTATTAATAAAAACGGGTGTAAAAAAGGAAAATACCTATTTACATAGGGCCAAATGGCTCCACGCCACTGTCAGTGGGCAGTGTATCTAGAACGCTGGCAGCATTGCCGCGCTGAATAGCAATGCTTATATGCTGACCAAAATACATACCAGCGTTCCGGTCGCCAGTACACTCCACCATAATGTATTATATTATCTGTAATATTTATTAAACACATTTCACTTCATTGCTCTTGACAAATGCGCACTAATATATAACATTTTAATTTCCGAGCTATATTTATATATATATATATTTTTATTAGCAATGAATACTGGATTGACGTCGGTGAAGACTCAGGAGGGTCCAGATGAAAATCAGCGTCTCGCACTTGTGCCTGATGAACCTGATCTGGATACCTATTTGGCTCAGCCGTGAGACACATACTCATGTGTATGACCTACTTTGTTTTGTTCGATTTTTGTAAAAAGAAATTTTTTTTTTCTCTTATGTGAATACACATGATACTAGATAGAGACCAATATGAATCGTTTGTACTTTATTTAAATTAATGGTTAAATTGCTAAGATGTTGTTATATTAGCTAAATATCTCTGTCTGTGTCTCTCATGCTGTGACAAATAAAACATTTTTCTTTCTTTCTTTCTTTCTTAACTGGGCGTCCAGAACCTTCGACATCTTCCGTACTTGTACGGCCACATCGAAATTCAGTAAATCACTTCTTTACCATGGAAATGGATGGTGCAGAGTCCCCATAATATTTCTCAAGCTAAGCCTTGGTTTGAGTGATGGTTATTTTTCGCAAAAAATAATGCTTAATGAGCACACGAAATTCACTTTTTTCCATTTTCTTCTCAAAACGCGCGGTAGTCTGCTATCAACGGCTGCCAAACACAACCTAATGGCGCAGCTTGTTCAAATTTTGACAGGAGTCAACTGACAGTTGCCTGTTGACAGGAGCAGTGTTGCCATTTCAATTAAGAGGTAAGAAATTCAAAAAGTCACGGACTTATTGACCCTCCCGTACATACAGCTTGTAGTAGATAGCGCGTGCTACGACCTGCTACAATCTGCTACGGCGTGCTCCGCGGAATCCCGTAGCGCCCGTTATCCGAGACGACGTAGCACCAGGCCGCCCGGGTCCTTTTATGCCGTTGGAGCGCATTCGCTTTAACCCAGGTATGCATTTTATAGCCACGGACTAATTCCGTATAGGGTCGAGTGACGTCATTATCGCACGCGCCGCCGATTAATAATTGATCATTACAGCCCACTAATTGGCACCGACGCGGCTCCCTCGCAGATTAGAAATTAGCAGCTATCCCACACCACCCGCACCGCGTGGGATTCACAGGATTTACTTAACAGCCCAAACATTGTAATCAATGCTAATTAGTGCTGTCAGCTCAGTAATTAGACTTTATGTATGAATGTGATTCAAATCCATTACGTCAAAACGAACTAATTATATTTAGTTCCTTGTCGGACGGGCTCGGCGGTTGGTCGTATTCGAACGTCGGGCTCGAACATTCCTGCGGAGAAGGTCTAGGACATTCCAAACACTAAACATGTAATTCAAAATACAACACGAACGGCGTGAATTCATTGCGCAGATCCATCATGAATGCTTGATGGTTTTTGTTTTTTAACTTCTATATGTAACAAGAAAGAAATGATTTTACCTAATCTGGATACAAAGCAGTATATATTGCCTGCGAGAATATTTGAAACATAATTTAACAAAATTTACTGAGCTGCTGAAATGTTACTTTAGTCTCCGATATACGACTAAAAATAAAATTCGTAATGGGTTAGTCCAACTTCCATTTACAATTCTATACTTTAGCCGTTTTTTTTTTTTAATATTTCATAATTCAAATAAATTAAATCACCGATAATTTGAATAAAACTGTATACTGGTATAATAGATTTTAGAAGCATGATATTGGACAAGCGTTTAAACAAAAAGTTTATCAACGTGTAAAAAAATGGACTTGATCATTATGAAGTGACTAACATCACCAATATGCCTGTAAACGCACTCATGGTAGACTCCCATCAACACAGAAGCAAATAATAAAAGACTCGGCCTTGCAAAAAGTATCCTCGTGCCGTATACAGTGGAAAAAGTTACAGTGTTTCTGTCACAGCAATAATTAAAATGAAGTAACAGGACCTTTTATATGGAAATGAATAATAGGCCTTTTTTTCTTACTCGCGCTAGGCTCTGAGCCCTCCGCATAGACAGTTTCAAATGCACTCACACTCATATACACGCACCATACAAACAGGACCATAGATGAAAGAATGAGAGACTTGTTCTTACAAGAGATTTATTCAGATCCTGTCTTTTATCATATTTGGCAGTGTGTTAATTTTTACTGACTTCAAAAAAGGAGGAGGTTCTCAATTCAACTGTATGTTTTTTTTTGTATGTATGTTACGCGGTCATTCCGCCAATTATGAATCTATTTTGATGATTCTTTTGGCATTGAAGTCAGTATAGCTCCAAGGTGATTCCATTTTAATTTCAGCAGTATTGGACCTTGGACTTTGAAGATATACCAGGGAACTCCTTAACGACTAATAATACAGATGTCTAGATGGAAATATTATGAGTATTACGTCAATCCTATAGGTACCCTACTATAGAACTAAGCAGAATATTAACCGACTTCAAAAATGGAGGAGGTTCATCATTCGTTTATGCTTTTTATAACTTCTTTGCTAATAAACCGATTGTGATGATTCTTTTTGCATTGGGTTCAGTGTAGCTCCGGGGTAGTCCCATTTTAATTGTATCGGTATTGGACCTTGGATTTTAAAGATACACCACGGGACTCCTTGACCGCAAACAGTACGATGGTGTAAAATTAGTTACTATGAGCATTATATCAATCCTGTTAGTACCTTACTGTTACTTTTTGAAGTCGGTTTCCCTTTTTTCAAAAGTTTTTTTATTTTAAAAAGTTTCTTTTATATGAGCTCATGACCGCTATATTTTGAATATTATGGGATATGTGCCCAGGAAGAAAGAACCACACTAAAAAAAAATGTTTCTAACATCCAGCTTTGGCGCAGATTTCCGTCCTAACAGCACAAGGTTGCTGTCTGTATGTCTACGAAGTGTCGAACCTCGGAGGTGAGAATTTGGAGTTCAATAGAGCTCTAATTGGACACCCATATTGTGACTTCGACTGCAAGTTACATGCTGCTACTAAAAGTTTTCTAACAAATTTAAGATTTTGAAGACACTAAGTCGTAGTATTGAGCGTCCAACTCTGTGGATCGTCCGACTTCCGTGGATTTCGAATAAAGTTCAGTATTGATATTTTTTGTGGTTATTTTTAAACTGACTGGACATACCTCTAAGTTAAAAATGTTATTCCAAAATGACTACAGACATAATTTCCCATTTGGTTCTATGCAAAAAGAGGTAAGAAACATAAAGAAGTACCAGGGTGGAACTTTCACGTACAACAGCCTATCATGATCTATAAAACAAACTTTAACGCATGGGTATTGGCTGGTAAGCCAACCGACGGAGCAATTTACAATGCTATGATATTTGGTCGTAAAAAAAATTCTCGGTCTTTTTAAAAATAAATTAAATTGGTGCCAAGGAAATGAAGAAAATATTAAACTTAATATATTAGCCTCGTCGCTAGGAGAATAACTTTGTTAAATTTTGGAATGATACTAAGAATCTGAGCTATAAACCAGACAAACCCGTTAGCGTTAATGGTATGGTATGGTATAGGTACAGATAGCCATGTTATTCGCTGACCAATTCCGGGTTGATTCATTCCCTACAGCAGAGTGTGAGCGGGTGGGGACGGTTAGGTTTGTTTCCGATGAAGTGTGCATTACTTTTACACCAGATGACGTTATCACCGCCGTCCGTAGGATAAAGCATGGTAAAACCCCGGGCCATGACGATTTAAGTCTTGAACACATACTATTTGCGGGTAGCACCTTATATTTGAAACTGTCAAGCCTGTTCACACTATGAAGCATGCTTACCTGCCCCCAGACCTTACGAAGACGGTAGTTGTTCCCGTTCCCAAAAATAAAACCGGTGATTTAAGCAGTTCCACAAACTATAGGCCCATTTCACTGGGTACTGTTATAGGTAAGATATTTGAAAGACTTTTGCAGTCCGAACTACTTCGAAACCTACAGATTGACGTGACGTTGTGTGAACAACCTTAGCTATGCTGACGACATGGTGTTAACCCCCTCGATCAAAGGGCTAAGAAAACTGCTTTCGGTCTGTGAGCGTTATGTTAGAGCTCACGGACTGAAATATAATGTTAAAAAGACCAAAGTAATGGTTTTTAGATCGGGGAGAGGTCCAGACAATATACCTATAGTTAGGTTCGGCCGTGAAGTGGTTCGCATTGTGGGCCAATTCAAGTACCTGGGTCATATTCTTACAACTGACCATAACGACGACTTAGATATTGAGCGGGAAAGAAGGGCACTCTCGATTCGGTGTAACATGCTGGCGCGTAGATTTGGGAAGTGTAGCAATGAGGTGAAGTTGACATTATTTAATGCCTACTGCCAGTGTTTCTATACTTGCCAACTCTGGGTTAACTTTACGCGCAAGTCATATACTACCATGAGAGTGCAATATAATGACGCATTACGCATTCTCATGCACTTGCCGTGTTATTGCAGCGCATCGAGCACGTTTGCCGAGGCGAGAGTGTCAGACTTCTACGCTGTAATGCGAACCCTCATAGCTTCTTTTTGGGAACGATTACGCTACTCCGATAATAGCATTTTGCAGGCAGTGAGTGAAGGCTTGAATAATCCAATGTTTAGGTATTGGCTATCTGTGCACCAGCATGCGAATTGCAAGTGATACGACACGACTTTAAATCTCATTAGATCGGTATAATTTTTATATACATATATGTTATACTTTTAATTTCTATCTATCTATATCATCACACCAGATCCCTTGCGGGGTAGGCAGAGAGTACAGAGTTCCAACAGGTTCTTTTCTTACATACCTCTCTGGCTTCCTCCACTCTCATAATTCGTCTCCTACACGCTCGCCGGTTACGGAGACTTTTGACTTTTCCTTCAAATAAGACTCGGTTTATATTAATTTCTTCTTTTTATTTTAATGATTTATCTTTTCTTGTGTTTTTACAATGTATTTTAATTTTTACTGTATACAATTGTATTGATATGGCCTCCGCTGCAATAAAGAATATTATTATTATTATATATGTATCTCGATGAGATTCACGGGCTTTACCCAGACCTTTGAAAGGCTTGCATGGGGGCATGGGTCCAACACGTAGATGCCCTTTGCGAGAAGTTCAAGTTATGTAAGCCACCTGCTGAGATCACTTGCTGAAAATGAAGAAACATAACCAGCGAACTGACCCCGGCAGGTGCAAGGACTATTGTAAATTATGGAAAGAAAACAAGGGCTATGTAAATGAGGTTTGATGGACAAAAACTGGACTATTTCAAAGGGGACGGACACCGGCCATAATTAGTGATACCTAATTACCCGTGGCCGGCGGTGACTCGCCGCTTACTAGATGGGCCCTCAAACGGTCGTCCTAGGACAACTGAGGGCAACACCGGTGTGAGCGGCTCAGGGGTGTAGAGAGGTGTGCTGCGCTTTCTCCGAAGTTACTCGCGGCGTTATGCCCTTTAACACTTCCACCCCTGGAGTACATCGACGTAGGAACGCATTATCTTTCTACGTCGATATAGCTCTCATGGCTCCTCTCTGGACGGCTAGAGAGGCCTGCGGGCACCCTTCGGTTTCCACTCGACCGACGAAGACACGCCGAGTTGGGGGCCCTGACCGACTCTCTGAAGCACTCGGGTCCGTGGTGTCGTTGCTCACCAACAGCTCGCCACAAGCTGCCCTTCGGCCCTTTATTATTATTATTATTATAACTCAGAACGTAAAACCACTGTTCTGACGAAAACTTTAATGTTAGCGCGTTAGCGAATAATCGTGCTGTCACGTTCATGTTCACTCTTGTAGTGACAAGGATGGCATATCAACTCTTAAGCGTCAGGCTAACGACAATATTTTCGTGCTATGCTCTCTGAAAGTGGTACAAATTAGGTAAGGTACGCTGAGTTTTATTCTAACATGCAATAATTAATGCGGATTTACTTCATCTTTTCAGCGAGACTGCTCAAAGCGAACGCAGCGGAAAATGAAAACTGACGCCGAAATGCGGGCAGCTCGTCCACGGCGCGGGGAAATTAAATACTTTAATCGGATCCGAGCCGGCCGGCTTTCATTTCGGCCGACGGCTCGCACCCGCGACGTTGTATAAAAGCCGCCCACGCGAATCAGCGGCAGAAATATAATACTACACTAAGAAATGATACTTTATGATTCATGCTCTAAATAGCTCCTTTTAGAAACTAAAATACAAGCTAAATCGCAGTTATTTAATGGTGCAAAGAATAAGAGCCACGCGGGTCATTACAACGAGAACGTACAGCCAGCTAATGCGTGCGAGATCGGCTTTCAACTAGTGCTTGTGACGTCGTGTGTAAGCTTTGCGTATATTAAAGAATATGGACGAATACAGAACAGCTTTACATTTCTTTGTCAGAGCTAGTATCGCCAACAAATTATGTAATTGTCACTTTCATTGAAAAAATTCTGACAAAATAATAATATTCAAAATCCAAAGTATTACGTTCATGTAGACCAAGCAGTACTTATGAATAGTCGACTCTACCACCCGTTCGGAATGTCATTTCTGTGGCGCAAGAAGCTCCACAGTTGGTTTGGGTATGGAAGAATAATGCAGAATGAGTAAAGTAGATGGGCTTAAGTATAGATTAAACGTAAATGTTCTTACACTCATGGTATCAATCAGTGTCTACACAGTCCTCTCATTTACAAAATAAAGACTTTGTAAAAGTATATAATAAAACGAATTGTAACAATAATAATAAGAAAAAAAAAACTGCTGGCTATAAATATATAAATGAGTGCGAACAAAATACTTGGTTAAAGCTCCAGAGTTATGCCGAACGAGCCAAAGTTCAACAGAACTACAGTATAGCGTTGTACGCTTTTGTGGTATTGGGTGATAGTGAGACAAACACGTCCGCTTACTTCAAGTATCGTTTAATGTCTCCTTTACATTACTCTTATACAATTAATGCTTACATAGCATAATACTACACGCTACATCATCCCCTAAAATAATAAAAAAAAATACATACATGTACATTTTTTTCTAACATCAAAAAAAAACAAATTACATTTTATATTTCTTAGTCCTATTTTTATGAACAATCATAGGTTTATTTTTAACCATAATTTTAACATTCGGTTGTAAATCTTTAATTACAACGTAAGGACCTGAGTACAATGCATCTAACTTATTACCGGTTTCGTTTTTCAATAACAGTTGGTCACCTGATTCATAAATAACTGGATTCATTGCTTTGTCATACTTTTGTTTTCTAATATTTTTACTAATAATCAAGTTATTTTTTGCATCGTTTTGAGCTTTTTGAATACGATATTTAAACTCCAAAGCATAATTATCAAAATTATATAAAGGTTCCACTGCATCGCATAAATTATTAGGTAATCTACATACTTGTCCAAACACTAATTCATAAGGAGTGTATTTAGTCTCAGGGTGCACTGAAGTGTTAATAGAAAAGTTGGTATTGTAGCCATGAACTCCACGATGACGGATGAGTATTGGTTTGGATTCGTAAATAGGCTCCTAACATTTTATGAGTATTTTCTAATGATCCAATACTTTCATGATGGTACGCAGTTGCTATAATTTGCTTGGTTTCTAAAATGTTACACATTTCCGACACTACACTGGATACGAACTCGGTACCTCTATCACTCGCTATTTCTCTCGATATGCCATAACGTAAAATAAAGTTCTCTGTAAAATCCTTCGCAATTTCTGTCATTGTTTTGGTTTTTAACCGACTTCAAAAAGGAGGAGGTTCTATGTTCGGTTGTATGTATGCTTTTTTTTTTTATGTATGTTCAGCGATATTTCCGTCAATTGTGGACCGATGTTGATAAATTTTTTTGCATTGGGTTCAGTATATCTCCAAGGGACCACCCATATTAATTTTATTGACATTGGACCTTGGACTTAGAAGATACACCAGGGAACTCCTTAACGACAAACAATAGGCATGTGTAAATTGAGATATTATGGGTATTACGTCAATCCTTTGGGTACCCTACTATAGAATAATTCACTGGTCACTTAAAATTGTAAAATAAAAATCTTTTATAAAAAAAGGTAAACCGACTTCAAAAAGCAAAAAAATAAATATTTGAAGTCGGTGCCAAGTAACCGACTGCACCAACCAGCACCGACTTCAAATATTTATTTTTTTGCTTTTTGAAGTCGGTTTACCTTTTTTTATAAAAGATTTTTATTAAAGGGTATGCTTCTACGTATTTACTTAGTTCACATTCTAAAGTAAGAATGTAACAAAATCTTTCGTCATCTGTATCTAAAGGACCCATGACATCCAAAAATATTTTATCGAACGAAGAAGATGCTGTAGTTGTAATTGTTAATGGTTCTTTATGAATTTTAGTGTACTTTTGTTTTAGCACTTATCGCATTTTTCGATATAACAACGAACGTCTTTTTCTAAAGTAGGCCAAAAATAATATTTTCTTATGTTATTAACCATTCTTCTAATACCTACCTGACCACTACTAGGCAGTGTTGGGCAAAAATCAATTGATTAAACAATTGACAATTAACAATTGATCAATTGTAATTGCAGTGTTATGCAATTAACAATTGATCAATTGTAATTGCAATGTTTTGCAATTAACAATTGATCAATTGTAATTGCAAAGCATTGCAATTACAATTGATCAATTGTTAATCGTTTTATGCACATTTACGATTAAACAATTAACAATTAATCATCAAAAAACCGTCGGCGCAATGTAGGTGTTAAAAGCACACTTAACGTTGGCGCAATGTGGGGGTGCACAATGTACACTTCTGTCTGGTGTTGTAAGGCTTGAATCGGGAGTAAGATGATTGAGTGAAAGCTTGCCTTCTAAAAAGAATCAAGACAAAACAAGACATAATCATCTATGAGATTTTAGGGGATGGTGATAACTAAAATGGCATTAATTTTTGGATCAAAGATGGCGATCGCAACTTCTGAATGAATAATCAATATGGGCATCGTTTTTGGGGTTTGAGAGTATGCTAATTACGAATATGGGTTGATTACGAACAAATTAAACAATATATTCGTTATCAGCATCCCCTTAAATCCCAAAAATGATATCCATATTAATTTAACACCAATATCAATCTACTTGTACTTGTCAGTATCAATCTAACCAGCTTAAACACGAGGGGTTTTGTCCAGTTCACATGTTTCTATTGCCACCTTCCAACTTTATCATCAGACCAACCCCATGGTACCATATTATTGTATTGTTACCGAACCTACATACGTATGCCAATTTCAGCTGATTCGGATACCGTAAGTGCTTGAAAAAAGGATCAGAAGAGTTGAACCGGAAAGACAGACAGACATACGAACAGTAAAAGTTAAATAAAAGCTTGTAAAAAATAAGTATTTCTATTTTGTCCCTATAAGAATTGAATATTTTACAAGTTCCAGTTCCATATAAAAGCATTCGTTCAATACACTGCACCTCTCTGCCAACCCCCCGTGCTATAAAAATGTTTGTTTATAAATAAGTACCTAAACTTAAAAGAAACGCGCGCGCACTTGTCGCCTTTCGGCAGCGGCACGAACCGACAAGTGCGCACGCGTCAGTAGTAGGGTTGCCACCTATTATTTGAGCAAATAAAGTACATTGGTTTTTAAAGGAAGGCAAAAAAGTACATTGTATCTAAATAAAGTATTATTTATTTCACTTTACTATTTTGTTTAAAAACATATGTTTTATTACTATTAGAACTTTTCAATCACTATTATCATTGCTAAACACCTTCACATCATGTTAACAGTCTGTGATAACATAAATAGATGGGAGAAAGAATTTAAAAGTGCTTATAGTATTTACTATTTTCTTTAAGTTGTACATGTATTAATGGTTTTTTCTTAAATCTAGCTTACCATATATTTGGATTCTAAACCCAGACAACATCCACTTTGCTTTAAATGCGATAATTTTTTTTCTTTTTAATGACTATGTAAAATGAATCTTACAAAATCAAATTTCTAGTACTTTTCAGTTCTCATAAAGTACGAAGTATACTTACCCTAAATAACGTTCAATACGTACTTTATAATAAACTACGGGTGGCAACCCTAGTTACTCGTCGCCTTTCGGCACCGACACGAGCCGACAAAGTGCACGTGCGTAGGTAGGTAAAGTCGGTCGGTAGTGCCACAGTATCTATCTATGCAGTTATACAGTATCATCTAAGCCGTTTTAGTGACATAATTACCTACACTCCCGTCAGAACGCTGTTAAGTTTAGCACCTTTTTTTGGATTTATTTTTCGTCATTTATTAAAACTAAACTACTGCAGTGGTTATAAGCCTGTATTTTTTCGATATGAGTGCAGCGTAATACAATTTAACATAGACATTGTGTAATAACAGCATAATGAAAACGTTTATAATTTTAAATTTTATGCTCAAGAATATATTATTTACCTTTATTGCAAATTGTTTCTAGAAACACGTTTTCTCCTTTTACGAATAAGTCTATCTATCTATCTATATCATCACGCCAGATCCCTTACGGGGTAGGCAGAGAGTACAGAGTTCCAACAGGCTCTTTCCTTACATACCTCTCTGGCTTCCTCTACTCTCATAGTTCGTCTCATACACCCTCGCCGGTTACGAAGACTCCTGACTTGTCCTTCAGATAAGACCCGATTTATTTGGTCATGTCATGTCTTACGAATAAATATTCTCATTATATATAAGTATTCTCGAATTTCATTCTTATTGAGAGTTTTTATGATAGATTACTCGGCAATTGTATATAAGTACTCGTATATATGTTAAAATCCACATGAGTTGCTAAATATCAATTTGGCGATTCGAGTGGTCATTATTTTAATTCTAATAATAGATACATATTGAGAAACCATACAAGCCCTCATGTATAGATTTTGACAGCAATAAGCAAATAGCGATGTAGTAACTAATAAGTTTAAAGTGGTCATTTTATTCTAAATATTAAGGCCTAATAGCACAAAAAGATAAAATATTTAAATTTGTATTAATTTTCTATCTATCTATATTATCACGCCAGATCCCTTGTAGTCAGTGTAGGGTAGGCAGTGAGTAAGGAGTTCTAATGTTAGTTGTTAAAAAAGCGTCCGTCTCGGACGTGCATGCCACCGCGGCTTATTACATGCGGAAAACTATCGAGAAGGCGTGTAGAGCGCGCGTCTGTGTGCGTGAGTTTGATTCGGACCGTAAGTACTAAGATGTTTTACTGTATTATAGTACACTGTGGTAGGGCACACCACATACCCCGCGCACTGAGACCCCGCATGTCTCTGTTCGATCGTTTAGGACGAAAATATTGTCATAACTTTTTTTCGGAGCTCAAAGTATCGCCTACATTTCGACACGAACTCACTTCAGAGTACTTTTGTATGTGTACTTATAGTAGTAGATATTTAAACTTACGAATTTTCACAAACATAGAGAGTGAGTGTGAATCGTGCGCACACAGGAATATTGTAGGGACTTGAATTCATTTCTATTAAGTATATTCGCATATTTCCACACTTTTTGGATATTATAGTCATTATGGATGAAAAGGAATATAGTTATATGTATGTAGATAACACGTCGGATACGAATATCAATAAACAGTTAGATTGAGATGGGCAGTCTTCAGGGCCGAGCTCAATCACGTCAATATCTTCACCCCGCGTCTTGCACTTGCACATATAATCAGAGCTCTGTGTACTAAATGGTTGCCTTTCACTACTAGAATCAGAGGATTCGACAACTGTACGTCCAATTTTCTGAGTCACCTCAAACGGAAACATGGATAAGTTGTGTAAATGAATATAAAAGATAAATAAAAATAAAGAAAAATAATAAAAAATGTGTAAAATTTCCAAAAAAAAAATACCGACAACGGGCTTAAGAAAATTTGAAGAGGTCCAGCCTTTTTCACAAGAGAAATTTGCGCAAAATATGATAAACTATAAACCCCAAAAATGAAACCCATATCGATTTAACTCCAAAAGTCGCGTCCGCCATCTTGGTTCTAAAAGTTAACGCCACATTCGTTATCAGCATCCCCTAAAACCCTAAAAGTGACACCCATATTGATTTTATTTCAAAAGTCGCGTCCGCCATCCTGAATCCAGAAACTAATGCCATATTCTTAATCAACATCCCCTAAAACCCCGAATTTGATACCCATATTAATTTTCATAAAAAGTCGCGGCCGCCATCTTGGATTTTAAAATTAACATTGTTTTCGTTATCAACATCCCTTAAAACCATAAAAGTGACACGCATATTGATTTTGTTACAAAAGACACGTCCGCCATCTTAGATCCAGAAATTAACGTCATATTCGTAATCAGCATGCCCTAATATCGCAAATGTGATACCCATATTGATTAACTTCAAAAGTCGCGTCCGACATCTTAGATCCAAAAATTCACGCAATCATTATTCCCGAAACCCCAAAAGTGACACCTATATTACTTCAAAAGTCACGTCCGCCATCTTGGATGTGTTTAAAATATAGTATGTGTTTAATTGTTAATTGTTTAATCGTAAACATGCAAAAAACTATTAACAATTGATTAATGGTAATTGCAACGTTTTACAATTACCATTGATTAATTGTTAATTGTGAAAAACTACAATTAACAATTAATTTTTCAATCGTCAATTGCAATTCATTTTTTCTGCGATTGAAATTTCAATTGTTTGATCCTACAATTGAACAATTAAACAATTAGTGCCCAACACTGCTACTAGGTAATAAATGAAAATCATTCATTATAATCCTTTTTTCGTCTTCTGTACTTAGAACGTCTTTTACAATACATAACCTAGGTAAAGTTAATGTTTTGTTTTTATTATATTCGTAGCTAGCCATTTTATAATATTTTTATTTTTACGCGTTCTTATTATAACAACTTCCGTAATATTAAAATCTTTGCATAAATTAGCCATTTCTTTCAACAAATCATCTCGTGAGTTTATCGATAAAGAATGTTGGCTTGCAAATATGTTTCCTCTACTCTTACTAAAAATTAAGTTTCTATTCCTCGAAGAAAATAAATCAGTTCTGTCTATCTTCTTTAATATTCTGCGCAGCGTATTATCCGGTATAATAATTAATTATATATCCGTGTCCGATATTTTAAGAACTTCCACAACTTTAGGGTGATCAGACCTATCGTCAGTTGAAGTCTCTAATTTACTCGTCAAATCAGGGTTAATATTTGCTTTGTTCTTTTTAGCTTGTGCTCTAGTTAAAACGCACACTAATCTACTATTCATTTCTTTCAACTCGTCAGATGTAATAACGATTCTCGATAAAGCGTCTGCAACTACATTTTCCTTTCCTTTTACGTATTCTACCTTGAAATCATATTCCTCCAACGCTAAACGAAATTTAGTTAAACGACTTGAAGGGTTTGACATATTAAACAAATATATCAGTGGTCTATGATCGGTTCTAATAGTAAATTTTCTACCATATAAATACGGTCTAAAATGTGTTACGGACCAAAAAATCGCTAAAAGTTCTTTTTCAATAGTTGCATAATTTAATTCAGATTTATTCAAATTTCTACTAGCATAAGCAATCGGGTTTCCATTTGAATTACTTTAAACACATCCTAGTGCATAATTTGAACTATCAGTTTGCAAAATAACCAGCTGTCGCCGTCGTTTCCTCCTCCAGAAGCTGCCTGAGCTATGACAACCTCTTCCTTTGTTTGGCTTGATCCCATAGTTATTCCATATTAAACTCTGTGATATATATCAAACAGCAGTAGGCGTACCAGGACTGGCACCCTGCCATATAGCGTTGTACGCTTTTGTGGTATTGGGTGATAGTGCGACAAACACGTCCGCTTACTTCAAGTATCATTTAATGTCTCCTTTACGTTACTCTTATACAATTAATGCTTACATAGCATAATACTACACGCTACAATAGGTTTAAACAGTCAAAGGATAGGAGACGGACCAGTTTCCACCAGCAGTACCCGTTTACGAGTATAACTTGAGAAGTAGCCATCACTCTCCTTGACCGTATTGGAGAGAGGCAGAGAGTGACCCGCTCCACGGAGCCGTCACTAAAGACATTTTTAGCAAGCATGACCAATCCAAGACCCCATCGACTTCGAGCTATCGATCTCAAGCTCCGGTTTTAATATCCGTTTATTTTATTTATTTAGCGAAGGTATAAATCGTAGTCAGGTACGGAATTTTACCCAACTATAATACAGAAAAAAGTCTCCGAAAAAAAGCAGGAATAACGTACGTATAAGCAGGTAGGTACGGGCATATTAATTAGCATTGACTTGGCAGTATTCACACAATATTGCAGATGCCACGATTTATTGATTTGCCACGTCGTACGCGCAATTTTGCTTGGGCACACCTTGGATTGACATTGACTGACAGCAAAACGAAACAGTGCTGCCAATTATCAAATAATAAAAAAAATTACAAAATACTGCAAAATGTCCACAGACAATAAATATATATTTTTGAAAAGATTTTTTGGAAGATTAGGTTTCCACAGGGCATTTTTTTAATTTTAATTCTAGTTTGTTAACCCCTCGTTTGCTCGAGCGCTTTTTATATATATATGCCTTAGTAGTTTTAGACTTTAATACATATATCTATTTATTTATTAAAAAGACATACCAACAGTATACACATTACACAACTCATGAAAAAATGGCTAAAGTAGGTAGTCTGATATGTACACCAATGATAGGTATGTACAACATTCGCATTTTATTCTAATTAGGTACATAAGTAAATTCAAAGTAATATTTAAAAATAAATGACTATAAGTTCAATAACTAAAACTAAAGAGAAATAAAGGAAAGTATCATCAAGGTAAAATTTGAAATTTAACATAAAGAAGACACAAATGCATTCTTAAGTTTAAATTAATTTTCAATTTAATGGAAGACTATGGAAGAATTTCAGTAACTTATTCCTAAATGTCGGTAATGAATCGTGGAATATGTCGATATCAAGAGCGCCGTTTCTATTAAGCGTGTTGTAATGGCCGCACATCCTAAATATTGGCGAATTGAAACCAAGGTTGGTTTTAACCCGGTACGACCGGTAACGGTGTATGAAAAATTGTAGTCATAGAATAACGATGGATATTCTGAGGAACATTGATGGCTATTTTGTTTCGGATATCATCACAATTGATGCTGTTATTCATTACTTTGTGGAGAAAGACAAGGTCGTGTAACTTTCGTCGATCGCGTAATGAGATCATTTTGAAGAAATTTAAACGTTGTTCATAGCTGCATCGATAGCTTATACCTTCAGAAATAAAAGCTAAATATTTTGTAAATACACGCTGAATACTTTCAATGCGTGAGTGAGCACTATAAAACGGACTCCACACTATAGAACCATATTCAAGACAACTTCGAACTAACGCATTGTATAAAATTATTCTCGTGTATGTTTGCGTAAATCCCTTAGAGTTGCGTTTTAAAAATCCGAACATCTGAGCGGCTTTAGTGACTATCAAATAGACGTGAATTTTAAACCGAAGTTCACTATCCATAGTAATGCCGAGATCTCTTACAAAGTTAACCCTTAATACAGGCGCACCATTGATACTATATGCTGACTCAAGTGGTTTCTTTTTCCGTGTGAACCTCATATTGAGCATTTGTTAACATTGAGCTCCATTTGGTTCCGATCGCACCACTCCTTGATATTAGACAGATCGTCTTAGACGTATTTGATATCATCGGTGGAGTTCATAGTTCTAAAAAGCTTCAAATCATCTGCAAATAACAATACTTTACAGTTGCGTACTGTGGATGTAATGTCATTGATGAATATAGAAAATAAAATAGGTCCAAGATGTGAGCCCTGCGGAACTCCAGATGCAACAATATCTGAAAGACCGCCCGTGATGTTACCGAAATATGGCGCTGCCGGAAGATCAGCGCTGCAGCATAATACAGCTGCGGCATTAGCTGAGGCAGGGACCAATTTTGGGTCTCACATGTAGGACAGCCAGCAGGGTCAGCAGCAAAACACTTCATAGTTCAGATTTCTTTATATTTGTTCGATATAACGCTTTATATCACATCACAATTAACAATACACGCACTTTAAGCACACTATCAACTTCCACCGTCTTTCCTGTCCACCAAACAAATCCTCGTCCAACCGTCAATCTTTCATTTTTATGCCCTTCTACCAAAACTACAAAGTCATTTCACCATCTTAATTATGTGTCATCATGAAGTATTTATTGATATAGCAACATATGTATTAATATATTAATTATGTTAAATGGTGAACGGTTACCGGAAATAAGTTTTAATGTATTAAATAATATATAAATACCAAATAAAATGCTTTATAACGAGATAATTATTACAAAATAATGGTGAACCTTACACTCGTCCATCTTGAACTCGTGTATATCCCCATACACGTATCAGGCGAAACCTTACACTTGGCCTTTTAGTACCATGAATTTATTAACTAGAACAAAATACTAATCACAAATAATTGATTTATACAATTCACGTCTGTCCTCTAATAATACGTAACTATCACTACTTGCTCTACCTCGAAAGATTCAATCTATGAACTAGTTACTGATTTCTGAAAAATGCACTCCAAAAATCAGTCACTACGCTTATCCTGAATAATTCACTTCAGGGACAGGGTACCTCGAAAAGTTCACTTCGAGGACCATCAGTGCCAGTCCTTAAAAAATTCACTCCAAGGATCAGTCACTTAATTTGACCTTAGAAAATTCACTCTAAGGACCTCGAAAAATTCACTCCGAGGGCTTTTTTTAATATCTTGGAAAATTCACTCCAAGAACCAATAGTGCCAATACCTGAAAAATTCACTCCAGGCATGTCACTTAATCAACCTTAGAAAATTCACTCTAAGAACCTCGAAAAATTCACTCCGAGGGTTTTCTAGTACCTTGGAAAATTCACTCTAAGAACTAATAGTGCCAATACCTGAAAAAATCACTCTTGGCATGTCACTTAATCAACCTTAGAAAATTCACTCTAAGGACCTCGAAAAATTCACTCCGAGGGTTTTCTAGTACCTTGGAAAATTTACTCCACGAACTAATAGAGCCAATACCTGAAAAATTCACTCCAGGCGTCAGTCACTTAAACTACCCGAGACAATTTAATCTCAGCACCTTGAAAAATTCATTTACATATACGCACTTAAAGCACTTATTTTTACATTTAACTTACTTAAATTTTTTTTTGTATTTTTTTTACAAGAGTTATCAAAAATGTTGACGTTGAATATACGTAATAATCTACTTAACACTCGCTTAGTGAACCAATTTCATTATTGTAAATAGTTTAAATAAATCAACCAAACTTATTAAAAAATAAGTATAAAACAAAAATAATATATATGCATATACAAGGTGCATCGTAAATAATAAAAGACCCCATCCACTCCGATTAGATAATTGCTTCACAAACTCAATACAAAAACCAAACTTCCAAATTTAAAGTTTATTTTGACCTCTTTTGAAGCACTTTTATACCCCAATTAACAATGAAACTTGTACGTGCGCAAACAATGAAACGGGTGCGAAATTTAGTTTTAAAAAGGCATTTGTAATCTCCATATTGCTTTGAAACAAGAATAAATTTAGTTTGTTATAGCCCACTGAAGGAGGAATCGCATATTTTGAAAATTAAAAAATAATGTAAAATATATTAAAAATTGTCGGAATCAATTCAGTTACCCATTAAAAAAAAACTACTTCCAGGTCTTGCGTTAATCACGACACAGCCTGCACATATATATTTACACTATGTATAGTGTAAATATATATGTGCAGGCACTTGAATCTACTATTCAGTTATTGTATCATTTCCTCATAATTACTCATAGGACCCATACCTTACTCATCATCACGTTCTTCATCGACTTTTTAAGCGGTTTCATTTTATTACTGGCTACAGTAGTCCTATGCCTACCTCTGATTTCCTCGAATACAGGCATTGGAACCCCTTTGTAACGATATTTACCAAGAACCTTTACTACTTATTAAGGTTCCTCATAAAATCGAAGTAGCTTAGAGCTCTTTCCCTGGTTCCAAAATGCTGTCTTGGTGATTTTCACCAAGTCACCCTGACTTTGTCATAATATTGTTTTGGTATTAGCTGTTGCTCATCTATCCTACTCTTATCTTCATTTTGTATAGTTGCCAAATCCTCAAATTCCCGACTGGAACCGCCTGATATCTCTTTCATCTTTGGGCTAACTTTGCTTGCTATTGAGCGGACAAAAATTACTTCAGTTCCAGTTGTCTTTTGTATGGCATCGCGTAAAGCAGTATCAATCTGTGAGGAGTTCAGAACGTGTCACAAATTGTTTCCGAATTATTGATCACATTTTGTGTCCCAGTATTCCTAACAGGTTTAAAAAAAACAAACTAGGTAAAGAGACCAAGACCACAAGAATGTGAGTACTCTTCAGCTTAAACTTAACAAATGGCCCAAGGTGGTCAATGTATAGCGTGAGAAATGGCTTATCAACTTTAGCTATAGGGTGTAAAAGACCCTCACAAGTAATATTACTTTTCTTGGCGTAAGTGCATTCAATACACGTACTCACATACTGCTTTACGGAACGCGCCATCTTAGAAATAGAAAACCAGTAATTTTCCTCAATTCTGTCTAGAGTCTTCTCGAAGCCTACATGACCTATATCATCGTGATTTAGCTTGCACACTTCCCACCTCGCACCCTTCGGGACCACCCAAGGAACGTTTTTGTCACCACCTATACACCTGAACATTTTATTATCGCGTATGACCAACAAACAAGTTGGAGCGTCAGCAACCAATTCTGAACACTAGTCGTCATAACTGCCAGAACTAATTCTAGACTGAGTAAGAATGTCAGAAACTGGGTTCTTAGATAAAGATGCGACATTTTTTTCCCCGTCCTATATTCAACCGGACAAACAAACTATTGTGGCGTCAAAGTCAAAAAAAAAATCATTTATTTGCATAGGCCAATACAATAGCACTCACAAACGTCAAAAATATTACCTTTTTTTTTACATCTACTACCGGATCGGAACGCGGCCTCCATTGAGAAGATCCGGCGAGAAACTCAGCGGGCTAGGCTTTTAATTTAATTTGTTTTGCCTTTCTGATAACCATTTTTTTTTTGTTTATCAGAATTACATTATACATCATTGATTAATGTTGCTGATTGAGGAGCTGCTCAAACCCAATCCGTTTTATCGTCAAGATAATCCGAAATTTTGTAATACCCTTTCTTACAGAGTCTAGTTTTAATTGCCTTTTTAAACTAATTGATAGGCATGTTAGCGTTAGCCAACCACCGTCCTATTCGCGGTACTAAATCACGTTTCTGGAAAGTTAGCCAAAGAGCACTGCAATCTGTGACTATTTTAATGATGCCTAATAGAATAACTAGACTTTTTAACCTTGGCAAAAAAATGTACAACTCCTATGAACAAAAATCATTTTCTTCTGCAGTTTTCTGTCAGCTATAATATTCCACTTCTTTATAAGATTCACTCCCCGACATTTTTTTTACAGTAAGATTCTGCCGAGACCAATCCTACTGGCATGTGTATGGAGTTTGGTCTCTGTTCCAAGATTAAAATGACTAACACTGGCCTATCAACTGGACTATCTTCAAAGTAAAAAAAAAAACATTTTCTTGGGAATTCTTTAGTTCCCAAGGTGTGACTTTCTACAGTAACTTAGTAAGGGGAGACGCTGATTGTGCAAACCCACCTACAAACTTTTTGAAATATCTCATGAGGCTCATAAATTGGCGGACCCTATGTACGTTGTCAGGGCGAGGAAACTCAAAAACCGCTTTGATTTGTCGTGCCAGGCCTTATCTCCTCCTAACGTAACTTGTGACCTTAGTAGTCTACCTCATCTTTCAAGAAGCTACCTTTAGGTAAGTTGAATTCAATTTATCTAATAACTGCAACATTTGCTCTAGGCTCGGCCTAAACACTCGTCAAGATTTTTACTAGTAAATCATCGAAACAAACTCTTGACTTATCAGATCGGCCCAGGCCTCAAACGTGGTTCATCATTCTTTGAAAGCCGCAGGCGCATTGGCCAAGCCAAACTGCAAACTCTTATTGGCTGTCCGGCCGCCGGCAGATGTTTCGAATCTTCTGAAATTGGTACTTTGTAATTTTGACATTAAATCTAGCGTTACAAACCACGCCCACCCCATCAATAGTATCTATACAATATAATTCTGATAGATGATGTACGAAACAGTTTTTGCAATGCTGGAGCAAGTTCAATAGTTTTTGTTTATGAACATTCGACACGGTTTCTCCGATATGCATCAGTTCTACACGAATATGACTAAGCAGATCATTCGATGTCGAACTGACTGCAGGGAATGTGGCAAGACAATTTACAACTTCGGTTCTTCCAACACGAGAAAAAAAAATAGCGTTACTCTGAAGGGAACAAGGCATTGAGCAAGGCGTAATTGTTACAGCTACATTTCCATCCTCGACATAACACTACCGTGACCCGTAAAATTTACGAATACATGTGCAGTAAATATTGGCTTTGTTGAAGCCCTGATACTCGCGGGACCATACGACCTAACATGTCTACCAATCCTAACTCTCACCAAATAACGATGTCGATACAACTGAATCCTGGCTTGGCGACACTTTCGATCATCGAAAACGAATCTACTTGAATCCATATAGGCAACTGTATGTGGTTGTTCCGAAAAAGATTGGCCAATTAATAAGGGTTTATCTAAAAGATGCTCCTTCACTACTCTACAAGAAATGGATGCACTTACAGAATCGGTTTTCAAGTTTACTGGCACGGAGCTTGGAATTCGAGATACACATTATCTTTTGTGCATTATCGGTAATGATTTGTGTATCCATCGCGAAGCATGCTTCTACTTTATGTCCTATTTTGCTACACCATTTACATATCAGCAACAGTTTTGGGCACTGCTGTCTAAATCTGCTGGTAAAAATGTCCTTTATCCTTACAATAAAAATAATATTTGCAATCCTGTTATCAGCTCTGACCAATTATTTTCCTTAACGCTAAACTAACTATTTCTATTTTTAAACGGCAACTATTATAACTTTCTTTATTGCTTAATAGAAACCGTAATAATTGGTCCTGTTCAGTGCACCTCAAACTTAACGCACTTGATTTTGAAGTTTTATAACCGATAATCCACGGTATTATACAGTCAACATCACGTTTTGCCGGTATTCTAGCATTGTTTCAACAAAGGGAGCTTTACATAAAAATTACACTTCAATTGGTTCGCCAAACTTACTACGACATTAAACATTTCCTCCAGGGCCTGGCCACAATTCCGTTCCCAGGGAAAAGCGTAGATAAATTTTCCACGCCATTCCGCCAATATAAACAATAGAATTCATGCTTTCATACCAGGTTTTGGCCAGTCACTGCAGCTGCATCGCAAAATGTACGATTGTCCTTTCGTCTCAACCGTAAACAGAAACATATTTATTGACCCCATTATTCCAAACATTGATACGTTAATTCTTTTTGGAAGGGTCAAAGCCAAGCAGAATATTTTGATGATCCAAATGTTTACTACCCTCTAGTATGCTCTGCACAGTCGGCCGAGATGAGGCGTCATTTTTAAGAGACTGAATAATATCCATAACATCCTTACCAGAAAATACAGGGTAACGTGACCGTTGCAGTGTTACTTCCCCGTCAGGTTCCATGTGCTGTTGTTCAGTCTTCTCTCGCCGCTGCACGCCATACCCGTTGCGGCTAGTTCTGCTGTGACGCCCGCTCTTGTCGTCCTCGACCAAACGGCTGTGTCGTCTTCGACTGTCTTCTTTCGGCTGTTCGTGAAGATCGCGCTACATGCGGCGAAGTCGCTCTCGTTCCCGCTCCAGTTCTCGTTTTCGCTCCCGCCACAGACTGCTGTTACGGCTGCGGCTTCGTGCTCGCCGACAAGACCACCTGCCTGTGTAGCTCCGGCTGCGTGACCGACTTCGCCTCATGATGCTCTGGTCCCGACGGGATGAGTCGCGGACCAGTGTTATCAATGTACGTCGCCTAGCGTCGCGACTGCTTTTATCATCCTCGTTCATTTTTCTCGTAAAACACAAAAGGAGTTTGGTTAGCCATTAAATCCAAACTCATCTGAACACCCTAATTATGTTCATTTTATCCATATAGTAAGTGGTAATAATAAGTTAAGAAAAGTATATATATAAAAACACGAACCCGGCATATTATGAACCATAAAAGTATTCATTCTTAAATAAATTACAATCCTGTCTCATGTCATGTATCTGCATACGAGCCAATCTATATGGATACCATTTTTCACTAGGTATATAACTCATCAAATTATGAGCTCGTATAAAATATGTATTTGTGAGAATAAGTATACCGCGTGGGGTAGTGGCATTTTCAGCATCGCGGTGTATTATTCCAACCGATAATACACCGCGTATGATTCCAACGATTGTCGAAATTCAACAACTTACATACTCGTCAAAATATAAGATTAAAATATAGGGTTTTACGTCATTACTATAGGACTTGTAAGAAATCAACGATTAATTTTCCACAGAATCGCTACCTGGCTGATATTAAATTAATCATGCTGATTACTAGCCCAGGCTTATACATAACGACAAAAATAAATAAATTATGATAATATGGGCGGATACTTATGCGTTTTAACGCATTCGATCCCACTTCTGACTTGTAGGACAGCCAGCAGGGTCAGCAGCAAAACACTTCATAGTTCAGATTTTTCCTTTTCTTTATATTTGTTCGATATAACGCTTTATATCACATCACAATTAACAATACACGCACTTTAAGCACACTATCAACTTCCACCATCTTTCCTGTCCACCGTTCACCAAACAAATCCTCGTCCAACCGTCAATCTTTCATTTTTATGCCCTTCTACCAAAACTACAAAGTCATTTCACCATCTTAATTATGTGTCATCATGAAGTATTTATTGATATAGCAACATATGTATTAATATATTAATTATGTTTATATTTATTAAGTATAATTTCTTATAAAATATATATAAAAATATAAAATACAAATATTCTTATATATATTGTATAAAAAAAAGAATGTGCTGCACCGACAGCAAGTTCTACGACCCAAGCTACCGGTGGTCAGGGCTCGAAAGAGAGGAATCTCCTCACAATACGTGCCGTGTCCAACATTACTGCCTTCTGTATCAGGCCCTTCACCCAACTGCCTAGCGAGAGCTTCTCAAGATGTTTATCGAAGCTCTTCGCTATAAGGCCGTTAACTGAAACGACCATCGGAATAATGATAGTTGAATCAACATTCCTCATGGCGGTAACATCATGGGTCAGGTCCAAATATTTAGATAATTTTTCTTTTTCGGCCTTCTCAAGGTTCTCATCATGCGGAATGGTGACATCAACTAGCATTACACGACGCATAGATCGATCTATTATCACGATATCAGGTTTATTGGCTACAATAGTCTGCCTGCCTCGTTGGTCTGGTGGCAAAGCGCATCGCTTTGTGATCACGAGGTACTGGGTTCAAAGCCTAGGTCGGACTATTCTAGTTTATCTAACGAAAAATTCCCAGTATGAGTCCGGAGTCTGGAATTGTGCCCGGTATATGGCAATAGGCTCGCCCCCTATTACATGGGACCTAACATCGTCGGCGAAACGTGGGTGTACTCAGTACCCCTCTGCCACCCCCTCTGGGGAATATAGGCGTGACGGTGTGTGTGTGTGTGTGTGTAATAGTCCTGTCCGTGATAATAGATCGATCCCAGTAGAGCGTCATATGACCACTTTCGAGAACTGGAAGAGGCTGGTACTGGTAGTACGGTACTTCAGAATTATTATTTAATTAGAATTAATTATTTAATTATTTCCGAATTATTATTAATTTGAATATCGGTATCGGTAAATTTATTAGGATAAATGCGGTAGAAATGCGAGCTCTGCGGAAGATGTGCGGAGTGAAGCTGACCGACCGCATTAGCAACAGCATAGTAAGACATCGAGTAGGTATAAAAGATAGTATCGGTGTAAAGATGAGAAAGGGCATGCTCCGTTGGTTTGGGCATATAGAAAGAATGCCAGAGGAAAGAATGACAAAACAGATATACAATGTGAAAGTGGAAGGATGCAGGTACCGGGGAAGACCTAGACTATCTTACCACGACCAAATAAACCGAGTCTTATCTGATGGAAAACTCAAGAGTCTCCGTAACCGGCGAGCATGTATGAGACGAACTATGAGAGTCGAGGAAGCCAGAGAGGTATCTTAGGAAAGAAGCTGTTGGAACTCTGTACTCTCTGCCTACCCCGCAAGGGATCTGGCGTGAGGTTATAGATAGATAGATAGGTAAATTTATTTTATATTAAATGGTGAGCGGTTACCGGAAATACGTTTTAATGTATCACATAATTTATAAATACCAAATAAAATGCTTTATAACGAGATAATTATTTCAAAATAATGGTGAACCTTACACACACAATCACTGCTTTGCATTTCTACCTTTTTATTGTTACTCTTTTGTCGTGTTAATTACATTTGTTACTCATTTCATTCTTTTGTGTTTAGTTGTGTGAGCACAAAATAAATTATTTTTCTTTTTTTCCTTCTTTTCTTAAAATCCGGAACGATTGGCCGTCCAGCAGCGGCTCCGCTCGGCCTCTATTGAAACTGTCACACGTGACGGTCACGTGTGGAGTGAACGCATGCAACCTGCTTTAGGAAGTCACAAGTCGCGATCCAACCGCGGACAAGTACTACGGTAAGTGCACCTACAATCATATAACCTACCGCTTAAACTCGTTTTTCCCCAAAGAGGCAACCACATTTCGTCGAGATGTTTTTGTTCCCTAATCGTCAGAGACCGAGCAGTTCAATTTGTCTTTTCGATTTTTAACTGTTCATGGACATGGAAGCTATGATGTTTTTTTTTCACCGTTAGAAAGTGCTAATCGGTCACAGGTTTTGAAAAACCTAAAATTGTGAGGCGGTATTTGAAATCTGGAACTTGTGGATATAAGGTTGGTGTTCTACTACCAAGCGATCACTGCTGTTGTAGTAGTAGATAGGGCAGACGCGCAGGTATAAAATTAACTTGCTTAGTTAAACACGAGGAATTTTTATTCTGCTTTAGGAATGCTTAACACAAATTAAATAGTTTGTTAATAACGTGTGGTGGAAGCCAGAGGAGTATGTAAGGAAAGAACCTCAACATGTTCCAACGAACGCTGTATTCTCTGCCCATTCCACATAGGATCCGGCGTGATGATTATATAGATACATAGAAATTACGTAGTATCTATGACAAAAATCCGAGGTCCTGGGTTTGATACCTAAGTTGTTTGATATAAAGAAATCCAGTACCAGTCCGGAATCTGGCATTAGGCCTGGTATAACGGCAATAAGCGCCCCATTATTTACATGAGACCCAACATCGTTGGATCGATGTCAGGTCCCATGACTCATCATCATTGAAAAATGGATGAACATATTACACCATTGCCTCTCCCGGTTGAGAAATATAGACGTGACGGTGTATCTAAAGAAATAACGGTCTATCTTTTTTAACATTTCAATTTTTAGACCTGCGCTATGAACAAAGCGTTAAGCAAGTTAAGTAACGCTCGGAGCGACCTGCATTATGCGCGACGGCGCGCGGCTTGAGCAGGCCCCATACTTCAACACCTGTTAGTCGCTTGACAGTTAGTCGCTACACGCGCCTCACTTTGAAATCACTTACACTACGCTTAATTTATATACCTGCACTATGTGTACATAACACGCAGTGCACCAAAATTTGATCGAAATATTTTTGGTAATGGTACAACGGGTGGTGACCCTATGATTACCTAAAAAGTCTACTTAGATTTTTTCGATAGAGGATGGTGGCTTATTAAATATATTTTTACCCCGTTATCTAGTGACAAACGACATTAACATCTTGAACTGAATAAGCTCAATATAGCGCATATTTCCTTTTAACTATATTTCTATTACAATACTGGCTAACTAGATCGTAACGGGAAGCAATTTGCAGCGTTCGTAATCGGGACTCAAACTCCACATAACCCGAGCGGACTGCTAATGCAACATCGCGCGGCCCCTGTCGACTATTTGTCGCCTAATCGAGCCATAAACCGGGTAAGGAAAAGGAAACTGAGATGTTTACTTGTTAAACTTGTTTTAGATCAGCACCAGGTTTGTGAATACTCGCAATTCTAATGTACACTTAAACACGTACACAAGACAATAATTGGATAATGCAATTATCTACATAATTGAATTATCAAGCCACACTGCCGAAAGTGGTAGTAATTAATTATTTAATCAAATCGTAGCAGAAAATATGGTTATAGACAATATCGCATATCGATAATACATAACGACGTCATCAGCAATAGATAAAAATATCTAATACCCACTAGTTGAACATAAGAACCTCTTGGAACTTTGTACGCTCTGCCTACCCCGCAAGGGATCTGGCGTGGTGATATAGATAGATAGACTAGTTAAAGCAAAACATGTCGTAGCTCTCATAAAATCGGAGCAGCTAACTAAAATACATAATTATTTGAAGTAATTTTGAATAGACAATGGATATTAAGCACATCGTATGTAGGTACAATACATACCCTTTTCTTTGTGATAATTTAATTAGCATCTCATTACAATGAGCCACATTGCAACTCGTCTGGGAGTTCATCAGTGAGCGGGGCCGGGGTAGCGCACACTTTGACGTAGCAGACGTAGCCCTCGTTTGTCTTGCTCAAGTCGCTGCTAGCGCCCACCCTCGCTCGGTGTGCTTGCACTAGGTAGCGATTTAAAAAGACGCCCTAGCGAGGGCTTCTTTGCTTGAAAAATTTCACACATTTTAACTCTACGTGTTACCTTGGCGACAGACGATTAAAACGGGTGCGACATATATGTTCAATATTTAAGTGGCAGTATATTGAATCGATAGCTCTAACGCTGAGACGTTTTTTTAAATTTTAAAAACGAAATTAGGAGTTAATGCATCTTCATATATTATAATAACAAACTAGCGATTAATACAATCTTTAAACGTCTCTGCAGCTGGGCACTAAAGAGTTTAAAATTAGTTTCAAAATAATGACGATTCCTTTAATGAAATCGTTTCTTTATTCGTTCCTCGTACAAGTAAGAGCATACAAAACAAGCACCTCTACTTAACGATAGTTTTGTACGATGACGATTTAGAAACAGACACACTCTAAACTCTGCGAATTTAATTTGCGTAACAAAATCTGCATGTGCTTGTACATACATGTGATAAACACGCGTTAGGCTTTGCGACTGCGTAAGTATCTCGACAAGTCGCTGGTGCGCGTCGGCTGAGCGCCGCGGCTCGTAAGCCGCAGCAGACACAGATCAGTCGCGCGGCGAACGCCGCTCACCCGCGTGATAACAGTAAACATGTATTGTTTCACTTCGTATAAGATGATACAAATGAGAACTAATGCACAAATAGGAGTAAATGATTTTAGAATCGACCTGTCATATTGGTTTGGATAATGTGTCTATAGTTGTGTTCACCATGTGTTCACATGTGTGTGTGTGTGTGAATGATGTACGCTGTTGGCCGCGAGGCCTTTACAGCTTCACCGGACTTAAAGGCGAGCGTGCAACCACTACGCTCTAGCCAGCCAGAAGGGCAAGAGGCGACATACTCGAGGGCGCCTCGAAGAGGTGCCCTCGGTTGGGACAGTCGCTGTAGGGGGACGGGTGCACTACTAAGTGCACCGGTCAACCGCCGGCTATGGGAGGGGATCTACTACTACGTCGTCGTCGTCGCCCGTATTCTGAGCGGAAAGAAGGGATGACAAAGCATCGGGGGGGTCGGTGAGAACATGTCGCGGCCGGCGGTGGCGGCAGGGGTCGGGGGGGTGTTCACATGTGTGCATTGACGTTAATTATGTCTGTGCTAACACGCTGGAATTTGACATTTCTGATGTTGCAGCTCTTCATACATCTGCAAGAAGCTATCAGGGCACTAGTGCCTAATTTAAATGTAGATTTGCCTAAAATTCCACTCCAAGAATGGAAATGCTTAAAGCAATTTTGTGAAGTTTCAGCACTTTACGGCAGCCTCTTTACGAAGCTACTGTAATTATGAGTGCAGAAAATTATTTAACGGCTAGTAAAGCAATAGTGATTTAAAAGGGTCTACTGAATATGTATCAAATTGTAATTACTACATACCTGTCCAAACATTAACCAAAAATATTATTAATAATAATAATAGCCCTGTTAAGAAACTGTCCCACTGTTGGGCACGGGCCTCCTCTCAAACTGAGAGGGTTCAGGCCATAGTCCACCACGCTGGCCCAGTGCGGGTTGGCGAACTTCACACACCTTCGAAAAACTCTTAGGCATGCAGGTTTCCTCACGACTTTTTCCTTTACCGTTAAAGCAAATGATAGTTTATTTTTAATACGCACATGCTTTCGAAAAGACAGAGGTGCGTGCCTGGGTTTGAACCCGAGACCTGTGTCTTTGCAGTCCAACGGTCTAACCACTAGGCTATCACTGCTTTTATTATTTATAAAAATATGAATACAGGCCTAAACCAAGATTTTCGAATATTACTCAGAACACGCCTATCACTGTGTGTACATTTTTAGACCCACGATTTAAACACTTCACCTTTGACAATGAAACAATAATACCAACGAAAAGGTTCATAATTGATGACATTTGTAACCTAAATGGTGAGGATCAGCCCCATCCCAATCCAGGAAGTTGTGTACCGGCATTGGCGTTGTGGAATGTGATGGAGCAAAAAATGTCAGCATCACAACAACCTCGCTCCACTTATACTAAAGTTACAGAAGAAGTGGACATGCACTTGAAACAGGTTGTGGTAAGCAGGGAAAGTTGCCCTCTTGAGTGGTGGCGTAGCCACAAAACTATTTACCCCTCTTTATTTTTAATATTTGTTATACTAGAATATAATATCCTTAACTAAATAAATACTGTCCGCTAATCGCTCGAGCATATTGTTATTCTTAAGTCCATAGGTAACGTTTAGAGCGCACGGCGCAGGCGCGGCGTGGCTTGCGACGATAAACAAAACCCGTCGTTCTACGAAGCGAAGCAATAATTATTATTTATAGCGTAAAAATTATTGGCGTTTTAAAATCAGCGTATCGTTGTAAAGCGTTTTCAATATATAGCCGTTACGAACACTCCTAATCAAAATAAGACATTTTTTAAATAGTGATAAATAAAATAAAAATTAATCTTATACAACTATAACTTATTTTTATTTAGTTCTTAATGTTAAAACAGATGTATTAAAGATATCGATAATATTTTAATTAGTCGTAAGTAAACTCGGTATTTACATATACCCAAATTGAATTCATTTACTACACAATTTATTGTTTAAACGGACGCTGAGTAAAATTCAACCTTAATTTAATAAATACAAAACATATTTTTAAACATGTTGATAATTTATATCGATTGATTTAGTTGTTACCTCTACTTTAGTCGTCTTAAGCTGCTAACTTTTTTGTTTCGACATTTGCGCCAGAAATTAGTCTTTGGTTTTGTGAACACGATTATAGTGGATTTTACTAGTTAATTTATGATACGAAATTATTTCAGTGACTGCCTCGTTGGTCTAGTGACGAACAATGGGCTTTGCGATCACGAGGGCCTGGATTTAAATTCTAGGTCGGACAAAAGTAGTTTTTCTATCAAACGATTCCCAACACCAGTCCGAAGTCTGAATTGTGTCCAGTATATAGCAATAGAATAGCCCCTTATAACATGGGAACTATCATTGCCGGCGAAAAGTGGGTGTAGGCAGTACACCTCTGCTACCCCCTCTTGGAGAACATAGGCGTGACGGTGTTATACCTCCGATATACTGCGTGTTATACTGCCTCACTATAATTTAAATAAGCGTGTACTCCCCAAGTGCTAGGCAAACCTTTTCTCTCACAATTCCAAGCTAGAGATAATTATTACAAGGGGTTTAACCATCGAGCTTAACAGTACGGGGCGCAAAGCCTAAAGGCTGTTTAGTGCAAAGTAATGAATTTATGAACACTTATTTATACTATACTAATTATACAGTTTCAGCGTTGCTGAATTATACTCTAAGAATTCCGAACCATTCCCCGTCACTACACGTACAGCTGCGGGGCGAAAGTAGTTATAGAGTAGTACAATATTCTACTTACGTATCTAGATGGATATTTTTCTATCTGTATCATGACGCCAGATTCCTTTTGGAGTAGGCAAAGAATACAGAGGTCCAACACGCGCTTTTCTCACAGACCTCTTTGGCTTCCTGGATAGATATCTAAGAAGTAAGATTCTGTTGGAAATCTGTACTCTTTGCTAATCCCGCAAGGGATCTCATCATTACGTCAACATGGCCTTTCTTAACTGACTTCTTTCGATTCTTCAACTCTCATAGTTCATCTCATATACGCTGTACGAGCACATAGTTTGTATGAACACGTATAAGATAAAATAACGAATGTGTATAAGTCACTTAACAAGATAGAGGTGTAGTTTTAATCACCCCTTTATTCTGTTGAGTGCCTTAAGAGACATCATAAAACAGTACATGACAATAATAAGCCATGTTGGCAGTTAGGCGCGAACATCTTAGATTTTGCCTTCATAATATTAATATGTATATTAAGACTGATTCATCGCTCCACACACACGGGCGGGTTCAAACCGCAGTGATCACTGGAGCAGACCGTGCACCGGGGGGCGACCGCCGGCGCCGCGCACCCGAGCGGGACGCCTTCAGGCTCCGCACCGTATGCAGGCGTCCTGCACAAATTCATCTTGCCTTTCGCTCATAGGTCAGTCAGCTAGCTACAGTTATATAAAGACACTTCGTAAACTTCAAACGTGGTTTTCAGGCTATTAAGTAATTGACACCTTTTAAATTTATAAAAAAAACCTTATCTGCGTTAATTTTTTACATGAAATATTTCCTATATTTTCAGTTTATTATTTACACTTTGTTGTATCGGACAGTACACAAAAGCACTATTCTACTCAGTTCGTATTGTTTTGGTTAAGAATATTCTATGACTGTATCCCTAAAATATAGCCCCGAGAAAACTATCCAGCTACAAGACCGCCTGCTGCGTCGCAGCGGGCGAGCTATTTGTCGTGCTGCGCCGCTTAGCTGGAATTGAAGCAATTTCTCCATGTATCTTATAATAGATTATACCGTTTATTATTGTATGCAATGTTAATTTAGGTGAATACTAGCCTTGTATTTTATTATTTTAGGATTTATGTCTAGGCTCTCTATTCTTATGGTGCTAATGTTCCTCTTAGACCAGTGTATTATACATAAATCATACCCTCATTAATTACTTGGTCCACTACACATACCCCTGCCTACTCCTTCGGGTGAAATTTGTATGATTTGGTTTACATTGAACACGTATAAATGTCAGAAAGCACAATACTAAATACATAACAAATTGCTTGTAAACTTGTTGTTACTATAACCAAATACCAAGTACTATTTTAGGTCTCATAACTCATTTAGGTGTTCTCATGGTTAGTAATTGTAGACGTCGACAGTGTCCTTTTCTTGGCGACATATTGACATCCCGAGGCTCCGCGGCGCCAGCTCCACGCTGACAGCGTAAAAAACGCCACACGTGCGTTATTTACGCTGCAGTGATAAAGAATCGTTCGTTGGCGCTCTAACAAAAACTGTGTGCGAAAAAAACACACGCTTGGTTGTTTCGCGATAGCCGCGGGACGAGTGGTGTCGAGTACAAATAGCGCTCGGTGCAGTGACAGTCCCGACAGTGACGACAGTAGCGACAGCGTTGGCAGCAGCGCCCCCCTGCGCCCTGATTTATGCTTTTGATTGATTCCGCTGTATCAATGTGTATTCCATCACGAAACTTATAGACAAGCTCGCCCGGCTTTGTACACGTCACGCTTTGTTTAGGAAAAAGCGTTTTTCAGCGAAAAGCCAACACCGAGAACTCGGTAACAGTATTTCTACCACCACTGTTTATTGTAATTTATTAATATAGTATTAGAATAACTAATTAATAAAGCAAGAAAATCGACTGCCTCGTTGGTCTGGTGGCAAAGCGCATCGCTTTGTCATCACGAGGTCCTGGATTCAAATCCTAGGTCGGACAAATGTAGTTTTTCTAACGAAAAATTCCCAGTATGAGTCCGGAGTCTGGAATTGTGCCCGGTATATGGCAATAGGCTCGCCCCCTATTACATGGGACCTAACATGGTGGGCGAAACGTGGGTGTACTCAGTACACCTCTGCCACCTCCTCTGGGGAATATAGGCGTGAAGGTGTTAAGAAAATTGTATGCGCTTAAAAAACAAAATAAAAATAAATGACCAAATAATAACGAGGGTTGTATAACAGCGGAGTGATAAGGAACACCTATTCTGTGAAATGGAGCTGCTTTTAACTAGTTTGTTTTGCAAATGTAATACGTTTTGATTGCAACTGTTTGTTGTTGAATAATTCAGTAGTTGAGTGGCAGCACTGCGCCGTTGTAAAGCTATTGTTAGCACACCCCACTGCCTGCTTACCGTGCACCCGTTAGCAGCGCAATATTATAGTTCTCAGCAGGCTGCCAGGGAGAGTTCATTATGTAGACAACCACAACCACAACAATTAAGAAATATAACGAACCTTCTTACATATCTATTGAGTGTTAGTTCTTAACAAATATTACGATTCGCTGTTCAATATTATCCCCAAAAACTACCAAAATACAGAACATAGACCATCGTTGACTATTTTTGTTTTAAGAAAAAATATAGTATACAAGGATCTTTTGGCGAGCGGTCAAAAGCGGAACTAACGCTGTCATCCAATGAAACTCGCAGGATTGCCGTTTGCTTTTAAATTTACCCAAGTTCTCTTTTTACAAGCTTTTATTTAACTTGCAATGTTCTAATGTCTGTCTGTCTGTCTGTTTTTCGGTTCAAATCTTGTGATCCATTTTTCAAGCACTTGGGGTTATCTTATTAGGCTAAAATTTGGTATACGTATGTAAAGTCGGTGACTACTGGGTCTAGTCGGTAAATGCAATAATATGGTACCATGGAGCTGGTCTGATGATAGAGTCTGAAGGTAGGTACATGTGAACTATACAACGTAATCCCCTCGTGTTGTTAAATTGGTATTGACAAGTACTATACAACCAGATAGTGTTCAGGTTCTATTGATAAAACCGATAGGTGGCCAATGGAACCATCCGGTTACTCAATGTAATCCCGCCGTGTTCGGGCTCGTTGGTTTATCTTGACGAGTACTTTAGACCCGGATGGTGTCAAAGGTCTGATAATGGAGCCGGAAGTCATAAGAACTCCTCAACAAAGCAAGATATCTTCGTTGTGCTTTTGCTATGAAAGCTTGTTTTTAAAAAGGTCTTTTTAAATTAATATTATTAATTAGTCCCCGTGCGACCCACCTGTAGCAATATCTCCTTGGAAGTCGAAAAAATAATTAAACGGTAACCCTAATTTCACACCAACGTCCCCCTCAATGTCACCCGCGGGCCAAAAGGTCCTTATTGCATCGCAGTAATGGTTTTGCGAAAACTCTACTACTGAAGGTATTTTCAAACGAAATAATGGTTGTCAGAATAATGCTTCACTTGGCCGTATGCAAGTGAAAATCATGTTCCAATTAGTATTAACGTGTTTTTGCCGTGACCACGCGAATCATTTTCGCAATTCAACTCCTTCAACGTTAAATGTCATGGATTATGCATGTTATAACGACAATCTACGTACGCGGCTAGTTACGATAAAATGAAACATGACATGTTATTTTAAATTTCGCTATGACCAGATACATGTCGGGAATTGTATTTCGTTAATTATGAAAACAACATCACTGATACGCTTTTTCCCCGAAACTGGCAGCGAATATTATAATTATCTATATGATTGTCGGCACCGTACGAGCTGGGACATGTCCGTACATGCTTATACGAGCATATCATGCATGTGCACACCACGTCACAACAACACAGGGCACATGTCCGGCGGTGATATAAAATGCATATCAGTGAAGCCGTGCGCCGCGGTGTTGTGTCGTGTCGTATTGTGTTGTTTGAGCGATAACGAACGCGCTCGTGGCACTACACTGATCACGTAATGTCTGCTCTAATACCTAATTCATATTCTGCCGACTCGGTAAACCGCAGCGCAGTAAATGTATAATTGTCACTCGCGATACCTTCCGTTTCAATTATCATCGCGATCTGACGCGCCTTCTATTTGCGGTTGTTGGTGAGAGCCAAACGACAAACATCGCACGTGCGGTCGAGAGTTTATACTGCACTCACTTTTGCTCAGTCAGTGCCACCAACAACCACTAACTAGTTCGTTTCTATGGTAATTTTGGAGAACAAAATATTTTTTGGAATAAAATTGAGGCTACAGATTGTTTAAGGATATTTTCATAAAAAAAAAGTATTATAAAAAGTAAAGAGAGTGTAGTGCGTAGAATAAGCGACTTTTTATTTAGTTCCGCTTATCTAATCCTTTAATTGTCAATTCGTTTATCTAGACAACCTGAGTCTTGCTTCAGAGTCGTCGAGCACCTGAGCGAAAGATGTTATCTCGGCAACTCTAGTTGTCTAGTCTATTAGATGATGCTTTGATCACAATACTTTTAGGAATTCCATTTCAAATAGTCCTATTGCATATAAGAAAAACATATTTAATGAATGGGTTATCGCCACCATATGGTAAACAAAATCTTCCAGGTAGGGCATAAAGCATGTGTCGTTCGGCGCCGCCAACTCAGTGGTACAGCTGACAGGATTTACGAGGCCCCGTCCACGTGCAAACCGAATAACAAGTGCATCAGATGTCGTCTCTCTTGCCAAGCCATAAAACTGTCACGAGAGGTCTTTTTAGGAAAATATTACAAGTTTCTCCGGAATTATGACTACTAAAGCTGATAGGGGGTAAAAAAAAAAAAATACATTTGGAGTCTTCGCAACGCTTCTTTGCTTTTACCTACTTTGGTGCAAAAGAATTACCTCTTAAATGTGATCAATATTACACACTACACTGTAGGATTTTCTATCTACTATCTATCTTTCACATTCATTCTAAAGTAAAGTAGGTAGAACGTTACTATCTAATCGAATATACGAAATCAGTCCGGTGGAGCACATGCGGCATGCACCCCACGTAACATGGTAATATGTCAGCGGCGAATGATTCACAGGCAACCAAGGGGCACGAATGTTTCTTGCGAGAGGTGAAAAAAATAATGCCCGCTAAATATGAAGCATGGCGGCGATTAGCGACGCTCACGCAGACGTGCGAACAAATTACTCACATAAATTGGCTAGATTAAGCGCGGTGTAGCTCGCACCGGGCCGCCGGTTCAATCTCCGTAACTGTCATCATTTCGCGCCCTTCCTTTCACGGGGTACCGAGTGCTGGCGGCGGAATCGTGAGACATTCGTTCCGTACGGTATATGAGTACTTCATGTAGATGTTCACGTTCCGCTAATATTGTACGTGTCCCACGTGCCTACAGGGCCAATGAACACTTTAGGTTTTTCCAACTTCTACGCGATCTAGATCAATGTCTACTTAAGTACTTACTCTAACCTAACATATTAAAACGCACGTATTTATAAAGACATAAGGCCGTCTTCATGGAGGCTCTGTACGTCAACACCAACACTTGCCAACGCTGTCCATGAACGCCCTAATACGACACTCGTTCGAATACTACCATTACGCCACACCCGCACCGCATCTTCATCACCGAGGCCGGTAGGGTCTTTAAAGGCTCTCTTAAAAGGGGACCTTTTCATTCGGTCTCAGGTTACCAGAGAAATGTTAAAAAACCTTTAAATTGAGTTTAATTTATTTTAATTTTTTACCACTTAAGAGCTTAACCCGTTTCGCCCATTAGATCGAGTGGTCGTGGGTTCTCCAACGGAAAAAAAATATTTTACTCACAAACATTTGAGTGTTGGAGTATGTGAATTTTATATTTGTGAACGCACCCACGAACGGGAATAATTCGTAGTATGGGCTATGTTTTTTAATGACAAAAAGAGAAATTATTGTCCCATATTCACACCACGCCTATTGAAACTCGCTAAAACGCACACGATTTATACAACAACTATTCACAACGGCTCGCAATGACAATGAAAAGTAATTCGCCGCTGAAACGAGAGCAGTACATACAAAATCGCGAGGCTGTGCCGCACTAACAGCTCTCACCCACCTCTAGTGTGTCGCACTAACAGCTGCAACTCAGCTGGTCCAACTTTAATATCATCCCGACCTCGCTACATCCCATCAAAACTTTGAATTCGAATAACACTTCTATTTCACAATTTGTTTCCATAAACGGGAATAAAGATATAAACGTACTCGTGAGATCGGTAATCCTCGCTGAGTGAGCCGTAGTCAGCAGTTCGTGTCTAAGTAATGATAAGTTCGTGGCGGGGTTTAGGGGGGGCAGGGGGTCTAGTAGTACGGGCGGGGGGTCGCGGTGTTGCGGGCATCGCGCCGATACATACTCGACGCGAGTAACGCAAAAATGTGAATAGGCACAAAAGGTATGATTGATATCAGTTATCTACACATACAAGAAGGAAAAAACAATTTGTGAGTGTGATTTTAATGTCGGATTTCGCATTTGTCCTTTGCATTTACCTACTATATGTAGGTAGGCCCGAGGCAGTGTTGGGCACTAATTGTTTAATTGTTCAATTGTAGGATCAAACAATTGAAATTTCAATCGCAGAAAAAATCAATTGCAATTGACGATTGAAAAATTATTTGTTAATTGTAGGTTTTCACAATTAACAATTGATCAATGGTAATTGTAAAACGTTGCAATTACCATTGATCAATTGTTAATCGTTTTTTGCATGTTTACGATTAAACAATTAACAATTAAACACACGACAGAAAATATTTTAAACACATCCAAGTTGGCGGACGTGACCTTTGAAGTAACATGGGTGTCACTTTTGGGGTTTCGGGAATAATGATTGCGAATATGGCGTGAATTTTTGGAGTGAAGTAAAATCAATATGGGTGTCACATTTGGGATATTAGGGCATGCTAATTACGAATATGATATTAATTTCTGGATCTAAGATGGCGGCCGCGACTTTTTATGAAAATCAATATGAGTATGGACTTTGGGGTTTTAGGGGATGCTGATAACAAATATAAAGTTAATTTTAAAGGCCAAGATGGCGGACGCGAATTTTTATGTAAATCAATATGGGTATCGATTTCGGGGTTTTTGGGGATGCTGATTACGAATAGGGCATTAGTTTCTGGATCCAAGATGGCGGACGCGACTTTTTATGAAAATCTATGTAGGTATCGATTTCAGGGTTTAGGGAATGCATGTAACAAATATACCGATAATTTTAAAATCTGAGATGGCGGACGCGACTTTTGGAGTTAAATCGATATAGGTTTCATTTTTGGGGTTTATAGTTTATCATATTTTGTGCAAATTTTTCTTGTGTATATGGCTGGACCTCTTCAACTTTTCTTAAGCCCCTTGTCGGTATTTTTTTCGAATTTTTGCACCTTTTTTATTATTTTTCTTTGTATTTATGTACCATTTATGTGCCACCAGACCAACGACTGCCTCGTTGGTCTGGTGGCAAAGCGCATCGCTTTGTGATCACGAGGTCCTGGGTTCAAATCCTAGGTCGGACAAATGTAGTTTTTCTAACGAAAAATTACCAATATGAGTCCGGAGTCTGGAATTGTGCATACCGGGCACAATTATGCACAATGGCAATAGGCTCACCCCCTATTATATGGGACCTAACATCGTCGGCGAAACGTGGGTGTACTCAGTACACCTCTGCCACCCCCTCTGGGGAATATAGGCGTGACGGTGTTTTTGTATTTATGTATCTTTTATATTCATTTACACAATCTTATCTATGTTTCCGTTTGAGGTGACTCAGAAAATTGGACGTACAGTTGTCGAATCCTCTGATTTTAGTAGTAAAGGCGAGCATTTAGGACACAGAGCTGTGATTATATGTGCAAGTGGAAGACGCGGGGGTGAAGATATTGACGTGATTTAGCTCGGCCTGAAGACTGCCCATCTCGATCTACCTGTTCATTGATGTCCGTATCCGACGTGTTATCTGACATATAACTATATTCCTTTTCATCCATAATGACTATAATATTCAAAAGTGTGTGGAAATATTCGTTGAAATATGCGAATATACTTTATAAAAATTAATTCAAGTCCCTACAATCCCAGTCCTACAATCAAGTCCCTCCTGTGTGCGCACGATTCACACTCACTCTCTATGTTTGTGAAAATTCGTAAGTATAAATACCTACAACTATAAGTACACACACAAAAGTACCCTGAAGTGTGATCGTGTCGAAATATAGGCGATACTTTGCGCTCCGAAAAAAAGTATATTATTTTTCTTTTGAAAAAACCTTGCCCCACACTAGGATTAATTCCTGTATCGTAGGTGCGTTTACAAACATGAAAATTCACATACACAAATACCCAGACCGTTATGACAATATTTTCGTCCTAAACGATCGAACAGAGACACGCGGGGTCACAGTGCGCAGGGTATGTGGGGTGCCTTACCACAGAGTACTATAATACAGTAAAACATCTTAGTAGTTACGGTCCGAATCAAACCCACGCACACAGACGCGCGCTCTACGCGCCTTCTCGATAGTTTTCCGCATGTAATAAGCCGCGGTGGCATGCACGTCCAAGACGGACACTTTTTAAACAGCTAACATTAGAACGTTCTGTGAAAAAATAACCTGTTCGAACTCTTTACTCTCTGCCTACCCCACAAGGGATCTGGCGTGACAATATAGATAGATAGAAAATTAATACAAATTTAAATATTTTGTCTTTTTGAGCTATTAGGCCTTAATATTTAGAATAAAATGACCACTTTAAACTTATTAGTTACTTGTATGGTTTCTCAATATGTATCTATTATTAGAATTAAAATAATCGCCACTCGTATCGCCAAATTGATATTTAGTAACTCATGTGGTTTTTAACATATATACTTATATACAATTTCCGAGTAATCTATCATAAAAACTCTCAATAAGAATGAGATTCGAGAATACTTATATACAATTAGAATTCTTTTTCGTAAAAGGAGAATACGTGTTTCTAGAAACAATTTGCAATTTTCATTATGCTGTTATTACACAATGTATATGTTAAATTGTATTACGCTGCACTCATATCAAAAAAATACAGGCTTATAACCACAGCAGTAGATTAATTTTAATAAATGACAAAAAAAAATCCAAAAAAACAGGTGCTAAACTTAACAACGTTCTGACGGGAGTGTAGGTAATTATGCCACTAAAACGGCTTAGATGAGTTACTGAATAGATAGATACTGTGGCACTACCGACCGACTTTAACTACCTACGCACGTGCACTTTGTCGGCTCGTGTCGGCGCCGAAAGGCGACGAGTAACTAGGGTTGCCACCCATAGTTTATTATAATAATAATAATAATAATATACTTTATTGCACACAAAATAAAAATAAAAGGACAAAAAAAGTATTTTACATAGTTGGTGGTACAGTAAGGCGGCCTTATCGCTTAAAGCGATTTCTTCCAGGCAACCTTTAGGTAGAGGACAGCGATGCATATGATAAAAATTTAAAAAAGTGCAACAGTTCAATAGATTTAAACCAAATAATAAAAATAAACAATTTAAGGGATATAAATGAAAGAGTCAATTTTACCTATAACACATAATACAATATATATAAGAGTTAAGAAGTAACGAGTGAATAACGAGCGAACCAAAATTTTGAGGAGGAAGGGAAGCTTGTATTAAATTTGAAGGAAATGTGATTTAATTTCACGCTTAAAAATTTCCAAGGACTTTGCGCGTCTTATAGACTCAGGTAAGGAGTTCCACAGACGGACACTTTGAACAGTGAAAGAATTAGTAAAGAAGTTGGAAGAATGGGAAGGAATTATAAGGCGAAGTGTATCAGAGGAACGAAGGTCACGAGACTGAGTGGAAGCAAGAAAGGAGAAACGTCGCTTCAGATACATAGGAGTGCGTGGGTTAAATAAGACAGAGTAAAGTAGAGCAAGGACATGTACGTGTCTACGACGATGGACAGGAAGCCACTTAAGTTGAAAACGGAATTCGGATACGTGGTCATACTTGCGTAAGCCGAAAATAAAACGAATACAGAAATTTTGAAGCCGTTCCAATTTATTTAGAAGATCCACGGGCAAGTCGAGTCGAGTTTATTATAAAGTACTTTATGAGAACTGTAAAGTACGCGAAATTTGATTTTTTAAGATTCATTTAAATCATTAAAAAGAAAATAATTGATCGCATTAAAAGCAAAGTGGATGATGTCTGGTGTTAGAATCCGAATATATGGTAAGCTAGATTTAAGAAAAAAACATTGTTACATGTACAAGTTCTCTAACTTAAAGAAAATATTAAATACTATAAGCACTTTTAAATTCTTTCTCCAATCTATTTAAGTTATCATAGACTGTCAACATGCTGTGAAGGTGTTTAGCTATGATAATAGTGATTGAAAAGATCTTAAAGTAATAAAACATATGTTTTTAAAGAAAATAGTAAAGTGAAATAAATAATACTTTATTTAGATACAACGTACTTTTTTACCTTCCTTTAAAAACCAATGTACTTTATTGCTCAAATAAAAGGTGGCAACCCTACTACTGACGCGCGCGCACTTGTCGGTTCGTGCCGCTGCCGAAAGGCGACAAGTGCGCGCGCGTTTCTTTAAAGTTTAGGTACTTATTTATAAACAAACATTTTGATAGCACGGGGGTTTGGCAGAGGGGTGCAGTGTATTGAACGAATTTCGAATGCTTTTATATGGAACTGGAACTTGTAAAATATTCAATTCTTATAGGGACAAAATAGAAATACTTAATTTTTTACAAGCTTTTATTTAACTTGCACTGTTCGTATGTCTGTCTGTCTTTCCGGTTCAACTCTTCTGAACCTTTTTCAAGCACTTACGGTATCCGAATCAGCTGAAATTGAAGTATACGTATGTAAGTTCGGTAACAATACAATAATATGGTACCATTGGGTTCGTCTGATGATGAAGTTCGAAGGTGGCCATAGAAACATGTGAACTGGACGAAACCCCTCGTGTTTAGACTGGTTAGATTGATACTGACAAGTACAAGTAGATTGATATTGGTGTTAAATTAATATGGTTATCATTTTTGGGGTTTTAGGAGATGTTGATAACGAATATAGTGTTTAATTTGTTCGTAATCAACCCATATTCGTAATCAGCATACTGTTAAACCCCAAAAGCGATGCCCATATTGATTATTCATAAGATGTCGCGACCGCCATCTTTGATCCAAAAATTAACGCCATTTTAGTTATTGTTTTGTCTTGAGTCTTTTTAGAAGGCAAGCTTTCACTCAATCATCGTACTCCTGATTCAAGCCTTACAACACCAGACAGAAGTGTACATTGTACACTCCCACATTGCGCCAACGTTAAGGGTGCTTTTAACACCTACATTGCGCCGACGGTTTTTTGATAATTAATTGTTAATTGTTTAATCCTAAATGTGCATAAAACGATTAACAATTGATCAATTGTAATTGCAATGTTTTGCAATTACAATTGATCAATTGTTAATTGCAAAATATTGCAATTACAATTGATCAATTGTTAATTGCATAACACTGCAATTACAATTGATCAATTGTTAATTGTCAATTGTTTAATCAATTGATTTTTGCCCAACACTGGCCCGAGGACGGCGCGTCACATTTTCTACGTGAAATGATCATGTAATAGTATTCTGTATGACACTTTATTACAATGAAACGATTATTAAACGAAGTCAAGGTTACGTGTTTAATTTATCATAGCAAATAAAGACCTTGTAGTAATGAGATTAACCTAACCTAACCTAGAATTCTAGAGTTTCTTGCCCTTCTTCTCCACAGGAATGACATTCCGAAGTGGTCGTAGAGTCTTTGTTACTATTTTGACGATTCATAAATACTGTAATGGTTTACATGAATAAAAAATATTCTGATTATGATTCTGAATGTAACCTACTCTACCAAATATGGGAGCTTCCACCTGATTAGTGAGTTAGGGACGGCCGCTCACTGAAATATCACAACATCTTCAACCTTAAAAAAGACCAGATACAACATATTGGGAAAAAAGTGATACCGATAACGAAAACACGGCAACACTGAGTTACACCGTGAGCCTGAAAATTTGTCCGGGATCTTGGGATTTGCAGCGACTACCCGTTCCCACCAGCCCTATACGCGGCCCCCGTCGAAACCACTAACCGGTCCACCCGGCACCACTGACCGCGGTCCCGGACGATAATATTTATCGCGCACATCACTCCCTACCCAACTCCCTGACATTGTATCGCGTGAACTAAGATTGTGTTGTTATGAACCTCTGTTATTACTGTTTATAATTGTCCACCGACACAGACTGCAATCGTGGGGAACATTCAAACCCTGTTTCATCTGCACCTTCAAGAGATCGCTCATAATCATATTGTTATTTTCGATATCTTTAAAAAAAGTCATTTATTCATGGATTCCCGTCAAAGTCAAAAATCATTTATTTGTATAGGCCAATACAATAGCACTCACAAAAGTCAAAATTATTACATTTTTCAAAATTACTAAAATTCTTTTTAACATATAGAAGATTTTCATATATAAATTGTGATGCAACAGTTAGAATATTTATTTCTCTAAATTTTCCCTTAAAAGAAAAAATCACAAGTGAAAGACCGAAAACTGAGATAAATAAACGAGTGTAGATAACAGTAACAGTGTGCAGCCAACACCGGCGAACCGCCGCCGCCGCCCAGCGCGCCGAGCCTTCGATCACATCACACGCAACCACAAAATTCAACATTTTATTACCTATAAATATTAAATTTACACGGTCCATTCAACAACAATATTTATTTAGATATAAATAAAATCAGTAGTATCCAATTCACGCTATGCGTTTCATAAACCCAAAAAAGTTTTGATACAAATTAATTGTACCAAAACTATATAACAATGACAATGTCGCTTAGTATCAATCTTCTTTTTGGCGAATCCTCTTCATATCTCACACAAATCAAATAATCTGATCCCGCCGCTCTTCCGTTCACCCGGCGCTTACTCGACCGCCATTGGACCCGTGAGCCGGCGCGCAGAGTCAATGCAAATTGATTGAGGGCGAGTCAATTTGAGCGGCGCGCGACCGCATTAGGCCGTGCGGGGAATTAGTTCCGCAAACACACCGGAATTAGTTCCACAGACCAGCTCCCGTCCCGCTGGACACGGGAGCTCGGGACATGTGTGGCGCTCCAACACGTGTCCGGACTCACCAACCCGACCCACCGCAGGTACGCTGAACGCAAATTAACATCCTTATAGGAACCGACTTTGTTCGTACCCACTTCCTAAACGGACTTGCTATAAATAAAGACATCAAAAACTACTAAATAGTTCATCAAACGGTATCATACGATGACTCGCACTAGCTATTAGACTCGTCTCGGCGTATGAGTAAGTAGTATATGGACCCTGCCTAACAACGTGCGTTGTTATTCGCGCTTCGTCGCGTCGATAAGTCAGCGCTCGGACACGACGCGCTAGCGACGAGCACGCGCAGATAACTTCCTAATATCTGGTCAAACATTGACATTCATTGTCTCTGAAGAAAATTCTTGTAAAGCCTATACCTTCAATCTATGCCATGAGACTACGTACCTTGCACCGAGTTCTTTCGTTTTCTCAACTTTCTCGACCTAGTTCGTATGATAGACTCTCACCAGTTCGGAGACTCTTAACTCAGATCAGATAAGAAAATCTTCCCATATTATCCCATTCCAATTTTATTATGTTTCGATTAGCTTTAAGTCTTCCATATTGTAATAAATAAATATGTCTGAACCACCGGAGCATTCCCGTTCTAATCTTTACCCCAACACTTTTCTTCACGACACGCTTTCTTACTCTGTTGCGAACACGGTCTGTCAGTTTGGCTCTATGTATTCCACTGAGCTCGCATTTAATAATAATAACGTGTTGGACCCATGCCCTCATGCAAGCTTTTCAAAGGTCCGGGTAAAGCCCGTGAATCTCAGCAAGATACATATATAAATAATTTATTTCAGACCAATGATCCATAGTAGATTAGTGCAAACATAAACTAATGTTAGTTCATTATATTAACTTAAACTAGTTAGGTACATAAATACCTGGACACATGCACCCGTGACCACTGTCTCACAAAAGGTCCATCGAACTTATCTGCTAATGTTCGAAGAATGTTATTGGTATGGAAATGTTATTGCATAATGGCATGAAAATCATCAACACCTACGTTCGCGAACATACCTGACGCACTGCAGTAGCGCGGCAATCCCAATAACATTCTCCTAGCATTATTATACTTTATTTTTATTTAAGCATATAGTATTATGGCTATGCGTGTGACGTCGAGTTGTCGACCCGGCCCCGCGGCCGCCCCGACCGGCTCGACACGTCGCTCGAGGGGGCTGACAGGATCAGCTCGCTCGACGAAATTGATTTTATTATCGGACAGACGACGCATAGGCCTGTCTAATGATGGTTCGAGCTGATGGTGCAAGCTAGTTCAATTATAAATATCGGAAGCTCAATTAGAAGCAAGTACGTACTTACTTCTAATTGAGCTTCCGATCTTTATAGACGTCTATAAAGTTATTAACAAAACAACAAGGAATGTCGTATACATTGATAATGCTGTAGGGTGTAACTAGATTGTAATCAGAAAACCGTAGTGTGTTGCTTTCACCACTATACTTACACCACAATAGTAGGTGTACATGAATATTCACTGACAACTTATCCACGTGCAGTTCGCCTATTAGCACGAAACGATAAAAAATATTACACACTAGTTTCTGCCCGCGATTTCGTCCGCGTTGGCTTTAGACAGGAACCTAACAGATTTCTGGGATACAAAGTATCCTATGTGCTAATTCAGGTAATAAACTATCTGTGTGCCAAATTTCATCCAAATCCTTTCAGTCATTCTTTCGTAATTGAGTAACAGGCATCCAAACATACAAACTTTCACATTTATAATATTAGTAGGATTTTACAAAACTTTTCGATTAAAAAAACCACATAAGTAGGAGGTATTTTGTTTACCTCAATTACAGTACTGAAGTGTAAATAAACCCAGTTTATGTTAAACAGGCAAACCAACCTGTATGGTTATTTTTTATATTTTGTGGAAGAGCCATTTACTGCTTTATCTACAACCCTTAACTCTCACTTCCTTGCGTCCTCCACACGATTCGAAAAGTTCTCTTATGATGAACTAGCCGCAGTCGGCAAGTAGCCGGCATGTAGCTCCGGATTCCGGAGCAGTCGCGCCGCACCCTCCGGATGTTCCACTTTTTTCCGGAATCGGGCAAAACTCGCCTCCGTTGATATAAAGAAAGTTTTACAACAACAAAAAGTTGCAGCAGATAGACAACACGTTCAGTGTATGCAAAAAATTCTGCAAATGCAACAAAATAATATTACTTTTGTATGAGAAGTTACAGTATTATTTCAAACGTAGATAATTTTACGTTTTTAGTTACATAAAAAATTATATCTGTCAATATTTTAAATCGAGTGGCTCGCAATACTAATTTATTTATTTTTCTAATTAATTTGAGAACAGCAACAGCTTAATGATTTTGTTCATTAGTGAATTCGGTGACGGGTGCGGGCTAACGAGTCTCTTCCTACGAGCGCCCGAGCGCCCGAGCGCCCGAGCGCCCCACGGCGACTCGGCCGCGACACAAAGAGCCTCGCGCGATGCCGGCTCGCCCGCGCCGGATAATTACTCGCGTCGAATGGGTCGCCGGGACACCGCCGCTCTACAACCCTGACTGCTCCCTAAAACACTTATTTTTTGGCAGATTTGTTCAGCAATTATAAAACTTTTCTGAAATAAGTATTGCGGAATGAATATAAGATAAAAAAAAATCCGTCAAACTGCTCGACGTTAAGATAAAACAACAAAAAATTTGCAAATAATATAAAATAGAAAAACCATTAAATATCTTGATCGATGATGAGCTTTCCACCACAAGCAGAAAGGATGTACATTTTTAACTCCCAAGGTAATGCAATATTACGTGTTTTGAAATCGTCAAAGGTTTGAGTTCGCCGGCGACCGCTTGCTATATCGCCACCACACATTTTAGTGGAGATTGCACGGTACGTACGTAAAAGCAGTCCACTGCAATAAAGCTCAGCATACAATGAAATTGTAAATTTCGGTACACGTTCGTTGTCCCCGTCATTTCTTTTACAAGTTGTGTGCCCATTCGCCGTGCTAAATGCTGGCTTCGTTCAGCGACGTCACGAACAGTTATGTGGCAAACAACGCCGTTACTCAAGTTAAACAGCAAACAGAATGCAAGTAGATCAAAGGCGTTGAGCTGTCTATTAAAAAAAAAAGAATTCAATTTCCGAATAGAAACAAAACACAAAAAAGAGTTTTTTTTATATAAAATATGATATGTTTGATGAAGCCAGTAAATCAAAACCCATTAGCGTATAAATTGTTACGTCTCCTAAAATGAACAAATTATGCATGTCTGTGCTAAAACTAAGCTGGACCGTATGATGTAGTGTGTATACAGTGTAAAGTGTTTTCTTTATGCGTCCTGCAGGAGAGCGTGAGCGGGGCGGGGTGCAGGGAAAGGACGGAAAAGTTTTAATTGACTCCATTTGTTCACAGAATAAGCCGTGCAGTCCGACCCGACCGCGCCGTACGAACACAAGTGTAGTTGTTCACTTCACACAATAACTCTATTTCTACCTCTATAAAAAACAATCAAGGATAAAATGCTCAACAGCTCATATATTACCTGGGAGCTGAAGCATCTAACACAGCTCTACTTACGTATTATTAAAAGTAAATTACACATTCATACAAACAAGCACCCCTGAATTATCCTTAGTTCCCGGCGCCCAAGCGCCTTGCGTTTTGTGTCCGCGCGTGGCGCTTCTCTTTCCCGAGTAAAGTTATTCCAACCAGGGTAAAACCTGTCAACAATAAGTAATGTTTGTTATCGCGAAATATTTTCCATAATAATAGATTTGTATCCAAATCAAAAAGAGATCAGAAAACATGTGCTTTTTTTGTATTTATATTTGAAAAAGTTTCGTGGGCATAACACTTATCACTACATTATGTGAGTGACCGATTGCTTGATTTTTTTTTGTCAAACAACTTTTGCCATCAACCCGCTCTGCGCTCGCCCATGATCGCCGTCTCTGCTGCGAACAAATATTAAGTACGTAACCTTAATTAGCAACAGAGCATCACCTGCGCGTACGCACGCCACTGTCACCTGAAGAAATTAACGAAACAAACAGTGTGCATTCACGGTACTCAAAGTTTTTGATTAAAAGCGTCTTTTCGCTAATTAATATTGTACGAGTATCGCGTTGGGACAAGTACGTACAACGGTGGTTTGTACGATAACACTACAAAGCATTTTCTCCCTACCCGAGTTTACTGGTGGTTGCAGGGTCGGCACAGCAGGTTGATGATATTTTTATAAATAATACTAAAATGTTTTTCAAATACTGAAGCACGAGAGCTAAGAGAAAATGAGTGAAATAAATTTTATTATATAGAGCACGCTTGTATCGTACGCGTATAGGCAGCGACCGCAGCTCGCCGCCAGCGACGAGTGATACGCCTTATTTACTACAATGCATAAATAATAATATGCACCGTCTACTGTATACCGACTTCTCGCCGACGGTATTGTCTCATGTAATAGGGGGCGATCCTACCTGCCTTTGTACCAGACGCAATGCCTGACTCCGGACTGATACTAGACTTTGTCCGACCTAGGATTCGAACCTCGTGATCACTACGCGTAGGCGAATAATACGCGATATACTAGATCAAAGATGCAGTTGTAAAATATTTCTGGTGTGTCTATAATTAACAACAGTGGCATTAGTACTTTATTAGCAACACATATTGTGCATAACATTTACTGTAGTAATTAATGTTATTATTATTTTATTGGTGGCTAATTCAGGGCGGAGATACCTCAAGTGCAGTTCGACCCATAGTAATTCATGTTAATGACAACTAACAAATTTGGAAAGTATGGACTATGCACTAGAAACAACTCATCCAACTCAGTACTGTTAACTTTATCTTAATCTGTAAACAGATCCCAATAGGCATGCTTCTACAATGCTTTGGTATACATACATAAATTTTTCAATTAAAATGTTGTTTTCCATTGCATCAGTTGGCATACTCGTACTCTGTACTCTCTGCCTACCCCGCAAGATATCTGGCGTGATGATAAAGGTAGGTAAAGTTATGCTCGTATATCGAGGAGCACTAAATGAATATCAGTAATACACCGGGGAACAGACGCTCGCCACAAACTATCCGATATTAAACCGGCAGCCTCGACTCCGCCGCCTCCGGGCATTTCGAAGCGCGCGTAGTGCTCGTGGCCCTCGTAGCACTCCTGTGTCAGCTACGACGTAGCGCCGAAACACAAGGTAAGCAAATTGAGGGGCAGAACGGGACAAGAACCTTGTTTCATGTTAAACAATAGCATTGATATACAGGTACATACACATATCCAAGGCACCGACGAGTAGCTAGTCAACAAACAATATAATAATTGGGTTTTTTTTTAAATAATATCTGTCTTGCAAACTTCATTTTATTATAAAAAAATCTCGGTACCAGTCCGGAGTATGGCATTGTGCTCAATACAAATACATATCGGCTTGCCCCGATTACATGGGACCTAATAGAGCCAGCTAAGACTGGGTGTACATAAGTACACCCCTGCCACGCCCAGGTGGGTAATAGAAGCGTGATGGTGGTCATTTATTTTACTTAACAATTTTTAAGTAAATTGCGTAGAGCTGATCTCAGCGTGTACGCCTGCAATACAACGCGTACTCACGGATATGTTTCTATAGTCATAGAATCGTACTTGGCGCCGCAGCAACCGCAGCCAGCGTTACCGCGCCCCGGACACCGCCGCACCGCGACCCACACATGCTCGGGGCTCGCGCTCGGCGCCACACGGCCGCTGCTTGTGGAATCGGCTCACGTTTATTCTAAACACACGTCAAACGCTTTTTATCAACCCTCCGCAAATTCATTATTTATTTCGTTAGTCGGTACTGGTCCGAGCGCCTCGCTCCCCGTAGTTGTAGGCACAGTAAGCGCGATATCTAATATTTTATTTATAAATGGAATGGAGCAGCATGGCTTTCTCTAATCGGATGAATCCAATCTTCTGATACAGTTCATGAAAAAATTCCTCGTACATTCCTGCGCCGCGCGCTGGCTAGACCTAGAATTTAGAGCGCCATTATTTATTTTTGGGTTCGTACAGTGTCACACTGTGTTCGAGTTACTCGGTCGCCCGAGTCCTTTTATGAGAATTGAAAGTGATTGTGTTTCGTAAGCTTTATAACGTTTAACTTGTAGACGTAAGTTTTCAATAAACATTTACTTCATATGAAAAAACAATCGTGTTCTGTCCTAGATTTTACTTATTAACACTTATTAAATTAATTTGGCCACAGATGGCAAAGACGGGTGCTCGAATACCTACACGGCGGACTGAAGACAGTAGCCAGAAAGAAGTGGAGACGGAAAATACAAGCTCGAAAATAATGTGAGGCGAAAAGGGTAAAGGAATGATAATAACGGGAAAGATTTAAAAAATCGCAATAAATATTGACTCCACAACATATGAACATTTTTAAACTTTTTGCAGTTCGAGACGCGGCTTCAAGAATTACCCTAATGTTAAGCAAATGCAAATAAACGTATAAACGGCACCGGCGACCGCGTCTTGGAGTGAACTTCATTGAGCTTCTCCACCCGCCGCGCGCTGCTCGCCGAGTCCGATCAAACAAATTAAAATGACATAACCTACTATATTCTTCACTAATATGTTGCATGAATCAACTTATTGATATGGAAGCATAATATTCAATAATGTATCGCGGGCAGATCATCGCAGCGCGATACCGCGGGCGGCGCACACTCCCCGCAAACGGTATTGTGTGACGTCGGTCACGCGAGTTTACTGATCATGGCTGCCGTGTCGTGACAGAGAGCTTTGCTCAATGTAACAATATTCAAATAATTATGTTATACACGCGTATATATGTTGCTCTCTCAACATGATCATACACTGACCGAACATACCTAGTTATTGAGCTAAAGTTTAATTTGTATATCTCAACTTCAATCAATGTATTTTAGCATAAACCTGGCTTTCCTTTCGTTCCTGGGAATAGGCTGGAGCTAGAACTAGTGAATAAAGTCTTGAAGCAAGGCCATGGGTGTATTTTCGCGAGGGTGTCCGACTCCCGGCCGCGGAGCGTGCGTCTGAAATATTCTAGCGCCGCGTCGAGCCGCTTTACGCCGAGTACGCTCTTATCCCCGCGCCCTCCCCGTTTCCCTCGGACGTCCAGCGTCACGATCCAAATTAAATTATTTCGGTTATTATATCCTTTTTATGCTCGATATGATCGCTTTATTTGTGTGTCCCTCGGTTAAACCAATTCTGAACCTGTAGTCAACTGGACTTTCTAGTCTTTAACAACAACAGAAAAACGAGAAAATTTACGGGCAAAAAAAAATTACAAAGAAAAGTTACGTGGTCCAAACAAGGTGCTATCTATAGCGACAAGAGAATGGAAACAAAACCTAGACCCTCTGTAGAGTCGCCAGCTGCATGACAGCTACCCCTGCATCCGCGAGCTATCCGCACTGCACGCTACACACCTACAGAAGGCTTAGCTCGTTAGCGTAACGCTATCTAGTAGTTATACCATTATTTATAGCCTACAAATTTACTAAATAATGTTGAAGATGACAGCACGCTTTCACGGCAACTTTATATTAACGTCAATCTTTAGCTGCTTTACTCTCAAATTGCTGTTCTGTATTCGCAAGAAATTAATGAAATAGATTATAATCGGAGTACGGCTGTCAAGTCACTCTCAGTACACTTGTGGACGTCGAGTACACATGCGACCATCGTTACTATGTCTCGTTCGAGTACCTAGCTTATATGCCAGTTTTTGGCACGAAGTCACGCTACAAAAAAATATTCGACGACGTGTAGGATGCTCATAACTATCCCAGCTACTGATCCCCTGTCGGTGCCCACTGAGCCACCGGTGACGGTTCGAGCGGCGGCAGTTGTCCTCCAAACAATACCTTACCGGCCTTTGTGCGCTGCCGGCCACCTAATGTCTCGATAAATGCTTACTTATTAATGCCCCGGACACCCGCCGTGATTTAGTGGCCAGCTCAGCAAGATATTAAGCCTCGGGGCAAAAGTAAGATTGCACGGCTATATCGGAGGGGATCACTGTTAGCCAGAACCGGATAGTGATGTTCAAAGAATATTGTTAGCTCTATTTCAGATTGCGATATCACATCGGTGTAGTGTTGTTGAACCATCGGGCAGAGACAACTTTAAACTTGCTTGTAAGAGGTTTTTTGTAGCTGTAATATGCCTGACGTAACTGCTCCGTGCAAATTATGCACTCCGTATAATAGTACAATCCAAGCGAATCTCCTTTGGCTCCTATTTGAACTACGGCGATTGACGTGGTTTAAAACTATTACCGATGTCAAAACTTCTTAAACTGTAGCTCAGCTAAAACTAAAGGAGATCTTTCAATTTAGTTGAGTAAATATTTCACGCTCAATCAATCACTGTCAAAAAAATCTTTACATAACTTTCTAGACCTCTCTAGGCCTAGTCTTGCGTGAGTAATTGTATTATCTAGTTACTGCTCGATTATGAACAAAGTATTAATTTAATAGCATAATTTAATAACATAATTTTCAGACTGGAAACTCGGTTACAACCGAACCGAATATCTTTTTGAAAATTTTAATTGGAGTACATTTCTTTGTCGATATAGAGGTTGAAAAATTTTTTTTTTATTTATATTCTGTCTGTCTGTCAATGGATGCCAATGAAATTTGGTATGGTAATAACTTATACTCTAACTTAAAATAATAAATATTTTTTATCCCGGAAACAATAACAAATCCGGGATAATCGCAGGATAGACCACAATACTATATTAATTTTAGTCTCGAGCGGCAATGTTACGTTAAAATGTTTTGCCTACACATGACGGACGATTTAGCGCAGTGGTTAAGAGCTTAAGTCGCTCCGCCCACTGTGTCTTATAGTCGCGGGTTCGATTCCCGCACGGAACAAATCTTTGTGTGATCCACAATTATTTGTTTCGGTCTGGGTATTTGTGTGTGTGAACTTTCATGTTTGTAAACGCACCCACGACACAGGAATAAATCCTAGTGTGGGGCTACTTTTAAAAAAAAAAAAAAAAACATGAATTTCTCCAGGAACTGATATTGAGCTCAGGTTCGTCTCCTCTCGAGAAACTCTTCCGTGTTTAAAACACTCACCTGGAATTGTGCATATTTGTTTAATTTGAATAGTCAAATATTATGATTTCGTGCATAAACCGATGCCTTCAGGATTGTCTTTTCTAGAGTTGGGTAGGTATAAAAGGTTTAAACCAACCGTTTTATGAATAATTGTATAATAAATAGATAAACTGGTATCCCTTCTCAACAAGAAAATAACCAGTGCGCAGCCGCGGGTAACAGCTAGTAAAGAATATGAATCATGATTTGTAATAATTATAAACAGGATTATTCAAGATGGTAACTATCAATAACGGAAAAAATTCTTCATTATACGACATGTTCTATCTTGATATAAGACAGTTATAAAATGGATCAATAAATAGTCGCATTAGTTCGTTCACGAGAACAGCTGCAGCTTTTCGAGTGGAGGTGTGAGCAAAGGTTCGCCCTCGAGTCGGGATGGCGGTGGCTATAAACATAACCGGTACCTAATTCGTTTTTTTTAAGTACACGTTTTTTGCCGGAACTACTTGACCCAGTGAGCCCAACGCTTCGTTCAGGACTTCAAAAGATGAAAGTTCTCCATTTGACACGTATGTATGTATTATTTATATGTCCGTGATTTTCTCATAAACTACTGATCCGGTTTGGATGGGATTTTTGTTATTAAATGTTTTTTTCAGGCAAGATTTTAGTGTATATAACATATAAGGATCTAATGAAGATCTTCGGAGATAGACAATGGAACTTTCAATTCAACAACAAACAGCAAATGACCCGCGATCGCTGTGATCGTATGTCTATGTATTGTTTTCACCATTCCACAGCATGACATCACGCCTGCATTTGTCCGGTGAAGCTGTAAAGGCCCCGCGGCCAACAGCGTAGATAATTCACACACACATCACGCCTGTACGGTAAAAAGATGTGTGTAGTACACCCTTATTCTTTATAGTTATTTTCACTAATCACACAAAAACCTTTACTAAAATTTAAAAAAAAAAAAAAAATAGTTATATAAATATTAGTAAATAATCCACTTGTCACTTAAAATTGTAAAATAAAATTTTTAAGACATAAAAAAACTGACTTCAAAAAGAAAAAAAAATATATTTGAAGTCGGTGCCAAGTAACAGACTGCACTAACCGGTACTGACTTCAAATATATATTTTTTTTGGTTTTTGAAGTCGGTTACCTTTTTTTATAGAAGTTATATTTTACATGTATGTTGGCGCAGCGATATATCGCAGTTGCAGCCTGCGTGCGGTGCGCTCGCCGCAATGAGCGTGACACAAACTGTTTGTCGCTACACAAAATTTCGAATCGCGGCTTGTGCGACACACGCAATGGCCACGTAGTACCTCTCACCTCGCTTTGTGATAGAAGGCCTGTGCCTAGCAGTAAGCCAGTGTACGCTGATTTTACAAGCTTCGCAGCATGTGCGAACTAAGCAATTGTGCAATATGAATTAAATAAAACGCATCAATTGTACTTTCAATGATACCATAATTAGATTTTTATTCAATAATGCAACGTTACTTAATTCTCCCAATTGTGACCATACAAAGTGTATGGTTCTAGCTCATCAGCAGCGCGCGGGATCACACGAGTGAGACCTCACAGTGGCACCCTCAAAGATCCATGATAGGGATCAAATCTGGATCTTTGAATCCGCAGGTGCCCAAATTACCTACCTGATGGCAGAGTCGTTCAAAGGTTTCCACGCTGACTCTGGTAGTCAATCACTGAGGAAGTTGCTCCTGAGATCAGGACAGAGTCAGGTGGTGGGCACTTTTTTTTCTCTGCATCGATTGAGTTTGATCACTATTGAGTTCTTTTAGGTTTGATTATATGAAGTTTTTGGGGCTCGAGGCGAACGCGATGGATTCAATGGCAGTACTCTAAGTGAATGTAGTCTCCTGCCGTGAAACGAAGCGCCACACCCAAAAGAAGAATTCTACTATGACACAAAATTGATTACTGAAAAGGTACCAACCATATCATTACAATATGATTCAGAATTTATAGAATACATAGACATTTATGGAATAAAGACTGGAATGGTCCTAAAAATATCGGATTTTTTGGAATAAAAGCGCGAAGTGGTCTTTCGTGAATTTGTGATATCGTATCACGTGATTGCATCGCGCACCCAGCCCTCGTGGAACAGCTCTAGAGGCGGGGCATCGGGGAGAGATGCGGGTAGTGCGGCGCGGCCGCGAGCGCCGGCGCGGAGGACCAACCGTCGCGGCAGTACACGCTGGCGGTGACGATTGCGGGGATGAGGAGCTGCCCCTTGCGCTCTACGAAGGCTGTTTTCATGTTCTGAATTTTGATTTCCGGAAGCACCTCGTCGTCGCAGCACGTCACTACCACGCCTTGCACATCGCAGTTGTTGACCTGAGTCCCCCAAAAAAACAACAACCTTTACCGTAAGTGGTTTCTGTGCGGTCGTGTGCTAATTTAGCTTTTAGAATATAAACTTAGTCTGGCATTCATGCGATAGTATAGGCACAGTCAACATATGAACAGCTGAGCATTTTAGTACTAACATTCTGAATAAGAATTTTCGCTAACTTAACTCTCTCTCTACGCAACTTTTCGGAAGCTCTCAGAGGGTAGCCGCTGAATACTTTGGAGAAGCCGCGTAGAGCGCGCATCTGTGTGAGTCATTCTTAATCGGACCGCTGGTACTAAGATGCTCGACTGTTTATATGCTAACTGTGGTATAAGTTTAGTATAAGTAAGGTAAGGTATTAAAGTTACTCACTCGGGGTATCGCGATGGTCCAGTACGGCTGGCCCGGCTCTAGGGGCGTGGGCGCCAACGGCACCTCTCGCCCCTTCAGTTCACCTGCGCAAACTTTGCGTCAGCCACTACCCTACGGCTGAGGCACAGCTCGAAAGCTACGAGTACGTAACGCACGCACCATGCAACATGCCCTTGATTATAATCCTTAACTGACGAAAACTCAATTCTATCTATCTCCATCTATATCATCACGACAGATCCCTTGCAGGGTAGGCAGAGAGTACAGAGTTCCAACAGGTTTTTTCTAGTTAAAATATTATTTATAAGTACGGCTAATACGCCTTTACCTTTTTCTTGTTCAGATTCCCGATTAGGTACATATTTTGCGTAATAACCATAACTACAAACCGAGCTACTAGAATAGGTATATATAAAACTCTGGCACGCGAGCACGCAACCGGCGCGGCCGCTCGCCATGATTCCGCCGGGTTTCGCCTCAGCGACGTGATTTTGATAATTTTATCCAGTACAAGTTCTTTAAACCTGTAGTGTTTTTGTCTGTTGTGGGTACACAAATTGAGCGTTCTCACCCATGCTGTCGGAATTGCAGGAGCCGAGTGCGGCGTGCAGTTGCGAGATCAGCGCCGCGCACGCGACGAGCAGATGCGCGACAGGAAACATACTGCGACGAGTAGCGGCGGCAGACGACAGGCGACGACTGACAGGTGGCGAGTGACAAGTTTGCCACGACAACGCTGTGAAGCCAGGCGCGGCCATTTTTATCCTGCGGCGAGCGGTCACGCGTCTCCCGCGCATTATTCATGTACATATTATTATATTCTTATAACGTGTAAAGATAATTCATTATTGCCGCTGTAACGAGGGCGCGCGACTGATGCGAACACGCCGCCGACTGCGTGCTAATTGCTCAGCGCATGCGCCGAGCGCGACCCGCCAGTCGCAGCGCGCCACCGACGCTGGCGCAGCGTCTGACCGGACGGCCACTACATTCAGTTGATTAACTTTTTCATTAGGAAACTTATATATACGCACTAACAAATTTCCTGTCACATTTAACACAGTCTTTAGCATACCTAAATAATGTTTTTTCTTTATCTTCTTGTCTTCTGTTCCTATGCAAAATCTAGTTATTTAAAAAATAAAATAAAAAAACTCGTTAAACAAAATCAAGACAACATGGAATATTATACATAGTGAAACGGGTAGAAGTACAGTATGCAATAATAATTACCACTTAAAAATTAATGACTTAGATATCAAAGAGGACTTAGATGTAGCGACTGAGTTTGAGAAATTTTTCACTAATATACCTATGAGTACAACTAAAGCTCTTGAATCGTCATCCGCCGCTGCCGAATTAGTCAAGGGGTTTCTAAGTTGATACTAAAGATATTTTATATTTGAAAAAACCTCAGACCTGCGGGGGCTGCCTGTAAAAATTATCTCGTCTGTAATAAAAATAATATCACTGCAATTAGCATCGATATTTAAAAGCTGTGTAGCAAGTGATCTATTTCCTGATCTCATTTAAGATAGCAAAGTGATACCGACCGATTACCGACCTTAAGTAAAATATTTGAAAAAATAATCTTAAAACAATCACTGGGTCACTTTACAAATAACAATCTAATTCATAACAGTAAATTCGGTTTTACAAAGAATTTCTCAACCATAGTTGCAGGAGTAGAATTGTTAAAGAACATTTTTAATGCTTGGGAAGAGTCGCAGGATGGTCTTGCTATATTCTGTGATCTGCCTAAGGCATTTGATGGCGTGCATCATGAAATACTCCTAAAGAAATTAAGCCACTACGGCTTAAGGTACTGCGCTCTCAATCTCCTGGCATCTTACCTTAATGACAGGATTCAGAGGGTTGATATCAACGGGAAGAGATCTGATGGATCTGTGATCACCTTGGGCGTTCCACAAGGTTCCATCATCGGACCATTCCTGTTTTAATATACATTAATGACTTACCTCACTACGGTGCCATAACTAAGTGCATCAAGTTTTCGACACCTAACGTGAGGCAAGTAGGAACAAATGTACAACTAAATGGAGTTGAGTTGGATCTTGTTGAATCGACGCTAAATTCCAATGGGGCGAACATATTCATAAATTATCGGGTAAATTAAGTTCGGCAGCATATGCAGTTAAATAAATTGGACTCCTAACCGATTTGGAAACGGCTAGAATCGTTTATTTCATTTATTTCCATAGTATCATGGCATATGGAATTTTGCTATAGGGGACCTCTGCAGACTTTAATACTATATTTATACTGCAGAAAGGGGCCATTAGAGCCATCTAGAACCTAGCTCCTAAAGAATCTCTTAAAGATAAATTTAAGGAAATAAACATTCTTACTGTTGTATACTAATTTATAAACGAAAACTTGTTATATACAAGACAACAAAGAATATCGACAAGTTTGAAAAATTGAGTGACACCCATACTGTAAATACTCGGCATAAAAATAATCTCGCTATACATGTCACGCGTCTTCACAGAATCGGCAATTCGTACATGAACCAGTGTATACGTTTTTATAACAAACTTCGCTACGATATTCGAGATTTGCAAATTAGTAAATTTAAAACCATAATTAAGGCTACATTATGTACGAAAGCATATCAAAATCATACAAAATCTCGGATTACATATAAGATAAGACCGCGTGGGATTTAAGTGCCATATTATTTAGTATTGCTATTTAATTTTCTTTTTAAATTACATTAATGTTAAAGCGTAGCGTGTTGTGTCCGACGAGCTTTAGATATTGCTGCTTTGTAGACCCAATCTAACCACCTTCTCTGGGATTCTGGTTTGATCTATCTATATATCATCACGCCAGATCCCTTACGGGGTAGGCAGAGAGTACAGAGTTCCAACAGGCTCTTTCCTTACATACCTCTCTGGCTTCCTCTACTCTCATAGTTCGTCTCATACACGCTCGCCGGTTACGGAGACTCCTGACTTGTCCTTCAGATAAGACCCGGTCTATTTGGACATTGTAAGATAGTCTAGGTCTTCCCCGGTACCTACATCCTTCCACTTTCGCATTGTATATCAGTTTTGTCATTCTTTCTTCTGACATTCTTCCTATATGTCCGAACCAACGGAGCATACCCTTTCTCATCTTTACACTGATACTCTCTTTCATACCTATTGGCTTTTTCACTACGCTGTTGCGAATACGGTCAGTCAACTTCACTCCGCACATCTTCCGCAGAGCTCGCATTTCCACCGTATTTATCCTCCTTTCATTCTCCTTCTTACATACCTAGCTCTTGCTGCCATATAACAGCGTTGGGACAAGCACTCCATTATGTATGGCCAGCTGCGCCTTTCGGCTTAAGTGCCGGCTCCCAAGTAGCTTTCCCATCGCGCCATTCACTCTATTCCCTGCACTCACTCTTCTCTCTACATCAGCGGTGTATTTTCCATCCTTACTAAATGCGCATCCAAGATATACAAACTCGTTCACTTGCTTCAGCACATCGTAACCAACCACAATCCTTGCATTCGTTCTGGTTTCTTCCCGTTCAAAAACCATAATTTTGGTTTTCTTCGCATTCAAATGTAAGCCATTTTTCATGCAGTCGTCTTTCATAACTGTGACTAGTGATTGCAGATCAGTGGCTGTTGGAGCTATCAAAACCGCGTTATCTGCATATAGTAGATGATTAACCACTAGATCACTCATTTGTACACCTTCATTCATCGCTTTCAGTCTTTGAAGACTTTTATCCAAATATATTATAAACAGTCTAGCGGACAACACGCAACCCTGCTTGACGCCGATTTCAACGTCAAACCAGGGCGACACGTTACCACCCACCCGTACGCATGCCTTGCAGTCCACATAGGTGGACTGGACGGCCCGCAGCAGAGTGCCATTTATACAATACTCAGGCAAAATGTCCCAAAGTCTCTTTCGCACAACTCTATCGAACGCCTTCTCTAGATCCACAATACCGCAGAAAACCTTCCGGCCCACTGCCAGATGCTTCTCTACGATGTTGCGAAGGGAGAAAACTTGATCCAAACATCCTCTTCCTGACCTGAAACCCCCTTGTGCCTTGCACAATATTCCATCAGACTTCTCGCGCATTCTCCTTTCAATAATTTTACCATACACCTTGGCTGCCAAGCTGATCAAACTAATGGCTCTGTAATTGGCGCAGTCATATTGTGAACCCTTGCCTTTGTACAAGGGTACAATTACTGCGCGGCGCCAATCTGTAGGGACCCTACCAGTCCTCCAGCAAAGGTTTGCAAGGACCCGAAAGGCGTCCCGGACGCAAGTGCTACCATATTTGATCATCTCGGCAGAAATCATGTCTATTCCCGCAGCTTTACTATTTTTCATACTTCCTATCGCCCATTCAACTTCTTTCATAGTGATACCCTCTGTTGATTCCGGTGCCACAAACTCGCCTCTGGGCTCGTCTGTGGCACCAGTATCCGGGGCATGTCATGCTTAGACTCTATCCTTTCCATTCAGGAACCTGACGAACCTCGAGATCTGGTTTGATCATGCTCACTATAATGTCTTTACTTGCGGTGGCTGTCTGGCGCGGGTCACTCCCTTCCCTCCAATATGTTCGACGGGAGTGATGGCTGTTCCAGTAGTCATACTCGTGAACGGGTGCTGCTTGTTGGGACTGATCCATCTGGAATATGTGTGTGTGTGAATGATGTACGCTGTTGGCCGCGAGGCCTTTACAGCTTCACCGGACTTAAGTCCGGTGAAGCTGTAAAGCGGCGAGCGTGCAACCACTACGCTCTAGCCAGCCAGAAGGGCAAGAGGCGACATACTCGAGGGCGACTTCAGACGCTATAAATAACTTCATTCGTCTCATATCTCGGTCGTACGGCATAACACTGGAGCTATATTGTAAGCTATTTAATTTTAACCTAAACATTGTATCCACACAATATAATAAAAAAAAAATTGAAAAGAAAAGAGAATTAAATAGAAAAAGACAAGCCCGCTGAGTTTCTTCGCCGGATCTTCTCAGTGGAGCCCGCGTTCCGATCCGGTGGTAGATTTGTAGTTAAATTAGATTAAAAAAATATACAAATTGACTATTTGTAACCGCCCCCGCAGGGCTTATACAAAATAAATTATTTGAGTTTAAGTTTATCCATTTGGTAATGGCACAAATATTTATAAGTATTTGTATATCATCACGCCAGAGACGTCGCAAAAAGTAAACCTTCTCCGGACATTTCCACGGGAGTAGTCGCCAAGAAAAGAGTTCTTAAAAAGAATAAAATCTTACCTATTGAAGCTCAATTACCCTAATTCATTCAATAACTGCTCAACTGTCCAACTGACTGCACAGTTTTGTGGGGCTATAGTGTTTCATAGTGCATTATTATATATTTATTTAGAATAACAATCTAAATAAATATATAAGTATATAAATATAATCATAAGGAGTTGTAACGAATACTAATAACTTGGAGCCAGGCGTGGGTCAGGCGCGGATTGTTTGTGCCGCTGCTTACACCGGCAAAGTCGAACCGCTCGCACGCACATTGCTCAAGCTGTGGTCACCTACTCGGTGACACAACTATTCATTAGCCAGAACACAAAGAACAATGGCGAGATTCTACCTAAGTGTCTTATGAAGTGTATTAAAATACGACATGTCCAAATATTAGTGATCTAATTCGGTCGGTTTTTACACAAAATTAATTTCGTATGTAAACTCGCAGGATAATATTTTTCAAAATAAAGTACTTTATCATTACATTAATACGTGAAGCAAAAACTTTGTACCCCTTTTACGAAAATTGCGCGTAAGGAGGAGTATGAAATTTCCCACACTTATAGTTTATATCGAGAAGGAGAGCAAAATGCTAATATTTTTTTATAAATTATGCATAAAAAATACATTGAATCAATAAAAAAAATATTACACACACTACCATGTATTTGACACAATACACTTCAAATTGAAAATAGATTAATATTGTTTGTCTTTTATATTATTTGTCTATGGTCTTACTGAATGTCAAACATAACCAGCAAACAATGAAAGAGTTTTTACAAAAAACATCGTTTACAGAGAAGTTTTGTATCATTAATTAATCATTATATTAGTGAAAAAAAAATAGTGATCTTTTTATAAATATAGCCGAAAAGCGATCTAGAAGAGTGAGACAGAAATATCGGCATGAATTATGTTTTAGACCTTCCAAAACTGCACAAGAGCATACTATGCATGGCCCCAAAAATGTTCAATAAAATCCCGAATGACATCAAAGACTTAAACTTGACACAATTTAAACAGAAATTAAATATATTTTTATTGGACAAATGCTATTATACAGTTGACGAATTCCTTTTTGACAAATCACCTACACACAAGAAATAATAATATTATGTAATGTTGATAATAGTAATAATGTAATTGCATGTATTTTAACTACCTAAACAGTGTACGCCCAATGGGTAGATTTTTGAGAAACTTTAATGTTAAACCAAGATCATATTATATCACCAAAAATCACACTGAATAACTGATTTATGATTTATGAATACGTGAAGCATAAACTTTGTACCCCTTTTTACGAAAATTGCGCGGACGGAGGAGTATGAAATTTCCCACACTTATAGTTTATATAGAGAAGGAGTGCAGAATGCTAATATTTTTTTTTAAATTATGCATGAAAAATACATGAAATCAATAAAAAAAATCATTGTACACACTATCATGTATTTGACACAATACCATGTATTTGACACTTCAAATTAAGCATAGATTAATATTGTTTGTCTTTAATATTATTTGTCTTTCCGAATGCCGCCCAGAAACAATCCACCACAAAATACTATTAATAATTACGGACCTAGACCTATGAGTGGAGTTCAGCATTATGTTCCGTAAACGTTACCTGTGATGGCAGGTCATGACTGGACTAAACACGGGAATCCACCCCCAAATAATTATTGTAAGTCACGAGAAGTGAACTGCAATGAATTCGCTTTAAATGACGACTTATATTACAATCCCGATTATTACTACGACCAGACTTACAAGTATTACCCAGACCATGCAGACTATTATAATAATTATAACACTTGCGAGCCTTACAGCGATTTAGCTTGCGACAACCAGTTCAGCAGTGAAGCAGAGTCACAGCCAGGCACCAGTAACTCGAATCAGGATTTTCAGTCGGAGCGGAAGTCAAAAGAGAGGTGTTAGCCGCCGTCTATCGTCGCAGAGCGGAGCTCCGACAGAACGGCGGCAGTCCCATGCCAGACGAGCAGGTTGCATGGTGGCGACAGGCGCAGGAAGGTGCCTTAAGGAAGTGGCGAGAACGACTGGTCGAGCCAACGGCAGGCCACTTGACCATACGGGCGGTTCGCCCAATCCTCGCGGAATGGGTGAACCGAAAATATGGGGAGCTGACCTTCCGATTGGTGCAGATCCTGTCGGGGCGTGGATGCTCCGGCAGGTACGTGTGGAAGGTTGCCGGGAGAAAGGCTGATGCCTCATGCCACGAGTGCGGTGCCGTCGAGGACACTGCCCAGCACACACTGGAAGAATGCCCAGCCTAGGCGTCCCAGCGCAATGTCCTCGTGGGCGTCATAGGGCTAGACCTCGCGCTGCCGACAGTAGTTCTCGCCATGGTCGGCAGCGAGAGATCGTGGCAGGCAGTGGAGGCCTTCTGTGAAGCAACCATCGCACAGAAGGAGGTGGCGGAACGGAGCAGGGAGAGCGATCCCCTCGCTGCTCCGAATCGACGCCGAAGTACTGGGCGGGAAGACGCGCGACCGCCGATCTTATGCCGCCGTGAGAGGGGCATGCGGGCACCAGCAGCGGGGGTTGCTGTTGCCCGCGCAGACCACCTGGCCCCCGAGGTAGGAGGACGCGCAAAGTGTTCCGGCGCATCTTAACCTAGCTGGAGGAGCTAGGCGGGGTTACCCTGCATAAGGAGGGTCCGGAAAACGGACAGCCGCTGGCGGGTTGTGGAAGGAGTCTCCGTACCCGTAGCTCGTCGATAAGCGGGCGAAAGAACACGGTGGGGTTTTAGTTGGTAGGACTTGCTCCAGCGATGGCCGGCCGTTTACACCGACCGTCGCTGGAGCAAGGAGTCCGACATAACCCGTTCGCGTCCCCGCTGCGAACAGGTTATGTGTGTTTTTTTTTTTAGGTGGGGAAATCCATGAGGTTTTCCTACCTAAAAAAAAAAGTGTATAATTAGTCCTTCTAAATCCACATAGAGCTCTCCCATTTAGGTAGTTCCCAAAAAGGCAGACGCTTCTGGAAAGCAGAAATGGCGCCTTGTTGTCGATTTTGGAAAACTTAATGACAAGACTATAGACGACAAGTACCCTATCCCAAATATCAGTGACGTTCTGGACAAATTGGGCAAATGCGAATATTTTACCACCCTGGATTTGGCAAGTGGTTTTTATCAAGTTGAAATGGACCCCCAAGATATTTCTAAAACGGCTTTTAACGTAGAACATGGCCATTTCGAGTTCCTTAGAATGCCCAGGGGACTTAAGTTCTCCCCGCCCACTTTCCAATGGGGAAATGGACAATATCCTTAGAGGCCTTCAAAATAACATATGCCTCGTATATCTCAATGATATAATTGTGTATTCCACATCCCTCCGCATATAAAAAACCTCGAAAAAGTTTTCCTAAGACTTAGGGAGTCCAACTTCAAAATGCATATGGACAAGTCCGAGTTTTTAAAACTTGAGACCCCATATCTTGGACATATCATCACAAAAGATGGCGTAAAGCCTTACCATAATAAAATACCCCATTCCAAAGACCCCCAAAGAAATCAGTAAATTTTTAGGCCTTCTAGGTTATAACCGAAAATTCATTCCCGATCTGGCTCGTATCACAAAGCCCCTAACACAATGCCTCAAAAAGGGCAGTAAAATTACTCTAACCCATGATTACATAAATACTTTCGAAAAATGCAAGACCCTTTTAAAAATGATCCAATCCTCCAATACCCAGATTTTAGCAAAGAATTTAATCTCACAACAGATGCTTCTAACGTCACCATTGGAGCAGTCTTATCGCAAGGACTGATTGGTTCCGACAGACCCATCTGTTACGCTTCTTGCACATTAAATCAAAGCGAATTAAACTATAGCACTATTGAGAAGGAATTACTTGCCATAGACTATGCCAAAAAGTATTTTAGACGCTATTTATTTGGTTATAGGAAATTCAAAATAATCACAGACCATAAACCATTGCAGTGGATGATGAATATAAAGGAACTAAACTCACGTTTAAATCGATGGTGACTCAGACTAAGTGATATAACTACACGGTCGTGTAAAAGAAAGGAAAACTTAACACGAATAACTCATTTTTTTTTCTGATTTCTCTTTTTCTTATTATTATTATATTTTAATTGTTGTTATGTCTACGTTTTACAAGTTTTTGTTTTAACCACATTTGGAAGAGCGATCTCATCCTAATACAAGTCTCTTTCAACTTAAAAGGATGAGACCCACACTGTGTATCACGAACTTGTAGATTTGAATAAATTTTTTTTTTTTTTTTTTTTCTATTTTTGAATGCGGATACCCTCTCTCGTGTAGAAACCCATAATGAAGAGATTGATGAAATTAACGCATTGATTGAAAACATTAAAGAAATTAGTTCACTAATTAACTACCCATCAGAATCACCTGTAACTTTACGACTTATACAAGTTAACTCATCTACAGATACAGTACATACTAGTAAAGAACATCCTATTTTAGATATTCCCATAACAGATGAATCCCTTAATAAATTTCACAGACAAACCCATTTCACAGTAGTAGGTGAGATGACACGAAGACCGAAAGTTTTGAAAGCCACAAAACCTTTTGAAAGCCACACTCGTATAGCCATTCAGTTAACAGAATCCAACGTTGCGACCGATTTTATCAACGCGATTAAGGAATATATTAACCCTAAAGTAAAGACCGCTCTTTTAATAAGCACACCGTTAGCTATGTACTCAATAATTCCCATTGTACAGGACAAATTTAAAAGTTCCTCTCTCAACTTAGTCCTGACTAAAACAGAACTCGAAAATATCAGAGAGTATCTCCGACAACAAGAGATAATTAAAAATTATCATGACGGGTAAACCAACAGTATTACTGAATGTATATGCTTTGTCCCGAAAGTTCTATTGGCCTTAGATGAAAGAGCATATCGCTGAGTTCATAAATGAGTGTACCTACTGTGGTCAAGTTAAATATGATAGGAATCTTGTAAGACCTCAATTTAATATAGTGCCCCCAGACACGAAACCACTCGAAATTCTTCACATGGACTTCTTTACAGGCCTAGGCGAGAAGTACCTTCGTGGACGTCTTTACGAAATATGGTCAAGCATACCACTTGCGGGACGGTACTACTATTAGCATTTTACAATCACTATTATCGTTCTGTACACATCATGGAATACCCATGATTATAATCACCGATAACGGAACGGAATTGACTAACCAACCTCTTTTCTAAATTTACACGACTCCATAAGATTTTTTTTTTTTTTTTATCGAATGGAAAACCCTTTATGGGTACCCGTGCACGTTCGGGGGACGCGGAGGGGTTATGTCGGAGTCCTTGATCCATCAACACTCGGGGCCGTAGCCCCGGCTGTTGATGGACCAAGTGTACCGACTAAAAACCCTGCGGTGACACCGTCTTCGTCGCGAGTGTCGGGGACCACGGGATCGCCGTTAGGCACGCACCGCGACCCCGACGCGACCTGCCCTGTTGAGGGCCCACCTTGGGAGTCACCTCCCTGGCGTAAAAAAATACGCCCTCCCTCAACGTAGACGCCGCGTTGGTGTCACCCAACGCGGCGTCTCCCTCTCGAACTGGGAGGCAGACTCCCCCGAGTCTGCCACCCAGGTATTTCGGTAGAGACACCCATGTACCCGGACTTTGACATCCGAGGCCATGGGTATCTCCACGCCCCCTCGCGCCACACGCGCGCGAACCGCCCAGCCACCGCCGCGCCGCTCCTCTGGCGGCATGCAGCAGCAGCCGGTCGGCCCAGTTTGGCGGGGCTAGGGACCCGAAGGGGCCCCACCGCCCAGCAGGTGGTCGGGAGATTACGCAAACCTACACCGACCACCGTACCACCGAGCCGATCTGCGCCACACCCCCAAGGGCAGGCGCCCGAACGGCTCCCTACCAGGGGCGGCGCCACCTGCTGCACCCAACTCTCTCTCCCAAGGGAGAGCGAGGGGGCAACCAGGCGCCACACCCACACCCTTGCGCCTAAAAGGCGCTTGAGCCTTCCAGTCACCACTGCGCCGCCCCTCTGGCAGCAGCAGCAGCACCCGGTCGGCCCAGCACGGCCGGGCTAAAGACCCAAAGGGGCCCCACGGCCCAGCGGGCGGTCGGGAGGTCCTTCCGTCTGCAAAAATGCACGGCGCACGACAGCGCCGCGCTGACCTCCACCGACCACTCAAACGACAGGTGCCACCTGATGCACCCCACGAAGGGGCGCAGCCAGGCGCCACAACCTTCCAGCTAAAGCCGGGGGACAAGAAACTGGGTAGGAAAAGGAAAGTGAGGGATGGGACTGAAAATTGGGGAAGGGTAGCGCATGACTGTTTCTGTTATGTCTGTTCAGAAGGACCAGACCAATAGCAGGCAGCAACCGCGAGCAGGATACAGTCACACTTGCCTTGGGGATCGTCGCGACCGTGCGCTACGCCCAAGACCACGCCAAATTGCTTGCCGGGACAGACGAGCAAAATAGGCGAGAAGCTATGCCACTGCGCCTCGAAGGACGCGTATGATGGGATAGACTTTCCCTCGCCCTTTTTTTTTTTTTTTTTTCGGGGGGAAATGCCTAGCGCATACCCCCGGGCGGAGGGCACGGCCCGGGTGGTTATGTGGGGCTTGCACCCACTAAAACCCCCCGGCGTCCTACTGCCCTTTTGCCGGGCCACAGGAATCGTCACTGGCAAGACCTCTGTGGCACCGGCGGGCTCGGTCCGCAGTTAGGCGCGGACCTCGACAAATGTAGGGGGGAGTTCGGTCTCCCCCTACCGCCTGTTGGAGGCTGCGCGGACGCAGCGCTATGACGACGCGGGCCTGCTAAGTGCTAGGGTGCCGGGGTGACCCCCCCCGACGCCTGCAGGCCGAGATTACGGTGGGCGAAGGTCGTTCCGGGCGTAGTCCCTGCGCCTTCGCCCAACGCGCCGTCTGCGAGCGGGATTGGAGGACGACTCCTCCCGCACCCGCTCTGCCTCCTCCTTAGCGGACATGACGGCCTCGCAGAAGGCCGCCATTACCGCCCAGGCGCTCTCGCTCCCAACCATGGATGATATCACGGTCGGGAGCGATTGCCCCTGTCCCCCTGCACCGAGCGCTCCGGCGAGCCGGCGCCGCTCGGCATCCCATGCCGGGCACACCAGCATCGTGTGCGCCGCCGTGTCTTCCGGGGCCGCACAATGGTGGCAGCGCTCCGCCTCCTCACGACCGATCCGCCACAGATACCGCCCGAAGCAACCGTGCCCGGACAGTACCTGCGTCAGACGGTACGTGAGGATGCCGTGTCGCCGCCCCAGCCACTCCCAGAAGACCGGCAGCAGCGCAGCGATGACGGCGTGACCGGCAGTGGGATGGGCGAGCTTGATCCGCCAGCTCTCCAGCGCGGCTCGGTGCAGCTCTATCCGCCTCGCTCTCGGGGCGCCGGGATCCCGGATGTTGTTGGGATCCCTACGCCAGGCATAAAACTCAGAGAGCGCCTGGGCCTCTAGCTCCCAGGGAGGCGTTCCGGCAAGGAGTGTCGCCGCCTCGAAGCCGATGGTGCGGTACCCTCGGACGACCCTGACGGTTATGACTCGCTGCGCGCGGTGCAGCAGCACCACGTTTCGGGCCGTCAGGGCCCCCGCCCAGACTGGGGACCCGTATAGGGCCTGGGACTGCACCACCCCCGTGTACAGCCTCCTCGCCGAGGCCTCTGGCCCGCCCAAATTAGGCAAGAGCCTCGAGAGGGCACCTGCAGTCGCCAGTAATTTCGGCGCAAGAGCGGAAAAATGAGCCCTGAAGGACCAGCGCCCGTCCAAAAGTAGGCCCAAATATTTGATTTGGGCCGAGATGATAATGCGCTGGCCCCCGACAATGATGTGAGCGTCAGGGGAGGGCCGGTTTCTGGGGCCGTGGAACGTTACGGCCTCGGTCTTGTTGAGGGCCACTTCCAGGCCGAGCCACCGTATGCGGCCCACTACCTGTGCCACGCCAGCTGTGGCCAACAACGCCGCCTCCCTGTGGCTCCGAGCCCTCGCGGTGACAAGAGTGTCGTCCGCGTAGCACGTCACTGCCAGACCCGGCAGCAACGTGCCACGCAGGACCCAATCGTAGGCGATGTTCCACAGGAGCGGTCCGAGGACCGACCCCTGTGGAACCCCGCACCCGACGTTCCGCTCCTGCCACCGCGACGGCCCGGGGTAAACTACCCGCCTACCCACGAGGTAGTCTCGAATGGTCAAGTGGAGGTATTCGGGGACGCCGTGGTGTTCCAAAGCCGCCAGTATCGAGGGATAGGGGACGGAATTAAAAGCGTTGGCGATGTCCAAGGACACCACCAGTATCACGTCCCCCTGCTCCACGGCTTCCTCCGCCAACACCTGGACCCGCCTTATTGCGTTCACCGTGGACCTGTCTCTCCTGAAGCCAAACTGGCACTCGTGCAGGTCCGGCCCGGTCTGAAAAAGGTGCTCGACGAGTCTGTCCGCAATAACTCTCTCGAAGAGCTTGCAGATCTCGTCGAGCAACACAATGGGGCGGTAGGCGGACGGCGAGTCTGCTGGGCGCCCCACCTTCCTGATCAGGACCAGTTTCCCTAACTTCCAAAGCTGAGGAAACCGGCCCTGCCTGAAGCACTCGGTCCAGAGAGCCCTGAGACGGCGGCTGAGCGGACCGTGGGGCAGAACCCACACTCGGCCGGGGACTCCATCTGGCCCCGGTGCCACCTTCTTCGCCCGTGATTTGCGGACGGCGGCGTTCAGCTCCTTTTTCGTAACTTCAGGAGCGGCCTCGCTCGACGGCATGTTGGTTCCGGGTGTCCGGAACATTGCCGGAGCACTAGAAGCCGCTCCTTCCTGAAAAAGGGCCGACAGCACGCCATCCGCAAACGCCGGCGGCATGGTCTGCGTATGGGGGGGCGTCCAGGGGCGGAGCTTGTTCCGCACCATACGGTAGGGGCGTCCCCAGGGGTCGGCGTTGATGCTGGCCAGGAGCTCTTCGCGCGCCCGCACCTTGGCGTCCGCAATTGCCACCTGCAGTGAGGTCTTTGCCGCCCGGTAGACGGCATAAAGCTCCTCCTCCCTAGGCGTCAGACCCGGTAAAAGTAGTGGGTTCTGACGCCTTCTTCTCCGCTGTCTGGTGTACTGGCGGCGCGCAGCGACGCAGGCGCATCGCAATTGCGCAATTTCGCGCGACCACCAGTACACCTGTCATCTGCGAGGAGCTGCATGCCGCACGCGGGGCATGGCGGAATCGCATATCGCCGTGGCTGCGGCTCTACACCACTCGGCCTCCCCTTGGATGTCGAACGGGGAGACCGGCGCCGGTGTCCAGGCCTGCACCTCTGCTGCCTCCACTGCTGCCTCTACATCCAGGCGCGCCAAGGCCCACCTCGGCCCACCCCCAACTACGTCAGCCGGCACGGTAGCCCTAGGCTCGGCGGAGTCCACAAATCTGATGTACACGTGATCAGATAGGGTCTCCACCGAGTCGACGACTCTCCAACCTCGTATTCGGTTCGCCAGCGTCGGGGTGGCGAAGGATACGTCCACCTTGTTGGGATCCCTATTGTAAGGTACCTACAGGATTGGTGTTTTTTTTTTCTTTTTAAACGTAGCCCCACACTAGGATTTATTCCTGTGTCGTGGGTGCATTTACAAACATGAAAATTCACAAACAAATACCCAGACCGGAACAAACAATTGTGGATCAACCAATAACCTACCCACTTACGCACGATACATAGTAGCTCCGTATTTTTATCATTTTTTAATCGTTTAACTAATTATATCATCGCCAGTTCGTAATAATATCCTTCACAGTGTTGCAATAAAACCCCAGAAACGTTTGTGTAATTAATAATCAAAATAAAGCGAAAACAATATTGTACAGTGAATCAGTGATTAAATACTATTAGGACATACACCAGTGTCTAAATAACTGTTTAAAGTGTATAATAAATGCTGCACAGTGATATATATTACACTCAGTGTCAAAAAAGTGTATAATCAACACTTCTATGCAAATCATTTCTTTAAACCGACCGTTAGTGAAAAAATTCGAACGTGGACTTTGAACCCACTAGCGCTCACACTACAAGCAACATAGACTATTCATAAAACAGTTACAAAAACCTTATGAGTATGATCAAGAAATTCACAACAACTCTCAATTATCGCATAGCCGAGTTATTATCCGTTAGGGTATAACTTGGTAGCCAATCGTTCGGAGGATCAAATCTTGGCATTTAATATTTTTGTGAATAAAAAATATATTTATTTAGCAGGGATATCACTGCAAGAAGATACAAATTTAACAAAATATTATCACGAAATTTTAAGCATAGGCAGAAAGATTGGAATACCAACCTATCAGGATAGGGGGAAAGTACTAGTTTGAAAACAGCACTGTATTTGTTTACTCCGTTAATTTTAATCAGAAGCTAAGCTTGAGCTGAGTGTTAGTGTACAAACTATATACCATTTTTAAGCTTATGGTAAGCGTTACAATAGTGTTATTGTGTAAAACAGAACCGGAGCAAGATGTGTGAGTAATCATCATAAACATTTTTAAAATAATTTGCAAGAGACGCCATTGCTCTGCGTACCTAACCTGCGCAACCCACGCGCCGCCTGCTGAACGCATACATAAGCACCCGCTATACGCTAAATCGCCGCACAAGTCAGCGCTTTTATCGCTTTCACCGCTGACTGCGCTTTAGACGAGGGTTTCTTCTTCTTCTTCTTCAAGTTATGGCTTCACACTAATTATAAGTGTATTTTGCCAGTGGCCAGTGAGATATATAATCGTGTTTGTTTAAATAAATTCGACTCCCCGATGAATTTGATGACAACGATGATAATGAAATTAATGAAGTACCCCACCCTGGATAGTAAAGCGGTGGATACTTTACATACCAATTGCAACGGCCGTTTTGAGGGAAGTCGAAAAGGCACGTTTTATCACTTGGTTACAATTACCTTCACTCATGCACATATAAGAACACATAATGGTTAATATATCACCAACATTACACATTATTAGTCGAAATAACACAAGTTTTGGAAATTAAAACAAATTGACAACATCATTCTTCGACTTCCTGCCAAAAAAAAGGAGGGTTTCTTTTTTGAAATAGATTTTTTTTTTTTTGATTGTGTTCTTTATGCTTATTCTGCAGCAATATTATTTACATGATGCCTAATGCCAATGTTGGTGGTGGCTGTCGCAATAAAATAAATACTAAAGATTACCTAACTTGCGGCATCTGCAAATTGAAATTTGATCTTCAATGCGTAAACGTAACCGACAAGCGTTTCCAATCGATGAATCTTGATCATAAGAATAAATGGAAGTGTCCTGGTTGTTGTAATAGACAACCCAAATCTGATAAAAGTAATACTCCGCTCCGTCCGGTCGACAGTCTTGGTTCAGACATAAATTCACCTATTTTGAATAGCCATGGGTCCGATTCACCTTCAAAAAGAAATATTGGAGCACACAATATGAAAACCTTGTCTAGTCAGAATACAGACTACGCACCTAATACACCGCTTACTAAGGAAGACGTCAGAAATATATTCAGAGAGGAACTCAATCTAATGAAGTCGGCTATGTTGGGTGAGATTGAAAAATCGCTAAAGCAGATGGTAAAGACAGAACTACAGTCGATGAAAATTAAGATATCTAATCTAGAAAACAATGTTCAGTTTTTAAGTGAATATTTTGAATCAACCAAATAGACTATAATAACATACCAGGAATCGCTCGCTAGGATGCAAAAAGAGAATACAAGCCTAATCACCTCTATACTGGATCTAACAACAAGACTACAAGTCATGGAACAGCATAATAGAGCTAACAATCTGGAAATACAGTGTGTCCCCGAACACAAAAATGAAAATCTTATATCCACGATAATGCAGTTATCTAAAGTAGTAGCTTGCAATATAAAAGAAACTGACATACGCCATTGCACGCGCGTGGCCAAATCGAACAAAGATGATAAAAGACCACGTACAATTGTCGTGAAACTTGCAACTCCCAGACTGCGTGATACCTTACTAGCTAATTGCATCAAATTCAATAAAGCTAACCCTCTTGATAAGATCAACACGAGCCATATAGGAATTGGAGGTAATAAGGCCCCAATATATGTCGCTGAACACCTATCACCTGTCAATAAACAATTACATGCCGCCGCTCGTCTAGTTGCTAAAGACAAAGGTTACAAATTCGTGTGGGTTAGGCAAGGAAGAGTGTTCATGCGCAAGACTGACACCTCTGAATACATATTCGTAAGAAACTTAGGCATATTAGATAAGCTTAACCAACTGTTTTGTTTTATGATTTCTTTTAGGTATTGTTAATAATTCTTTTCACATTTTTTAAACATATTTTTTGGTGTTAACCGTATCAAAATTCACTGACTTAAATATATATTACTAAAATGTCAGAGGTCTGAGGACTAAGACTCACGAGTTTCTATGTAGTATTGCCTGCGTTGATTATGATATTGTTGTATTGACAGAAACATGGTTGAATAATATAATCAACAATTCAGAGTTATTTGATAAACGATATACTGTCTATAGAAGAGATCGCGATAGTACAGGTTTTCATGTTAATAAAGATGGGGGCGGTGTACTTATAGCTGTATCTAACAGACTCAGCTCGATCCGCTTGATTCATGGTGACAGCTTGTGTGAAGATCTTTATGTAAAGGTGAATATCACTGAAAAGAAACATATAACAATTTGTGCTGTATACCTCCCTCCCCCACTTAAAAGCATTATGTTAGAACATTTCCTGGATAAGTTCAACAGTATTTCTAGTAGTATGCAGAACATCTGTCTCCTGGGCGATTTTAACATGAGCTGTATTAATTGGAACAATGTTTGTAATGCGAGTCACTGCATGCCCGTAAATAGTAACAATTCATCCTTATATCAGTTGCTCGGTGATTTTCTAGCTTTTAATAATCTGTGTCAATACAATGATGTTGTGAACAGTAGAGGAAAAATATTAGACTTGGTTTTAAGTAATATTCAAAACACCAAAGTTATAGCAGCAACTAATGCTTTGGTAAAAATTGATCCACTACATACACCAATTGAGATAGCGTTAAAGATCACAAATAACTTAATATTACAAATGAATAACAATGCTACAAGGTATAATTTCTATAAAGCAAATTATGATCAAATTAACTCCGAATTACAACAAATAAATTGGTTTAATGAATTTTCACAGTGTAAAACTGTGAACGACATGGTTAACATATTTTACAATATTATCAATGAAATATTAATCTTACATGTACCTAAAGCGAAAATTAGTAAAGGAAAATACCCGGTTTGGTTAAGTAAGGAATTAATTGGTTTAATCAAAGAAAAAAACAAACTACTTCACAAATTCAGAGTATTTAGAAACCCTTTAGACGAGATTTCACTCAAAATCCTAAACAAAAGCTGCAAAACATTATCTACAACCTGCTACAATAACTATATTGCAAGAACAGAAAATAGTATAAGGAACAACCCTAAATATTTTTGGATCTACCTAAAAAATAAACGTACAAACTCAGCCCAATTCCCTCAAACTATGTTATTGAATGGCAAAAAAGCATCCGATGGCTTGGATATTTGTAATTCTTTCGCATCCTACTTCTCATCGACGTTTTCTATTCCACCAATTAATAACGCCTCAACAACCATTGGGGGCATAAATAATAACCTCATCCCAAACACGTTGAATAAGATTCATATCCCGGAATCTATCATAACTGAACTGCTAAAAAAACTAGACATAAACAAAGGCGCAGGTCCAGATGGTATACCATATTTTATCTCAATGTGCTATTCCACCTTAAGTCTACCATTATACCTCATTTTTAATTTCTCGTTAACATCTGGTGTTTTCCCGGTGGCTTGGAAAACTGCTAAAGTTGTTCCAATATACAAAAGTGGCGACGCTAGTGACATGTCAAACTATAGACCCATTTCCATATTATCTACATTTTCGAAGATATTTGAAGTCTTAATACATCTACACCTTAAACATCATTCTTGTCAATTTTTGATTAACGAACAACATGGGTTTGTTAAATATCGCTCTACGAATACTAATCTAGCAGCATATCAAACTAAACTTGTTGACGCAGTAGATGCAGGCATCCAAGTGAATTCTATCTACATGGACTTCGCTAAAGCATTTGATAGAGTTGATCATTCTATCTTATTCAAAAAACTAGCATTATCTGGAGTCTTTGGTTCTATTCTGGATTGGTTCAAATCATACGTACATGGCAGATCTCAGTATGTGGTTGTAAAGGGTTTCAATTCTGATACCTACAGCAGTACATCTGGAGTACCCCAGGGCTCTCATTTGGGACCATGGCTATTTAATTTATATATAAACGACATCGTTTCGTGCATCAGGCATAGTAGTGCTTATCTTTTTGCCGATGACCTAAAAATATGCAGGAAAATAAGGGTCTTATCTGACTGCAATTTACTCCAAGTAGATATTAATGCCATTTGCGATTGGTGTAATAGGAACAACATGTCACTGAATGCTAAAAAATGTAATGTTATTATTTTTACCCGCAATCATATTATAATTCGAACACAGTTTTATGTGAATGATATAAAGTTATCCGAGGAACCGGTACTCAGGGATCTAGGTGTTTTATTCGATACCAAACTCACTTTCATACCACATGTAGACAACGCTTTAAATAAAACATATAAAATGTTAGGATTTATAATTCGTAACGGTAAATTTTTTCGCAACCAATCGACAAAAATAACCATTTACAATGCATATGTTAGAAATGTTCTTGAGTATTGTAGCGTCGTCTGGTCACCTAACTATAATGTTCATCAACTACGGATAGAACGTATCCAAAAACAATTTTTGAGACATCTTGCCTACTCCTGTAGTTTACACAAACAACTTCCCACATATGCTGATAAATTGAACCACTTTAAAATGGACAGTTTAACCGTCCGCAGGAAGCTTCTCGACATGCTGTTTCTTTATAAAATACTAAGAAATAAAATTGACTGCCCAGCACTATTGCAAAGTTTCAACTTACGCGTTCCATGCCGACTGCCAATCTGCCATTATCCATTTTGCATCAACCCCCTGCAAGAACTAATCTCAAACATTTCTCCCTTATATCCAGATTATCTAAACTCGATTGGTGGTGAAGTAGACATATTTTATGATTCACTATATACATTTCGAAGACTGGTCTTGGAGTCACTTAGGTGATTCTCGTAGGGTGATTTTTTTTTTCTTTGTTTTCTACCGCAACATCTGTCTTGACGTAATTAATTAAAAAAAAAAAAAAAAAAAAAGTGTTGGTTAATATTTTTGTTAATTGTTTTTGCTGTTCTTTTATTTGTTGATATTTTGTTAGTTTTTTCCTTGTATTTTCTTAATATTTACACCCGGTTTGTCTTAGTTTTGTATAAAAAGAACATTACCATTTAATTTAATTCTTTGCTAAGCAATACATTATTGTTTTATGCATGCTGTGACACCTTAAAAAATTGTACATTTAGTTTTATTTTTATGCAATTATTATTATATTTATGAGTTTCAAATGTAACAATTAATGGTTGTCCTAAATAAATAAATAAAATAAATCTTTGTCCCGTGCGGGAATCGAACCGCGACTATTCGACACAGTGGGTGGAGCAGCTCAAGCTCTTAACCACTGCGCTAAATCGTCCGCTATCTATCTCTATCTATCTATATCATCACGCCAGCTCCCTCGCGGGGTAGGCAGAGAGTACAGAGTTCCAACAGGTTCTTTCCTTACATACCTCTCTGGCTTCCTCCACTCTCATAGTTCGTCTCATACACACTCGCCGGTTACGGAGACTCTTGACTTGCCCTTCAGCTAAGACACGGTCTATTTGGTCATGGTAAGATAGTCTAGGTCTTCCCCGGCACCTACATCCTTCCACTTTCGCATTGTATATCTGTTTTGTCATTCTTTCTTCTGGCATCCTTTCTATATGCCCGAACCAACGGAGCATACCCTTTCTCATCTTTACACCGATACTATCTTTCATACCTACTCGCTTTCTTACTACGCTGTTGCGAATACGGTCGGTCAGCGTGACTCCGCACATCTTCCGCAGAGATCGCATTTCGACCGCATTTATCCTGCTTTCGTTCTCCTTCTTACATACCCAACTCTCACTGCCATATAACAGCGTTGGGACAAGCACTCCGTTATGCATGGCCAGCTGCGCCTTTTGGCTTAAGTGCCGGCTCCCAAGTAGCCTTCCCATCGCACCATTCACTCTATTACCTGCATTCACTCTTCTCTCTATATCAGCGGTGTATTTTTCATCCTTACTGAAGGCGCATCCAAGATATACAAACTCATTCACTTGCTCCAGCACATCGTTACCAACCACAATCCTTGCATTCGTTCTGGTTTCTTCCCGTTCAAAAACCATAATTTTGGTTTTCTTCACATTCAAATGTAAGCCATTATTCATGCAGTCGTCTCTCATAACTGTGACTAGTGTTTGCAGATCAGTGGCTGTTGGCGCTATCAAAACCGCGTCATCTGCATACAATAGGTGGTTTATCACTAGATCACCCATTTTTACCCCTTCAGTCATCGCACACAGTCTTTGAAGACTTTTATCCAGATACACTATCAACAGTCTCGCGGACAACACGCAACCCTGCTTGACACCGATTTTAACGTCAAACCAAGGTGACATGTTACCACCCACCCGTACGCATGCCTTGCTGTCCACGTAGGTGGACTGGACGGCTCGCAACAGGGTGCCGTTTATACCATACTCTGGCAAAATGTCCCAAAGTCTCTTTCGCACTACTCTATCAAACGCCTTCTCCAGGTCCACAAAACCGCAGAAAACCTTCCGGCCTACTGCCAGATGCTTTTCTACGATGATGCGGAGGGAGAAAACTTGATCCGAACATCCTCTTCCAGACCTGAAACCTCCCTGTGCCTCACACAACACTCCATCGTCCGCTAAATTGATATAATAACCGAATCTATACATTCGTACTGTTCGCCGTTAAGGAGCCCCCTAGTGTATCTTTAAAGTCCAAAGATCAATATTGATTTCATTGAAATGGGACCACTTCGAAACTATACTAAACCCAACGCAAAAAGAATCATCAAAATCCGTTCATAGATAAAGACGTTATAATAAAACACAGATGAATTGTCGACCTCCTCCTTTTTTGAAGTCGGTTAATATTCTGATTAGTTCTATGGCAGGGTACCTATAGGGTTGACGTAATACCCATAATATCTCAATATACGTATTCGTATTGTTTGTCCTTAAGGAGTTCCCTGGTGTATCTTCCCAGTCCAAAGTCCAATAACAATGAAATTAAAATGGCATCACCTTGGAGCTATACTGAATTCAATGCAAAAAGAATAATCAAAATCGATTCATAATTTGGCGGAATGATCGCGTAAGATACATAGAAAAAAAACATACAGTCGAATTGAGAACCTCCTCCTTTTTAGAAGTCTGTTAATAAGCCTTGCTCAGTCTCTTCGCCTACCACTTCTAGACTATGGTGATGTCTGTTTCCTTGACACTACTGAATAGCTTTATAAGCTGGAACTTTCGCAGAATCTGTCTATCCAATTCATCTTCGGTTTGCCCAAATATCAACACGTATCATAGTTCCGAGGAAAATTGAAGTGACTGCCTATTCGGCAAAGTCGGGTCTCACACATCCTTTCTTTTCTCTACTCCATTCTAAATAACCCCAAAGCTCCTATTTATCTACGATAGCGTTTTGATTTTCTTGTCCCTAAGCAAAGGGTCTGTCTTACTGCTACTTCTGCCCTTCGTGTGCCTTTTCAGTGATCCAGTCGCTACGATAGGTATGTAACTGTTCGTGGAGTGCATCTTTCGAACATTCTCCCACACGCCACACGTGCAAGCTCTTGGATGTTTTCAAGAGAAGAATCAGGGAACATTTCCTATCTGATCGTTGATACATATTTATAATTTGATATAATATATGTTTATTTTATTAATAATACGTATTTAGTATTCGTATAGTATGTATCTTATATTCTTTCATTATATTTATGTTCATTTTATTGTATGTTTTAATATGTGATCGTAAAAATGCTCTATTATTGACCCCCTCATTTCTCAACACTAAAAGGTTCGCTGGAAGAGAACTCATATTTTGAGTGAAGCTCGCATTTGTATTTCACCTGCAAAAATTACAATTTCTTTTGTACTGTATACAATAAAGGATAAATAAAAAATAACTAAATCCGCCGAAGTAAATTTCGTTCCAATAGGATAGAGCATTTATGTTTTAGTAAATGAACGTTTTCGTGAGGTCGGCAACCTGGCTCGTCTTCTACATGTAATGTGAACTTTAGAAGTCTTTGTGTGAGATTTAAACCTTAGGCAACTAGATACCACTTCGATAATAATATAGCCGCGGAGGTGTCGGTGCTGATTCAAATTTTATTATTTACATGATAATATGTTTTTCATTTCGATTGAATCAAACTGAAAATCAAATATTAGTAGTAATACTAACAAACCTACTGACTACTGCCGAGTAAAGGCATTTTGTCCTAAACCGATGTAGACGTAAACAAGGTGGGGGACAGGTTTTAGGTCACCTACAGTTGAAACTTATCAAGCCACCTAAAGGCTTCCCACTCGGCTGAACGACGACGGGGACTAACGACTTAACGTGCCATATTTATAAGGCATGATAAAAATGGTTGAGCGTAGAGACGCTCTTAAAAATTACACCAACAGCCACCCATCTCACACTGACTGAATAGAACGCCGTTTAACCTAGGCCTTCGCTAAGAAAGCCGCAGACGCGGAGAAGCGCAAGCGTTAAATAGTTCGAAATAAATAGTGTCTTTGTGATGACATTTAATAATTGATTGCTCTTCATTATGATATTGAATTCCCGACTTTTACCTCTTTATTTTTATGAACACTATTTATCGTAAATAGTCGGGCGAAAAGAAATAACGAATACATAATTTATATGCGGTGTGCTCCGTCGTGTCTACTGCGGCGTGTGCGGCGCGTGCGCGGGGCAGTAGACGGCGCGGCGCAGCGTGCCGTAGCCGCGCAGCGCGCCGCGGCGGCGCACGCGCGCGTGCTGCGCGTCCAGCATGGCCACGTCGGGCGGCGCGTCCGCGTCGCACGCCTCCAAGCGCGCGCCCCGCGCGCACGGGAACATCTGCGCACCATCCATAAATATTTAAAGTTTTCTCTGAACACGAAACGATTCTTAAAATATTTTTTGCCATTTTCTTTTGCCATCATGAAAAAACTACTTTCTAAACTGGTTATGAAGTGGTATTTACTCTCAAATAGCATTATGGTATGACTTAAACGGCGAGATGTGTTCGATTAAGATCGGGAGGGCAGAATCCGACATGCGCCTTGAGCTCTGCGGACTGCTATCTACTTCGGAGAGACACAGCTTGGCCCATCTGTTATATATTTGTTATTATTATATAATTGCATTAAAGGCACTCGAGAGGAGGCACGGGATCCGATCGTGTGATATTATAAAGCTGCTGATCACTACACGAACGAGACTATGTACTCACCCAGCGCCGCACAAAAGTTGGCTTATAAATAGAAACATTCCATTCAATGCGACTATGTACAAGCCCGAACTGTACAAATAAATCGTATTGCATCAAGATAGATTTAAACAGTATAATATACACAGACTATAACGTGAACGTAACCACGTAGTACTGCGTCTTCCCTCATACCATCCCGATCTTAACCCTATAGAAATGGCATGGGCAGCAATAAAGGGTAAAGTAAGAAAAAGAAACACTAATTTTAATATCAGAAAAGTGATGAAACTTGTGGAAGAGAAGGTAAATGTGATGGGTAAAACATAATGGATGGCATTGTGCACTAAATTAAAAAAAGTTGAAGTAGAGTACGAAAAAAGCGATGGAATTATCGATAAAATGACGGATAAACTCATAATACACATAAGTGAAAACGAATGCGACAAATCTGATATGGATTTCGGAGACAAAGATGATACTTCCGATGAAGAGATCCCGTGCACAAGCAAGGATTTGTCTTTTATGGAAGCTGTAACTCCACTTTAAATAGATATTTTTATGGTTAGATGTCTTTAATTTTCAATTCCTTTTATTCTACTGATTCATTATACTTTATCATTATTATATGTAATCATTATTATTAACAAATAAGTTTGTTTTATCATCAAGCTCATAATTGTGGTACATTGTGGCTCATATTGTGTGGGGAGTACAGTATATGTACGCAAGGACGATAACACGTGTTGTATTTTGATGAAAAACATGGATTTCATTTAAAACAAATTAACTTAGTTCTATGTGTAGTGTTGTGTTCTCCTTTTTTGGATGTTTTTCTTGGTAAATTGATTTATGAAATTTCACCATGTTAGTCTATTATCAGAGTTTTAACCGTTTAAGATCTAAAACAAAGGCATTTTTCCTGGGTATACTTAACAGCAATTACGACATGATATGTCACACGAAAAAGAACTGAAACAGTGTAGTATTCGATGCAGAAATATTCGATAACAGATATAACGTTGTGCGTAATATAAATTTAAATTTTATTAAATAGGCACCTTTGGATTCGTGTGTGAAGGATTTGTGGATAAGTGATCTGCCACGTTGTAAAAACACAAAAAATATAAACATTTGTGTTTTTACCTGCCACCAGATATACGTTTTTAATGCGTTCAAAGATTTTATGATAATTGTCAAAAATGTGTTCTACGTTCTGCAAAATTTAAAGAATATCTTTGCTTAGGCGATGTTAACACACCAAACATTCACTGATCTAAGCCCATTGGTACAAATTTAATGGTGCCTAGTTAACCACATGTACCGAATAAGAATGGCAGATATTTAGATCTTATTTTCTTTACATATAATCTTTCGATTTAATGCTCAGAACGCGTCACCCACATCTTGAAACATTTTCTCTTCAAGTCTATACCAACAATACATCATTTTTTTTTATCCCTTGGTACAAATGTGTCGACAATATAATGAGTTACTTTTGTGTGTATGTGTGTGTGAATGACCTACGTTGTTGGCCGCGGGATCTTTACAGCTTCACCGGACAAGTTCATGAGTTACTGTTAAAACATCATTGTACTGTATTCATCTTCCATCACAATCTGCCTAAATTTAAAAAAGACATCATGGCTATTCTTTTAAGATGTCGCGGACTTTTGGGAAATTCATATTGATGAATAATTCTGCATCCTCATTGCGCTGCTCCTCATTGCGCTGCTGATGAATAATTCTGCATCCTCATGTTCTGCGCTTGTTTGTAAGTCAACCATTGTCTGTAATCGGCACACCCAATGTCAAGGATCTGGTTTTTAATGGAACAAATTAACTGCCAACTTAATCATAATGTGTCCACATGTTTAAGGATATAGTCTAACATATAACTTATTTATATCTGGGGGCCCGGTAGTGCTCCCGCCAAGACGAGCCAAGGATTGTGTGTGTGTGTGTGTGTGTGTGTGTGTGTGTGTGAATGATGTACGCTGTTGGCCGCGAGGCCTTTACAGCTTCACCGGACTTAAAGGCGAGCGTGCAACCACTACGCTCTAGCCAGCCAGAAGGGCAAGAGGCGACATACCCGAGGGCGCCTCTTCGAGGCGCCCTCGGTTGGGACAGTCGCTGTAGGGGGACGGGTGCACTACTAAGTGCACCGGTCAACCGCCGGCTATGGGAGGGGATTTACTACTACGTCGTCGTCGTCGCCCGTATTCTGAGCGGAAAGAAGGGATGACAAAGCATCGGGGGGGTCGGTGAGAACATGTTGCGGCCGGCGGTGGCGGCAGGGGTCGGGGGGGAGATCGTAGTCAGCGGTGGCTACGATTAACGGATTCGCATGGGTAGATGCGTTCGCGAAGTGACGTGTTGACGCCTTTTTAATAAAGGCGCGAATAGGTTCGAGACTTAGATCGGAGTGGAGGTCGACGTTCCGTACGAACCAGGGGGCTCCTACGGCTTTACGGAGGAAGCGGTTTTGAACCACTTGGAGTTTATCGATGTGAGAGGGAAAGCGCCAACGGCACTACTACCTTTTCCCGAAGCGCTTCGTCGTATTTATGAACCCTCATAACTTGGATTTGGATTATACCAGTCAAACCAAATTTTCGGGAAGTGATGTCAATAGTAGACTCAATAAACACATAAAGTTTCAATTGCATAGCTCTTATACTTTAGATTTTATTGATATTTAAAAAAAAAACTCGATTTCGTCACTGACTCACTGATAATCATCAAAATTGTTAGGGTACTTCCTGAAGTACTTCCTAGAAAGTCCTGGTAAGTAAGCTAGTATTAATACACAAACTACAAAAATAATCTAAAACTTGGAACTTTTACCCCCCTAACCCTTAAATTAGGGGATGAAAGTTTGTATGACACTTCTGCTAATTTTGATGCTAGAGGTCTGAAAATTGATAAAGGGACTCCATGTTATAAATAATAATAAAATATATATTTCAGGAGTTTTAGTAAATCACCCCCCATCCTTTAAATTAGGGAATGGAATTAAGCGCGCGTAAAACGCCTAATGTGTACCCACTGTGATTGATGATGATAATTATAAACAGTAAACCAACGAAGAAAAAAGGCAAAGATAGAGAGTGGGCTATGAAAAAAGGCACCTCTGATGTGCAAGAAATACACCCCGGGCAATACAGGGCATGTAGAGTTAGAAGCTTGGTTCTACATGAGTTTAGATAACGTTTTGACAATGCGGTTTTGGCAACATTTTACATGAAAATGTTTTTGGTGGGATACCGTTACTCTGCAGGTTATTATTTTGGATTATGTTCTGTTGGGTGCCTTATTAAATAAAATAAATCTTCGTTATTCAACAAATGCCCTGCCCGCGCTGCATGCGGGCGGTGTGCCGGCGGCGCGCTGCAGCTAGAGCGGGGAGCGACTCACGTTGTTGAGGTCCACCTTGATGATGTACTCGCGCTGGTGCGGCTGCATGTAGCCGTCGCGCAGCGCGTGCCGCTCGCCCGCCAGTAAGCCTGCGCACACGCACACCACCGTAGCTTTTGGTGAATTACTCAATTAACAATACGGTTTCGTAGTGGAATAGGGACCAGGGTCTACAATGATTTACATTTGGGATCCGAAGCTGCTTGCATCCGTAGGATTCATTCTCGATTCTATACATGATCCCCGGGCAGTCCTAAATAAATCAGAATCAGAATATTTTTTATTCATGTAAACCATTACAGTATTTATGAATCGTCAGAAAAGTAACAAAATACTCTACCACCACTTCGGAATGTCATTCCTGTGGAGAAGAACGGCAAGAAACTCCACGGGTAATCTTTTAAACAGTATTCTTACATTTTCTTTTTCCATCTACATTTTTTGTGGGATATGGGAGAATAATGTAGGCTGGTCTATCAGGTGGGTCTTAGTTAAATTATACTATTCGTGTGAATACATGGTTCTCTCATTTACAGAGAAAGAAATGGAAAAAAAGCTACATTTTACTAAATTAATAGAAGAAAGAGAGGGAATATTAAATAATAATAGCTAAACAAGTTGTCCATATTCAATCAGGTGGAGCTGGCCCCTATTCAAGTATTTTTGTCTTTTAAATAATCATCTAGCGTATAATAAGCTCGCATACTAAGCGTACGTTTAATACAAGCTTTAAAATTGTTGTCACTAAGTTTAGTGTCGTCAAGAGGAATTTTATTATAAAATCTAACTCAGTACGCCATGAAAGAAGTGTGAATTTTTGACAGACGAAATTCAAAAAGCCTTATCTGGAGATATTCCTCAGATAAGGCTATGTGCTTTGCCTATAAGATCATCAATTTTAGAGTCTGGATTGAAGGGCAGTGCTAATGTGTGATAAAGAAATTTAACCTACACCAGTGTTATTACTATACTACTATCATTAATATATATTCAAAAACTCTCCCAGAATCATTTCCATGTCCTGAGTATGTGACTTCCCCCCCCCCCCCCTGAAAAACCCCTGAAAATAAATAATTGTGTGTTGATCTTTCTAGAATGTACTTTTTTCCCAGGACGATCTCCCAGTTTATTTTTGACACAATTTTTCTGAATTTGCTTATACGATGTTTTATATTTATTTCAGAAAGTCACTTGAGTATATTTAAACCTTTCAATTATGCAATCTCACTGATATTTCCCAATAATTTTTTTAAATTACAATTTAAAACTCGAGCAAAATTTATTACGAGGCGTCGGCTGCCGCGCTGTCAAAAGAATGTCCACAGATAGTATAGAGAAGGCGTTGACGTTTTAAGTCTCTAAAAGATGCGCTCGGCTGCTGAGTGAGTCACGAGAGCTGCATATGGCTTATATCGAAAACGAAGGACACAGTATAATTTCTACTGCAAAATACTAACCGATATATGAGAAATTGCAATAGCCCTGGGCGTGGGCCGGCGCGGGCGCCAGCACGGCAGACGCGCACGCGGCGAGCACCAGGCACGTGCGCGCGCGCATCGTCAGTTGCTAGTGCCGGCGCTGCCGGCAGCGCGCACCCTTTTATTGTTTAACCAGTACAGCCAATAACCTTGCCAGTACCACTGTCCATACCAATTAATTATATCAGCCTTAATGAGAACGCGTGGCGAATATCAAAACAATGACCAAATCAAAAGCTGCCTGCGATAAAGAATGGCCGACGCGTGAGCTGCGGCGCGGCGGCGCGGCTGCGCGGCTGCGCGAGCCGAGCGATAAACTCACTGGTTAGGCATGTAGTGTTGATGCTTTGCTGGAATGCTATACTTGTAAAAAGCATAACACATTTTAATAAAGCAACGTCAGTAACTATATTCCGCAAAAAATAGGGGACCAACACTGGTAATTTAACCATAGAGTCAAGCGAATCAGTAGATAGGTACTCTGTGCTACTTCTAAACATGGCTCGTTGGAGCTAGGCATTTTTGGAAACAGGACAAGCCTTCAGAATCGGCAATCGGCTTACTGTTATACCCTAAGAATAATTGACGTCCGGTAGGTCGTCGGCCAAAGACATAGATAACCACCTGTGGTCGCCGGTCATTAAAATGATTACGATAACTCTCGGATAGGTACGTCGTTGTACTACGGCAACCGCAAATGATCAGTAACCATAACAAGGACTCATTGTAGGTAATTAGTGTAAGTTATGAGACAGATCTGTCCACCGCGGGCTCTACACAATAGCGCCTACTTATTGAGGCACATGCGGATGTACCGCGGGTTAATTTATCGCCTGGACGTGCCTTGCCCCTGCCTACCCTGGCCTCGCCCTTGTTCCACGTCGCGCCGCCCCTGTCTCGCTCGCCTTTGCCTTACTTTAGACCTACGTCTTCCCCGTCCGATACTTTATTTTCGCAGTATAATATTCCAGATGAATCGCTACAGACAATGGCCTAAGATATGCAGTGAACATGAAGGTACTCGTAATATTAATAGAGGTTTTGAAATGTTGGATAAAACGTCTGCAGTACGCACAAACTAGTATGGGGAGCTGCACCTCGACCTCGGTCGCGCCTGCGGTCCAACCGGGGCGGAAGCAGGCGCATACTTAAATATTTATGTTAACAATAAAATTAAAACGTTGCCATATACGTGTATTACAAAAATGTATTTATATATAGATATTTGTAAATAAGTATTTTTCTCTGCATATATGATTGAGGACATTGATGCATTGATGAATCGTGGCATATTTTAACAACTTTTTGTCATTTTAGGTTGTTTACACGTTAAGAGTATATTATATTGTCGATCAATAACATTAATATAGTGGTTGAATCGCGCGACGGCGCGGGCGGGCGGGCAGCGCGGGCGCGGGCGGGCGGGCAGCGCGGGCGCGGGCGGGCGGGCAGCGCGGGCGCGGGCGGGCGGGCAGCGCGGGCGCGGGCGGGCGGGCAGCGCGGGCGCGGGCGGGCGGGCAGCGCGGGCGCTCGCATGCGCGCGGTCGCCGCGCCGTGGCAGGCGCCGCCGCGTCAGTGGCCGCCACCGCCACCAGCGCCAGCAACCCACACGACAACTGCGCACCCAACCATACATTAGGCATAGCTCCTTAGTCGACATACCATATTGTAGACGCGGCCGTTTTGGACATTTTTACAAGCTTTTATTTAACTTATAATGTTCGTGTGTCTGTCTTTCCGGTTCAAATCAGGTGATCCATTTTTTAAGAACTTGCGGGTATCCGATTGAGCTAAAATTTGGCATACGTATGTAATGTCGGTGACAATGCAATATTATGGTACCATGGAGTTGCTCTGATGCTGGAGTCGGAAGGTGGCCATAGGAACATGTGAATTATACGACGTTACCCCCTCGTGCGACGTTTTTGGGCTTGTTAGATCGGTATTGACAAGTACTACACAACTAGATAGTGTTCAGGGTCTAATGATAAAGCCGAAAGGTGGTCAATGGAACTAGCCAACTACTCAATATAACTACGCCGTGTTTGAGCTCGCTGGGTTTGTCTTGAAGAGTAATTTAGACCCGGATGGTGTCAAAGGTCTGATGATGGAGCCGGAAGGAAGCCAGGAACTTCTCAACTAAGCAAGATATACTCGTTGTGTTTTTGCTATAAAAGCTTGTTTTTAAAAAGGTAATTTTTAAATTAAATTTATTTATAACTTTAGTGTCCCAGTTAACATATTTGAGAGCCTCACCACGGCGACCGGAGCACTTCTTGCCGGGGACGTAGCCCGGCTCCAGCCCCGGATCACGAATGAATCTATCTCGACTAGAAGTATACTGCCGTATCTACAACAACTTTATTTATGAGTCTTTCTAAATGATTCACTGCAGCCAAAACTCTCAAACTGACTGTACATATGTCAGAAGTCACTTAGAGCATGCGTCACGTTGTATCGACAATATTCATAAACGTTTTATTAAGTATCTATGCCTTCATCAGAAAATTCCTTATCATCCCGATGTTTATCTTCAATTTTATGAAAGAAACCATCTATTACCTCTAAAAATTCATCATGAAAGAGACGCATATATATTTCTTTTAAAAATCTTAAATAACGAGATTGACTATCTTGAATGAACTCTTAGCAAAAATCTATTTGAATGTGCCATGCAAATCAACTCGCTTCAACCCACCATTATATATATGTAATTCTTCTACTATTTATAGGCAAAATAGCTATATTATACGTACAAGTAAAAATTTCAATCAAATACGTAATCAACACGATCTTGATCCTGATTAGTACTTGTTTGCTCACCTATAACTAAAATATTTCTATAAGTTAAGACTCGTTAATGGCTCTCAGTCTTCTGTTTCGATGTTATTATGATTCGATTAGCTGTCATCATCATCATCATCAGCCCGTGTCAGTCCACCGCTGGACGTAGGCCTCTCCCATGGCACGCCACTGAGCTCGATCTTCAGCTCTCCTTCTCCAATCCCTGCCCGCTGCCTTACGAATATCGTCGCCCCACCTAGCTACAGGGCGCCCTACACTACGTTTGCCGACACGCGGTCTCCACTCAAGAACCAGTCTGCCCCAACTGTATTAGCTGTAAGTCTTCCATATTGTAATAGCAACTCGATTAGCTGTAAGTCTTCCATATTGTAATAAATAGCTAGCCAATGGTAGTGCCAAAACTGGATCGGCTATAAGTTCGTAGGAAAACATCATGATAAATCTTGATCCATTCATTATTTTTTAACATGCTGCATTATTTCTTTACTATTATAAGCTATACTATTGCTATTCGTGATAACATGTATTTGGATTTGTGCTACCTACTCATCATCTATCAATCTCTCTCTCTATCTATCTATATCATCACGCCAGATCCCTTGCGGGGTAGGCAGAGAGTACAGAGTTCCAACAGGTTCTTTCCTTACATACCTCTCTGGCTTCCTCCACTCCCATAGTTCGTCTCATACACGCTCGCTTGTTACGGAGACTCTTGACTTTTCCTTCCGATAAGACTCGGTTTATTTGGTCGTGGTAAGATAGTCTAGGTCTTCCCCGATACCTGCATCCTTTCACTTTTACATTGTATATCTGTTTTGTCATTCTTTCCTCTGGCATTCTTTCTATATGCCTGAACCAACGGAGCATGCCCTTTCTCATCTTTACACCGATACTATCTTTTATACCTACTCGCTTTCTTACTACGCTGTTGCTAATACGGTCGGTCAGCTTCACTCCGCACATCTTCCGAAGAGCTCGCATTTCGACCGCATTTATCCTACTTTCATTCTCCTTCTTACATAACCAGCTCTCGCTGCCATTTAACAGCATTAGGAGAAGAACTCCGTTATGTATGCCCAGCTGCGCCTTATGGCTTAAGTGCCGGCTCCCAAGTGGCTTTCCTATCGCACCATTCACCCTGTTCCCTGCACTCACTCTTCTCTCTATGTCAGCGGTGTATTTCCCATCCTTACTGAAGGCGCATCCAAGATATACAAACTCATTCACTTGTTCCAGCACATCATTACCAACCACAATCCTAACATTCGTTCTGATTTCTTCCCGTTCAAAAACCATAATCTTGGTTTTCTTTACATTCAAGTGTAAGTAATTCTTCATGCAGTCGTCTTTCATAACTGTAACTAGTGTTTGCAGATCAGTGGCTGTTGGCGCTATTAAAACCGCGTCATCTGCATAAATTTACCACTAGGTCATCCATTTGTACACCTTCATTCACCGCTTTCAGTCTTTGAAAATTTTTATCCAGATATATTATAAACAGTCTAGCGGACAACACGCAACCCTGCTTGACGCCGATTTCAACGTCAAACCAGGGTGACCTGTTACCACCCACCCTTACGCATGCCTTGCAGTCCACATCAGTGGACTGGACGGCTCGCAACAGAGTGCCATCTATACCATACTCTGGCAAAATGTCCAAAAGCCTCTTTCGCACAACTCTGTCTAACGCCTTCTCCAGATCTACAAAACCGCAGAAAACCTTCCGGCCCACTTCCAGGCGCTTTTCTACGATGTTGCGGAGGGAAAAGACTTGATCCGAACATCCTCTTTCGGACCTAAAACCCCCTTGTACCTCGCACAACATTCCATCGGACTTCTCACGCATTCTCCGATCAATAATTTTACCGTACACCTTGGCTGCTAAGCTGATCAAACTGATGGCTCTGTAATTGGCGCAGTCATATTGTGAACCCCTGCCTTTACACAAGGGTACTATGACTGCGCGGCGCCAATCTGTAGGGACACTACCGGTCCTCCAGCAAAGTTCTGCAAGGGCCCGGAAGACGTCCCGGACGCAAGTTCCACCATATTTGATCATCCCGGCAGATATCATGTTTACTCCCGCAGCTTTACCGTTTTTCATACTTCCTATCGCCCATTCAACTTCTTCCATAGTGCTATCCTCTGTTGATTCTGGTGCCGTAAACTCGCCTTTGAGCACATCTACGGCATCAGTATCCGGGGTATTTCCATACATTTTTCCAAAATATTTACTCCACCGGTTTAGCACAGCTTGTGTGTCTGCAAGAATGTCACCATCTTTAGATTTTATCCTTTCCATTCTGAAGCCTAACGAATCACCTCGAGCCTTTCTCACCTTGCTCCAAAAGAGTTTGGTGTTGTTCTCAACGTTCTTCGCCAGCCTCTCCTCCTCAATCATACAGGCTCTTTCACGCTTTTTTCCAACTATAGTTTTAGTGGCATTCTTGCATTGCCGGTATATTTCTTTCCTCATCTCTTTCATACTGGCATTTAGGTTCAAAGAAGAGACATAGTCCTGCCACGCTTTCTTCTTACTTTCTACGGAGCTTTGCAACTCCGCGTCCCACCATGCATCACCTTTTGCTGTGCTATGCTTCTTTGATCAACCACATACTTCTTTCGCGGATTCCACCAAACTCTCTTTCAGGCTATTCCAGTATTCATCTACATATGAGTCCGAAGAGCCTGCTGTCAAAAGCTTGTCCCGGACTCTGTCTTCATACATTATCCTCACGCTCTCATCTTGTAACTTTTCAACCTTTATTCTTTCAAGGTCTCCGAAGGGGATACACTCTTGCCAGTGCCTCCACTTCCTGAACAGATCACTAAACCACGCAACTACGAGATAGTGGTCTGATTCAAGAGTGGGGCCTCTATATGCACGCGTATCTAGTAGTTTGCTTCGGAGACGGTTATCAACCAGGATCATATCTATCATGCTTTTTTGTTCATTCCTTCTCCACGTATACATATGTATGTCCTTGTGCTGGAATATCGAATTAGACACAAGGAGACCCCTTTCCAAACAAACATCTACAATGAGCTTACCTGCATCGTTCACTTTCTTATCACCATAAGGACCCAGAGCAGCGTCGCAAGTTCGCCACCTAGTTCCTACCCATCCGTTCAGATCGCCACACAAAATCACCTTTTCGTTAGCCTCAGCCAGATCCAGAACTTCCCTGCCATTATCCCAAAACTTCTCAAGGTCCTGGGGTGCCGACCAGCTTACGGGAGCATATGCTGCGACCAAAAATACTCTAGTGACACCCAGTTTTAAACGGACCCAGAGAAGTCTTGCATTGCATAGGCCATAATCTCTCATTCCAGAGGCCAGGCGACGGGACAGCACGATACCCACCCCCATGCTGGCACGACTGCTCTCCGGTACCCCAGACCACAGAGCCATCGTTCCATCAGGAAGATCACAGGTTTCACTGCCCCTCCGCTTAGTCTCTGTTACACACAGAGCATCCAGGCGGCTCTCTTTCATTACATCAATCACCTCATGCATCTTATCTTCCATACCACCCCTTACATTCCAGGTGCCTATTCGGCACTCTGCACCCCACGACTTGCCAGTTCGAGCCCGGCGTAATGGGTGGCGGCCCCCATCGCCGCTTCCACCTATATTACCGACGGGGGCGGGCCGGTACGCGTCGCCTCGGGAGGACGCCCTAGCCCGCACTGCGGTACGTCTTAGGTCCAAGATTGCAGCCATAATGAATGGCAGGGGTCGCGACGAGCACGCTCTTGGACAGACCAGCTACCTATTTATGTTGCTTAAAACTTTGTATCCAGCTGTTGGTTTTCCTTTAAATAAATTAGATATATTCAAAACTAGATCACGCAAAGTTGACTTGAAATGGTTTACGGGAAGATTGAGCCCTATAGAATGACATAAAAAAACGGATTTCTAACAAATCTTATGTCCACATTTTAGCACTTTCGACCTAATATGCGCCCGCGCGACGGGTAGCGGGGCGCACGCGGCCTTAACCCGGTACGTCCAGTTGCACAAGTGCACGACAGAAAGTCAGCGCGAAGCAAAATCGGGATGACCCGACACTTTTATTGAAATTAAAAAAATAATAATGCATTATACTTTAGCGGAGCGAAGACATGACCAAATAGACCATGTCTTATCAAAAGGGCAAGTTAAGAGTCTCCGTAGCCGGAAAGGTCTGTAAAGAACGAACCTCTTCGAACTTTGTACTCTCTACCTACCCCGCCAGGGATCTAGGGTGATGATACAGATTGATAGATAGGTAGATAGTAATGTACTTATCTAACTCTATCTAATCTTTGACTGCCTCGTTGGTCTGGTGGCAAAGCACATCGCTTTGTGATCACGAAGTCCTGGGTTCAAATCCTAGGTCGGACAGGTGTAGTTTTTCTTACGAAAAATTCCCAGTACGAGTCCGGAGTCTATAATTAATAATAATAATAATAAAATAATTTATTTTCTCATCACAAATGTGCATCATTAGTACAGTACGAGCTTAATCTTATAGAATAATAGGACATTTGTGAGAGACTGGTGCCCGAGATAGGTATAGGAATACCTGTGTTACGGGTCACCAGGCCCCCGAAACTTAAAGTTACATTTAACATTAGATCAAGTATGAACTAGGTGTGTGATGAAAATATTAAACAACAAATTAAATAAGGTTACTATAAAAGAGAGGATATATATAGTTTGTGGGTACGCGCGCGCTCGCGCGCGTGTGTGTGTGTGTGTGTGTGAGAGAGAGAGTGTGAGTGTGGGTGTGTGTGAAAGGATACTTTGTGTGTAAGTCAAGTGAGTGTGTGTTGAAGATTTTAGCTATTTGGTATGAGCAGACATTCAGTCACCTTATAGTCAAGTGTTTTCAGCCATTTACATAGTATAGATTTACATACTGATTTACGTAATGGGTATATTGATAGCGAGGAGTTGATTTTATTATATAGATATCCTCCCAAAAAGCAATAAAATTTTTGTGAAAGTTTAGTGTGAAAAGAATCAGTAGAACAGACATAACTTTTTCTCCGTTTCTTCTTGTTTAAATTAGGATTATATTCCAATTGTGTATGTTTTTTTATTATTATACATAGAATAAAAGTCTGCCTAACAGTAAGCACATCCCAGTGTTCATACAAATCAATGGTTGGATAACGAAAAGGCAATCCCGCAGCAACCTTGAGAAAAGCTCGCTGAGCTCTCTCAACTTCCAGAACGTGCACTTTGCTTGCCCCACCCCAAGAAGTTATGCAATAGTTAACTATTGACTGGCAGAGAGCTGATTAGCCTTTTTAATAGTCTTCGTATCCGCCACATGCCTTAATATTTTAAAAATGTAGATCATCTTACGAATTCTAGTTACGAGAACGTCAATATGAGCCTTAAAAGTTAGTGTTTGATCTATTTATACTCTCTTGGAGTATAAATAGATCAAACACTATTTGATGGTACTAATTCTTTGTTGAGGTTGACAGAGACATGGTGGAATAGCAGTGTGGGAGCAGGTATGGACAGTGATGTTGAGTGAGTTTGGCGGAAGGAGATTTTTTTAGACGCAAAAGCAATGTATTTGGTTTTGTCTACATTTAGTGTCAATACATTACGGTTTAGCCATCGACAGATCTCATCAAATCCTCTTTTGGCACTATAAAAAACATCCTCCCAGGTATTACCACTAAAGAAGAGCGCTGTGTTATCTGCAATGGATAGTATTTTTCCGTGTCTGAGTTGCAGCTGGCACAGGTCATTGATAAATATAAGGAAAAGACTAGGACCTAGGACACTGTCCTGCGGCACACCGTAGTGCATTAGAAGTTCATCGCTAACCCAATTGTCAATTTTGAATGTCAATCCCTGAACAGTTGTAATGGAAGACCTCTGACACCTATACTTTCCAATTTATGTAAAAGCAAAGGAATAGGTACCGTGTCAAATGCCTTGGCTAAGTTAAAGAACGCAGTAATACACTTCCTCTTGTCATCAATATTAGTGACAACAGAGTTAATAACCAACAGAGTTGGTTTACAGCACCATCGGTTAACCTGCCAGATCGAAACCCAAATTGTCCAGTTGAAAGAAGGGTGTTGGCCTCAAGAAAGCTCATGAGGCGTTTATTGATCAGACGTTCCAAGATTTTAGATAATGTAGGAAGGATAATTATGGGCCTATAATTTTGAACGCAGTTTTTGCTACCCCCTTTGTAAATGGGTTTGACAAATGCTATCTCCAACGCTAATAGAAAAGTGCCAGTATTAAACGATAGGTTGCAAATATGGGTGATAGAAAGAGCAAGTGACTTGAGGTAGCGTTTTAAGATATTGCCAGATATCTGGTCTACCCCAACAGCTGAAGCTTCTCTTAAGCCCATTATGAGATGTTCAACCTCTTTTTCATCAGAAGAAAGTAAGGCAAATGAGGTAGAGAACACAGGAATAGGTGTTCTGTAGTCGTTAGATAGACAAAAGTTACCGATAATATTTTCCGCTAGCTTCTACCCTACACCAGTAAAATATTTGTTTACCTCATCTACACTGGTTTTTGGATGTTCAGTTTTAATAAGCGCTGATGAATGGTCTGTTTTTTTGTTAAAACTACATAAGTTTTTTATCATTTCCCAAAACTTTTTATTATTGCTTTGTGCATTTTCTATCTCCTGTTTATCATATATTCTCTTTTGTTTCCTGAGAAGAGCATTACAAAAATTTCTATATCTTTTGTATATTACTTTTAGAGTTTCATCATCGCGATTCTTTTTAAGCTTCTTGTGCAGATTATCTCTGTTTCGCATACATCATAATAAGCAGGTGGTGATCCACGGTTTGTTTATTCTTTTCTTACTAGGCACTTTACCTACATCTGAGTTATCCTGTATGGCCTTGTACAGTAAGGAAATAAGTTGGTTAGTAGCTAAGTTGACGTCACTGTAATTAAGTATCTACCGAAAATTAGTTTCAGTTATTGCTTTATCTAGTTTTGTATAATTAATGCGTCTCAGCGAGACGAACGACGACGAGAAGAACAGGTAGGCTTTGTTTGCTGATTAATGATAATGGCAACACTTTCATGATCTGTTATAGATGATTCAAAAACAAGGCAAGTGGCTTCTATCTTAGTTTTGATCAAGATATGATCCAGACGGGTATAACCGTGTGTAGGTATAGTGTGAGCAGGTAATATACAATGACTAGCCAAAATATCGAGGTACTCAAAAGAGCGATTATGATTACTGTTAGGAGGTATATCAATATTTATGTCCCCACAAATAAATATATTTTTGTAGCGTTGAAATTATTTGTATTACGCTAGCCTGGGGGGCGGTAGATAGCAATAGGCTCGCCCCCTATTACGTGGGATCTAACATCGTCGGCGAAATGTGGGTATAACTCAGTACGACTCTGCCACCCCCGCTTGGGGAATATAGGCGTGAAGGTATTTTTTTTTACTTATCTAAACAGCAATAAAATATATGTATAACTTTGCGCTTATCTGATTTATGATAAGTGTCGCGGGTGCGACGACACGGCATAAGACCTAGGCCTAAGAACTCCAACACCGTGCCTACGGGACCGCGTTATTACGGTGAGCACGACTGTGTCGCGGGCGCGGGTAATTAAATTGGGACGCGTATCAACTATATTCCTTCGAGGTTTGACAACAGGAGGTTCAAGACAAACTCTTAAGGAAACCTGCAAGATACCACCCTCCGGTCATCTTTCTGTCAGCCATAACCAACCTAATTATTGAAATACATTTAAACATTTATATCATTATTTATCTTACCCCGTAATTATCGATTACTATCTGGCATTGAAAAACGATTAAAAATTATCTTAAGCTAAATACGAACATGTGATTAAGGTCTCACATTCCGGCATCGTGGCGACACATCCGCGCACGCGCGCTATTGAAGCTCCTCGAAGCAGCTCAGCACCGGACGGCAGCGCAGTGAGGCGGGCGGTTCGAGATGAAGCGGCACCTCCGGTGGCTGGTGCTGTGGTCGCTGTGGGCGGCGCGCCAGCTGCCGCAGCCGGCGCCGGTGCGCCGATTGCCCACCGGGGAGCTGCTACGCGGCCGCCTCGCGCCCTCTGGATCACATGTCCAGTATTTCGGCGTTCCGTACGCAACTATACGCAGATTTCAGGTGCACATACTAACCCACGGACGCCCGCGCCTAAGTCTCCTGCGAACGTGTACCCCGTGATCCTATGTCATCAATATTCCAGGACCCCATGCCCGCGCCGACCTGGGATGACATCCTCGAGGCCATTGACGAGAACATAAAATGCCCACAACGATACGGGGAGCGGCTGGTGCTGGGCAAGGAGGACTGCCTCACGTTGAACGTGTACAGCCCGGTGGAGGCGGAGGAAGCCGCGCCGCTGCCCGTCATGGTGTTCGTGCACGGCGGCGGCTACTTCGAGGGCTCCGGATCGCGCCTACTGTACGGGCCTGACTACCTGGTGAAACGTGGTGTGGTACTGGTTACCTTCAATTACAGACTAAGCGTGCAAGGATTTCTCTGTTTAGGCATAAAAGAGGCGCCAGGAAACGTCGGACTGAAGGACCAGGTGGCTGCGCTCGCGTGGGTTCAGAGGAACATCCGAGTGTTTGGTGGCGACCCCGATAACGTGACGATATTCGGGGAGAGTGCCGGCGCCAGCTCGGTCTCCTACCACCTGCTTTCGCCCATGTCTAGAGGTTTGTTCCACAGGGCCATCTTACAGAGTGGCTCCTCCCTCGCACCCTGGGCGCGACAACTGGATCCAATAGGAACTGCGAGCAATCTAGCTAAATCATTAGGATATGACACACGAGACCCACATGAACTCTACCATATTTTTGTGAATAAAAGTTTATCGGATCTGATGCTAGCGAAAGTCCCAAAAAACGAGAAACAGGCAGCGATCTACAACATTCCGTTCACTCCATGCACAGAGCGTGAGGTCGAGGGGGTGGATCCCTTTCTCACCGATTTACCGATAAATATTCTCAACAAAGGAGAGCAATACAAGGTTCCCGTGATTATAGGATTCACCGATGAGGAGGGATATTTTGGCACGGCTTTGGAGAATAACTACAGTCTAAGTAAAATCACCATCGAAGATTCGATGCCCGTGAACCTTAATTTCACATCGAGGGCGACGCGGTGCCAGGCGGCCGACGAACTCAGAGAGCTGTACCTGGGCGACCAGACCATCTCGCGAGAAAGCGTCCTGGCACTGTCGCGGTTTATCGGAGATTCTAATTTTATATTCCCCACGCTGATGGAGACGGAGTTGCTACTTCAGAGCAGCGCCACGCCGGTGTACAGCTACATCTTCCAGCACGACGGCTGGCGCAACTTCGCCAAGCTGTCGTTGGGCCCCCCCTACTGGTCCGCAGCCGGCGCTTCGCACGCCGACGACCTCTTCTACCTCTTCAGCATGTTTCCGGTGCCCTCCATGTTCGAGACGACGATGATTGATACGATGACCACGATGTGGACGAACTTCGCCAAATACGGGTTGGTATAAATGTATCGTACCGGTTCCATGTAGGGCTTAATATTTTTAGGAAAATTATGAGCTTAGGTAACGCGCACAAAAGTAATCCGGTAATCCGATAGCTATTTAAACCGATCAGTTGGTAGACGAGCGCCTTTCACGAGAAATATCAGTTTTCTAATCTCGACTCGCATCAATGGATTTTTAGAACTGTATGTACGATTGCCATTTGCCAACGATGAAAATATCTCTAAAGACATTTGTGAAATGTGTGTGTATGAAAGTTACTTCAGCGACATGTGAATTTACTATCTACACTGCTTCTTTGTACTTATCCCTTCCGGGAAATATGGCGTGGGTCATGAGTGTGAAAGCTAAAATGTGACATTGTGTCTGATGATATATGGACTAGGTACTCTATCACCGCAGTTATCTTATGATAACAGTTGAGCATATTAGTACCAGTGAATCAATAAGAATCCTGCACACAGACGCGTGCTCATGCGACTACTCGGCAGGTCTCCGAGAATACGAGTATTACCCGCTGAACACTTCCGAGAAGTGCGCGCTCTTGTGTGCGTCATACTTATTCAGGCCGTATTAAGATGCTCAACTGTTTACTTTTTAGCCGACTTCAAAAAGGAGGAGGTTCTATGTTCGGTTTATGTACTTTTTTTTTTTTAATTTATGTTCACCGATATTTCTGTCAGTTATGGACCGATTTTGATGATTATTTTTGCATTGGATTCCGTATAGCTCCAAGGTGGTCCCATTTTAATTTCATTGGTATTGGACCTTGGACTTTGAAGATACACCAGGGAACTCCTTAACGACAAACAATAGGCATGTGTAAATTGAGATATTATGGGTATTACGTTAATCCTATAGGTAGGTACCCTACTATAGAACTAAGCAGAATTTTAACCGACTACAAAAAAGGAGGAGGTTCATAATTCGTCTGTGGTTTTTTTATAGCTTATTTGCTTGTGAACCGATTTGGATGATTATTTTTCCGCTAAATTCAATATAGTTTCAAGGTGGTCCCATTTTAATTTCATCAGTATTGGACCTTGAACTTTGAAGATACACCAGGGAACTCCTTAACGATAAACAATACGAATGCGTAGATTGAGATATTATGGGTATTACGTCAATCCTATAGGTACCCCACCATAGAACTAAGAAGAATGTTAACCGACTTCAAAAAAGGAGGAGGTTCATAATTGGTCTGTATTTTTTTGTAATTTCTTTGCTTATAAACTGATTTTGATGATTCTTTTTGCATTAGGTTTGGCATAGCTCCGTGATGGTCGAATTAAAATTTTATTGGTATTGGACAATGGGCTTTGAAGATACACGAGGGGTTTCCTATACGGCAAACAGCATGAATGTTAAAATTCTGTTATTACGAGTTTTATATTAATCTCACTGTATAAATAAGTAGGATCATATAAAAGAGTAGGTTAATAATAAGTAAGTAGGATAATAATAATAATTAATTCACTCATCACTAAAAATCGGTGCCAAGTAACCGACTGCACCAACCAGCACCGACTTCAAATATTTATTTTTTGCTTTTTGATGCCGGTTTTTCTTTTTTAAAAAGTTTTTTAAATGCCGCTCACCTCGCGTTGCCTGCGCCCGCAGCGCGCCGGGCGGCGGCTGGGCGGCGGCTGCGCGCGCCGCGCCCGCCGCCTTGCAGCTGCACGCCGCGCACGCGCTCGCGCCGCGCATGCGCCCGCTCGCCGAGCACAGCCCGCGCGCCATGCGCCTCTGGAAGACGCTCTACTCCAAATATCAAACGATAAAATAAATTACCTATATGAAATCAGAGATGGTTTTTATTATTATGAAACCACTGTCGTATCTATAAAGGACAAGTAAATAAATGCTGTTATCGTAGCAGATAGCGAACATACCTGCAAGCGCCCACTAATTTGATATGCGTGATATCGGCGCTAGATAAGTATATCAGTAGTGGTCTACTGTCTACTTGAAGTTAAGCAAAATACCAATATAGTACTTGTGGACGACCCCGAACACCTTCGGGTGAAAACTAGTGATTGCAGGTGTAAGAAGTTCTGAGTATAGAATCAGAATTAAATTATTTTTATTCATATAAATCATTGAAGCACTCATGTATCTTCAAAACACAAGGAAAAATGCTTTACTACGAACGTTTTTGGAATGTTAATACATCTAAACATGAATTTTATTATAAAAATGAACTGTATATTCTTGCGAGAAGACTGACACGAAAAGTATTGACGAAACATTGTTACGTACTTCGCGCGCAATGTACCTTTTTGCAAGCTTTTATTTAACTTGCAATGTGTGTATGTATGTCTGTCTTTCCGGTTAAAATTTTGCTATTCATTTTTCAAGCACTTCGGGTATCCGATTGAGCTGGAATTTGGCACACGTATATAAAGTCGATGACAATGCCATAATATAGTACCATAGAGCTGATTTGATAATAGAGTCGGATGGTGGCCATAGAAACATGTGAACTACACAATGTAACCCTCGTGTTTAGGCTTGTTACTTTACAACCAGATAGTGTTCAGGGTCTGATGTAGCGATGGGCGATTGATGCGAAAAAACTATCGAATGAATCGTCCTCACAAAAATACATTCAAATAACAAGCGACCAACTAATAAAAATCGACGACGCCAATGCGCAGGTCACATTCTACATGCGGAGAATGTTCCGATTGTTAACAATGACTTTTAGTCAATCAGTAATAATTACTCTCGGTAAAGGGCTAAGACAAGGTAAGTTGGAAATATAGATCGAATTAGAATATATCGTAGTTATTAGCACTGAACCTACCACGCAGGAGATCTGGCATGATGATTGAATACCACAAATTCCAAAGTATTTTTATAAATTATACTTTTTTTCTAATTATATTACTATACATAAATTATTATATGGAAAATTAAAAAACAAACACGTCTGAGTCAAATCTATTGGACGATACCACAACAATTGTTCGCGTAATCGATTTGTCTGTCGATTGCTTGCTTTTTACTACTAGGAGGGATCAAAAAGTAGTGAGAACGACATACTCCTTGGTAAAAAAAAAAATACTGGCAGGCATAGTTCAGATACATATTTGAAATATTAATAAAAACGTCGTGTCGGAACGTGTTCTCGAAAATGGAGAAAAACGAAGTGCGAGCCGTTATTAAATACCTCTGCTTAAAAAAGTTAACAACGCAAGAGATTCATTGCGATTTGGAGGCAACATTAGGAGAGTCTGCTCCGCCGTATTCCACTGTCGCAAGGTGGGCTTCTCAATTTCGAGTAGGGAGAACGAGCACGGAAGACGAACATTGCGGCCGTCCATCGACGTCAGTCACCCAAGAAAGTCGAGAAAATTGTATTGAGCGATCGAAGAGTTACCATCCGATACTTAATTCAAGAAACGGGCATTTCATATGGAAGTATTCAATCCATATTGAAACAATCTTTGAATATGAGAAAAGTCTCCGCAAGATGGGTGCCGAGAATGTTAACCGACAGTCAGAAACAAAATCGACTTGACATTTCGAAGATATTGTTGGACAAGTTTCAAGAAGATTCTGAAAACTTTTTGTCTCGTTTCGTAACAATGGACGAAACATGGGTCTATCATTTTGATCCCGAGACAAAACAGCAATCTTCGCAATGGAAACGGCCATCATCACCGACCCCGAAGAAGTTTCGTGTCATGGCATCGGCTGGCAAGGTTATGGCCTCAATATTTTGGGACTCAGAAGGAATATTGTTGATTGATTACCTGGAGCGTGGAACCACTATTACAGGCCAATATTATGCAGCTTTAATTCCCAAGTTGAGGAATGCCATCAAAGAGAAAAGGATAGGGAAACTTCGAAGGGGCGTGCTGTTCCATCACGACTACGCACCGGCGCACAGGTCGGCAGTTGCGATGGCTGCCATTCAGCAAGCTGGCTTCGAATTGGTTGACCACCCCCCTTATTCACCAGATCTGGCGGCTAGCGAATTTTATCTGTTCCCCAAATTGAAAAAATACTTAAGAGGAAACAGGTACGAAGACGATAACGAGGTCATGGATGCCGTGGAGAGCTTTTTGCAGGACTAAGACAAAACTTTTTTTGTGAAAGGGATTGAAGCCTTGAAAAAACGCTGGACTTGGTGTTTAGAGAGACTCGGAAACTATGTAGAAAAATAAATTATTAAGTTATCAATAGTCTGAGTTCTTAGATTTACGCGAATATTACACATGAAATAAAACTATATTTTCGGATTTTATCGCGGTTTATTTTTTGATTTTTAAGTTGCTGCAAAGCACTCGAAACGTAAGGGCGTTTCGAGTGCTTTGCAGCACCTATGGTCACGGGAAGGACTGAGGTGGTAGACGTCCAAAAGGCATAGTTGTTCCGGGGTACCCTCAAACTTCTTAATTATTTTTGTTGGTCCGATCTACGCAGAATGAGCTCACGGTGTCTGGAGTAATTAATATAATCAAATCCAAAACCAAGCATAACACTGCAAGACCTCAAGACACCGTGAGCTCATTCTGCGTAGCCGGAAGGAAGCCATAGGAACTCCTCAACTAAACAAGATATTTTCATTGTGTTTGCTATAAAAGCTTGGTTTTAAAAGGGCTTTTTAAATTAAAATTATTTAAATATTATTTCGCTAGATTACAATCTTTGGCAAGGTTGAGCAGAAAAGGTTTAAAACCGCCATTTTACCAATAATGTTATAATAAATAAATAAAATGGTAATCCTTTTCAAAAAGAAAGTACCCATTTATTGTATTTATTTTTATGAGACGACGTTAGCGTTTTAAATAGCTATGTCAAATTACAAAATAAACGAGTGTGCGGCCTCGGGTAACAGATAGTTAGAAAACAATTCCTTAAAAAGATTTAGCAAGACAAGCTTTCGAAGGACAAGCTAGTCAAATATAAAGGCCGGCGTGACTTTATAAAAATATATTTATTTTACAATATTAATTAATGATGAATATACAAAATACTATGCAGGCAATAGTGTTGCTTAAGGTCCGTGCGAACGGTAAGAGAGCTAAGTCGATATTAAAGTACTTTGCTTGGTGATGGCTATTTATAGGTATCGCCAAGTAAACACATCTTTCTAGAAGGCGCCCACGTAGAGTGCACCGTAATAATTGATATCTGCTCATTAATCAAAACAATTATTAGAACCTAACTGAGACTAAACATGTAACCTGATATCTGTTTACATGATAAATACGCAGCTGAGGCAAGTTAAGCCGATTCAGCAAAACAGTACTTGGAATTAATTTGTATGAGCAATAGTCTGTTATTTTTGCATCATCTTTTAAAGTACTTGCACTGAGCTGTGTACTGGCCTGGTATACGTATTTATAGTGTTGCTATGCAATATAATTACTATATTATTTGATTTAATAACAGGCAACAATAATCAAAAGGTAAAAATAAAATAAATATCTATGGCCTGGCTTGTAAGTGCTCTGTACTTTGTAGTTTGAATTCGTTGTAACGTGTTTTGCGTATTAAGAATAAAAATACACTGTCGCTAAGAAGAAACCTATATCTTTTATTTAATCGCTACAGGTTATGGGTCCAGGTACATAATCCTGACTAGAGAGTCTATAAAAATATAGGCAGTTCATTCTATTGTGACAATATAAACAATATAATATCGGCAGTCGACGGTTGAGTAAAGTGAGGTTAGGTCTGCTTTCGTGGTACTCATCGAGAAGAATACTTATTCTAGCCATCGAACAAGGCAGGATAGCGAAATGGAATAACCTCTCAATGGACATCACAGCGTGATGAAGCTGGAAGGTTCCAGTAATTGGAATATCTGGAAATTTCAAACCAAAGTATTGTTACGAGGACAAAATTGGTTGAATACTGTGGAGGGAATAACACCAAAACCCGAAAATAGTGCTGATCGAACCAGTTGGCAATCTAAAGATGCCAAAGCGCAGTCATTGATAGACGAGAATGACAGAAAGTGTCATGCTGCATATTATTTCATACTCCACGTCTACTGAAATGTGAAGAAAATTACAGAGTGTCTACAAATAAAAAACTGAAACAAATATTCATATTGTCCAGCAGCGCTTCTTTCAATACAAATACGAAAAGGGTACTGAAATATCTATATTCTTGTCGAAAATACAAGAAATGCAAAATCAGCTCAAACAAATGGGCGAAGAATTATCGGACAAGTTTTTTATTACAAAAGTTTTAATGTCACTACCAGAGGGGTGCAAACATTGTGTTTTGGCTTGAGAGTCGGCTCCAGATGATAAACAGACAATCAAACTTAGCCTAACAGAAGAAAACGCAAAAGAAGGCTATAGAAATGATGAGTCTTCGAATGAACCTGAACTCAGCGTAGCTAGCCCCAAAGAGAGCAGTATAGTGAGTCTGAGCGAATCTGGAAGTGAATATGAACCATTCAGTGATGAAGGTAATAGTTCATTTGAATCAACTATTATGCCAGCACCTCAGTTCTGGCTGTGCCTTGCGCGCGTTCGGTCGTGTCGCTGCGCTGCCCGCCCGCTCGCTATTTTCGTAATTACGTACGTATTCGATTTCGACTTACTCTGTTGGAAACGCCTGCGCTTGCGTGGAGTGGTGATCTGGTTGGCTCATATACGTGTATACGTACACATATACGGGCTTGCGACGTTACTTCTCCGCGTCTGGCTCGCGCGTAGCAACAAGGCGAGCCGTTAGGTAGACGCGCCGTTCTGACGGCGGTCGGCCTTCCCGCGTTTTTAGTAACGGTCGTTTTCCGTGACCTACGTGGTTTGTCGCGGCTGTGCTTACGTGTTTTGTGCTTGCGTGTTTACGTAATTGCATTCGCTGTGCGTATGCTTTTGCGTCTCGTGTAGGTACGGTTCGCGTATCGCCCGGTGTGACCAATCACGTGGGTTGCTAGGCAGCCGCGTCGGCTAACGGCGCGGCCGGCCCTCCCGCGGTTTTCGTTTTCTCAACGGTTAGTTTCATAACTGTTTTCGATATTAGTGTTTATTGTAAATCCACGTCTTTTGTCCGTTCGTGGTAAGTCCGGTGGACGCCTAGCGGCGTCGTAAGCCGGCTTGAGCGGGACCCGAGCGCTCGCCTCCCTCCTTCAGAGGGCGGCCAACTCGGAAGGGCTTGAGCTCTGGCCTTGGGGGCTTCCCTAGTCAGGGCTCTTGATTCCACCAGGACCCTACCTTAACCCATCCCGCTATCCTATACTCCGTGCGGCGGTTCTCTTCGCCCCGGAGCAGTTAGGATTTGGTGCCGCCCGTTTGCCCCTAAGGCGAAGGGGCACACCGCGTCTCCCCGGTAGTGCCACCCCCCCCCCCCCCGCCGCCGCCCGGTGGGGGGATCAGGGCATCGCTCACGCCCGGGTCTTAGGGCCCTATTTTAGTTCACTCGCCCTGCCATTTCCCCTCTGGAAATGGCCGAAGACTTCCATCCCGATTTTGTCCGGGACTTAACGAAGTACATCGTCCTACATTGCCCGGGAATTCAGGGCGACGTACTCGCCCGCCTCGCCCGACGCGTCGCCCGCGCGCGCGTCGGCCCCCGGCCCCGCGCACCCCGCGCCTTCTGCGCGCCCCGCGACTCCGTTCGCCGCGCCATGAACTGATTTAGTCGTGCCGCCCCAGACCCCCGCCGACCGCCCCGTCTCGCCATGCGGGTCCGAGCCTCTCTCGGACTCGGATATGGAGGTCGAGCGCGCGTCCGCGCGACGCGCCGCCCCCGCCCGGTCCCCGTCCCCGTCGCTCTCGTCGGAGGACGACTTCGTTCCCATAGCGAATGGGAAGCGCGCGCGCAAACCGCGCGACTCGCCGCCTCCCAAGATCCAAAAGGCCGGAAACATTTCCGTTTCTCCCGGCCCCTCCGGCCCCCGGCCGTCTCCGTCTCCCGACGCCGCGGCCTCCCACCCTGCGTCAGTGGGCCCTGCCCGCCCCCCGAAGCGCGCGCCGGCGATCCAGCCGGTGGCGGCTTGTCCCCCTCCGCCCTCTAACGTCAGTCAGGACGTCGACCTAATAATGAGCGTCTCGGCGGTTATAAGCCCCGCACTTTTCCCCAGAGTCCGCGAACTCGCGCTTCGACTCCGCGCCGCCACCAACTTGGCGGACCAGGTTCTCCTGGCCGCGGAATACAGGGACGTATATGACGTCCTGGCGTCCCTCAAAACCTAACCCCCCCGCACCCAATAATGGATCTACGATCTCCCCGCCAAAAGCCCCACAACCTATCCCTGGCGTTTTTTAACGCCGATGGCCTTCGCTCCCAGCGAGATCAGGTTGCTGATTTTCTCCGAGATCACCAACTTGATATCCTCCTCGTGCAGGAAACCTTCCTGAAGCCCGCACAACGCGATCCTAGGATCGCAAACTATAACCTCGTGCGCAATGACAGAATCGGCTCCCGCGGAGGCGGTACTCTCATTTACTACAGGAGGTCCCTGCACTGCATCCCTCTCGATCCCCCCGCGCTCACCAACATCGAAGCCTCGATCTGTCGCGTCTCTCTCACGGGGCACCAGCCCATCGTGATCGCCTCCGTTTACCTTTCCCCCACTAAATCCGTTCTCAGGAGTGACTTTGAAGCACTCCTCAATCTGGGAAGCGCCGTCATTCTGGCGGGCGACTTCAACAGCAAGCACGTGGCCTGGAACGGTCTCACCACTTCCCCTAACGGTAGGAGCCTTGACGCCCTGGTCGACGTTCTCGACTTTGACGTCATCGCACCTATGCACCCTACCCACTATCCTAACAATCCCAATCACCGACCCGACGTCCTGGACATGGCGCTTCTGAAGGGTGTCACCCTACGGCTGCACTCCTTGGAAGTAGTCCAGGAACTCGACTCTGACCATCGACCTGTAGTCATGAGACTCGGTTCCCCCCCTTCCGCCCCTCAGCGACCCAAAAAGACGGTGGTGGATTGGCATGCGCTAAGCACGGCCTTGGCGGATGCCAACCCTCCCCCCCTGCCTCTCAGCTCGGACTCCATCCCGTCCCCTCAGGACACCGATCAGGCCGTAGATGCCTTCACTGAGCACATCCGATCGGCTGTCAGTCGATCGTTCAAGCAAGTCGAGGCGGAAGATCTCTACCTCAACCGCTTTCGACTGCCGGACGATGTTAGGGATCTCATTCGTTCCAAGAATGCTTCTATCCGAGCGTACGACTCCTACCCCACCGAAGCCAATCGGGCCCGGATGCGCGCTTTACAACGAGAGGTAAAGCGTCGTGTCGCGGAGGTCCGGGAGGAACGGTGGGGTGACTTCCTAGAGGGCATCGCGCCATCGCATCTGGCCTACTGGCAGCTGGCGCGTAGCCTCAAGTCCGACTCCACGACTGACATGCCCCCGCTGTCCCGCCCTTCAGGCGCACCCCCAGCCTTCGACGACGACGAAAAGGCCGAGCTTCTCGCCGACTCCCTCGAGAGCCAGTGCGCCCCCAGCTCTCAGTCCGTCGACCAGTCCCACGTCGACGCGGTCGACAGGGAAGTCGAGCGCAGGGCATCCCTCCCCCCCGTCGATTCCTTACCTCCTATCACCCAAACGGAGGTCGAAGATCTAATTATGGGTCTCAAAACTAAAAAAGCCCCCGGCTCTGACGGCATTTCGAATCGCGTTCTGAAATGCCTACCCGCCCAACTCATCTGCCTCTTAGTGGCCATATTGAACGCCGCCATGGCGAACTGAATCTTCCCCGCTAAGTGGAAGGAGGCGGACGTCATAGGCATTCCCAAGCCCGGCAAACCTCGCAATCTCCCCGCGAGCTACCGCCCTATCAGTCTCCTCAACTCCCTGGCCAAGATATACGAGCGCCTACTTCTGGCGAGGCTCAAAGACTTCGTAACGTCCAGGGGTATCCTTATCGACGAGCAGTTTGGCTTTCGAGCCAAACACTCTTGCGTCCACCAAGTGCACCGCATCACGGAGCACATCCTCTCCGGTCTCAATAGACCCAAACCCATCTACACGGGCGCCCTCTTCCTAGATGTCGCGAAGGCATTCGACAAAGTCTGGCACAACGGCTTGATCTACAAGCTCTACCAATTGGGTGTGCCGGACAGACTCATGCTCATCTTACGAGACTTCTTGTCGAATCGCGCCTTCCGTTATCGCGTCGAAATGACGCGCTCCACTTCCCACTCCATCAGTGCTGGAGTCCCACAGGGCTCAGTTCTCTCTCCGCTCCTGTTTAGCCTTTACACGAACGACATTCCTCGTTCGAGTAAGGCACATCTAGCCCTATTCGCGGATGATACCGCTCTCTACGTCTCGCATAGGAATAAGGGTTTCATTACCAGACACCTTCAGGCATCCGCCAATTCCCTAGGGAATTGGTTCAGGAAGTGGCGTATTGAGGTGAACCCGGACAAGAGCGCTGCGGTGTTCTTCTCCAGAGGTGCCACCCCGCGCCACTCCCTGCGCCGCCCTAGAAGTAATCTCGGCCAAGTGACCATGTTCGACCGACCCATTCCCTGGGTCAAAGAGGTCAAATATCTAGGGGTCACCCTAAACAGTACCATGTCCTTCGGCCCGCACATCAAGCGGGTCCGTCACCGAGCATCATTTGTGCTCGGTCGTCTCCATTCGTTAATCTGCAAGCGGAGTAAAATGTCCCTTAGAAATAAGGTAACACTTTACAAAACTTGCGTTCGACCCATCATGACTTATGCGTGTGTTGTGTTCGGGCATTCGGCCCCCTCTCACATCGATAAACTCCAAGTGGTTCAAAACCGCTTCCTCCGTAAAGCCGTAGGAGCCCCCTGGTTCGTACGGAACGTCGACCTCCACTCCGATCTAGGTCTCGAACCTATTCGCGCCTTTATTAAAAAGGCGTCAATACGTCACTTCGCGAACGCATCTACCCATGCGAATCTGTTAATCGTAGCCACCGCCGACTACGATCTGCCCCCCGACCCCTGCCACCACCGCCGGCCGCGACATGTTCTCACCGACCCCCCTGATGCTTTGTCATCCCTTCTTTCCGCTCAGACTACGGGCGACGACGACGACGTAGTAGTAGTAGATCCCCTCCCATAGCCGGCGGTTGACCGGTGCACTTAGTAGTGCACCCGTCCCCCTACAGCGACTGTCCCAACCGAGGGCGCCTCGAAGAGGCGCCCTCGAGTATGTCGCCTCTTGCCCTTCTGGCTGGCTAGAGCGTAGTGGTTGCACGCTCGCCTTTAAGTCCGGTGAAGCTGTAAAGGCCTCGCGGCCAACAGCGTACATCATTCACACACACACACACACGCCAGCACCTCAACGTGAACGCAGCAAGCGTGTGAGAAAGCCAAATGTCTTTTACCAGTGCCATAATGTATATAGTGAAGTAAGCGAACCTATCACTTATAAAGATGCCATGAAGAGGAATGATGCAAGTAAGTGGAGTGAAGCTATTGATAGAGAACTACGTACTTTAATAGAAAATAATACTTGGGAATTAGGATGTTTTTGGAAATGAGAATGTAATCAGTTGTAAATGGGTGTTTAAAATTAAAAAAAGTAAAAAAAAATCACAATATAAAGCCAGGTTAGTTGCCAGAGGGTTCGAACAACATGATATATTAGATGTAAATGATATTTATGCTCCAGTTGCTAAATTGTCAACATTTAGACTTTTTGTAGTTATTCCGACTAAACTTAATTAACTATCAAATTGATGTAACAAGCGCGTTTCTTTATGGGGAGATAGATAAAACAGTTTTTGTTAGTTTGCCAGAAGGAGCTTACTCAGGTAATAATAATGTTGTAAAGTTAAATAAATTTCTATATGGACTTAAAAATTTACCAAAATGTTGAAACACTAAATTTACCTCTATTATGTTGAAAGAAAGTTACGTTAGATCGAGTTGTGATTCTTGATTGTACACTAAGTGCAAGGATAATGACAGAATATATGTGCTGTTATATGTCGATAACCTATTAATATTTGGAACAATAAAATTTTAGTTTATCTCTTGGCTAAGTAGATATCAAAATCATGCAAATGATTTGTTGTTAGTTGCATTAAAGAGACTTGCGATACATTAAACACACTTTAGATGACAAGTTAATTTATAAGTGTGGTGATGATGTTTTAGAGGGATATTGTGATGCAGATTGGGGAGGGAATCTCAATGATAGAAAGTCTACTACAGGCTATTTGTTTAAATTTTCAAACTGCTAAATATCATTGAGTTCAAAGAAACAAGTCTCTGTAAGTCTATCCTCAACTGTGTCTGAGTATGTTACAATTAGTATGACAGCTAGTGAAGCTTGCTGGATAATTAATTTGTTAAACGATTTTGGAATAAAAAATGTAGGTCCTGTAAACGTTTATTGTGATAGTCAGTCTGCCATATCAGTTGCATGTACAGATACTGTCAAGCGATTAAAACACATTGATATACGATATCACTTTATTAAAGACTTAATCAATAATAATAATAAGTTATGTTTGAAATATGTTAAAACTTGTGAACAACGAGCAGACATGTTTACTAAGGCCTTAAGTAGAGAATTAATTGTAAGATATTTAAGCAAATGTGGGGTAGGTGAACAGGAATAGAATTTTTTTCTGTTTTGATAGCTTTAGAAGTAAATTATGTTTTTTTTGTTTGTTTTGGTAATTACATTGAGTGGGGGTGTTGCTATGCAATGTAATTACTATATAATTCGATTTAATAACAGGCAACAATAATCAAAAGGTAAAAATAAAATATATAAAATAAATATCTATGGTCTGGCTTGTAAGTGCTCTGTACTTTGTGGTTTGAATTCGTTGTAACGTGCTTTGCCTATTAAAAATATTGCTATGTTCTGGCTACATCATCAGGCCTTGGACACTATTTAGGTCCATCTATCTATCTATATCATCACGCCAGATCCCTTGCGGGGTAGGCAGAGGTGTACCCTCTGCCTACCCAAGTTCCAACAGGTTCTTTCCATACATACCTCTCTGGCTTCCTCCACTCTCATTGTTCGTCTCATACACGCTTGCCGGTTCCATAATAATTATTAAGACCTATCCAATGAGCCCAAAAACGACGGGATTGCATTGAGTAGTTGGATAGTCCATAGGAGCGGGAAGGTGGTCACCTTACGGCTCCTTCATCAGGTCCTGGACACCATCCGGGACTGCAGTACTACTACAAAACAAATCCAAAGAGCCCAAACACGGCGAGTTGAGAAGTTGGGTGGTTCTATTTGCCACCTTTCGTCTTCATAACCAGACCCTGAACACCATCTGGTTTGTCAAACCAGAAAGACAGACAGACAGGCATATGTACGAACAGTGCAACCTCAATAAAAGCCCGTAATTAATGACTGTATACCACAAAAGATGTGTGAATTTTGGATAATCGAAACTGTGGTTGAACTAATTGTATTCCTATTTTGAGTACTTTAACCATGCCTGGGAACTGATTGAATAAATAGATAATCTTTTTTCCTGTAGGTAGTATACATTAAACTCTAAGTGGATTGAGCTCGAAAAATGTTTTGATAGTATGGATGAACGTTTAATTAAATATCGAAGGTATGGCAGCCACCTTATCTACTATGCAAGACCAATTCTCAAGATTAAATAAACTTGAAATTCAAGGCATCCTTCGAAAATGTGGTGAAAACCTGCATTCCATACTACATGATATCTGTATAGAAGCGGGCATAATCCTGTTAGTTTTCGATGGTGCACTATACACGACTCTTGGGTAATGAGAAAAAATCAGATAATAATATTCGCCACCCGTCAATAATAGAGCGATTTACTCAACGCCAGCGAAAGAATCTGCTGATAGCGGCAGTGCGAGCGTGGCGCGGAATCACTACTGGACCCGCCTTCAACGTCGTTCACCGTACTGCATTATACCTATCTGTGGATAAGAGACTATGAAATTCTTTTACGCAAAAATGATAAATCTAGAATTATTAGATTTGCAAACGAATCAGATCTGCTAAAATTACAGTGACTAACTTCAATTGTGTTATACTGTTACACATCTTGTTATATTAAAGTACCACTTATAACTATTTGCTTAAAATTCTTTATCCACCCACGATTATTATTTAAATTATAGTCGGCCACAAACTGCATGACCACCGTTATTATTTCAGTTGTATTGTAAACATGGTATTCACAATTTATGTTACGCTTACATTTATTTTTATAACGAATACGTCATACTATTTGACGATGCATTTGCGAGAAGTTTATTAATATTATTTTCCTACGAAGTGGTCTCAAATGAATAAGTGGTGGTTAGCAGTTATATTAGCTTCTTATGGTATAATTGTCAAGCCAATTAAGGAACTGGTGTTCACCCGTCAGAGTAACTAGCGTAATTTGTTGTTTCTTTTATAGCATCGACAAAAATGACAGGATTAAAGGCATTGAATATTTACTACCAGAATGTACGGGGACTAGGACTAAGTCCCATGACTTTTCAGCCAATGTTATAAAAAATAACTGACTTATTTTTGTGCCAGAAACTTGGCTAACGCTAGATTTTAAAGACGTCGAATACTTTTATTCTAATTGCAATGTTTATCGTTGTGATCGGACTGGGTCCAGTGGCGAGTGGTGGCGCGCTTGGAGCTGCTTATTGCCGTGCGCAATAGATCCAACGCCCGCCGCTGCGACTAATGGTGCGCTGCGCCCAGCGACGAAGGATTATGGTTTACCTTAGAGCTAGAGCCCGCGCCGCGCCGCCCGCCCTTCTCCGCCTCTAATACTTCGATACACCTTGCTTGCGCCTACTTCCCGCACGGTGCCAACCATTCGTGAAATTACAATTACTTTTTGATTCTGTATCTGACCGCATACAAATCATTAGACCCTGATGATTCCTTTATATCATGAGAAGATTTCACACGCGACATCGTTAATAAAAAGCACCTCATACAAATAATGACTCCAAAGCCATTCTTCTGTCCGATTTTATGAGTATTTCTAACTTAGCGCAATACAATCGATGTTTTAATATCAACGGTCATATTCTGGATCTGGTATTGAGTAGTTCTGACTGTGGCGGTACTGCTTGCGCCTCACCTCCAACTCCAGAAGATTCCCAACATAAGGCGATAAAAATTTTGCTTATTATATATTTTTAAAAGATAATGAACATATTCAATACATTTATCACGCCACCAATTTTGATGAAATTAGCAACGGATTATAGAGCATTGGTTGGCAAAAACTGCACGGACTAAGTACGGAAACAGCTGTTAATTATTTTTACTCAGTTTTGTATAAGTTAATAGAAGAGCATGTTCCAAAAAATACAGTTTTCTGTAATAGTAGGCAGCCCCCCTTGGTAATCCCGTAAAAAACAAAACCTCATGCTAAATGGAAGAATTACAGCGATCCTAGAGATTATCAAGTTTTTAAATTGCTAAGATCAAGAGAAATTCGTCGCTCAAAGAAGTCTGCAGTCTGTGAACATGTCCTTGACCGCACCCGCCATAACATCAAATTCGATAGACCACAAATCCTCGTGAAAGAACACCGTTGCCTACCAAGGATGGTTCGCGAGGCTATTGAAATTAAAAAACATCCTCATTTCAATAGAGAAGATGGCTGGGTGCTTCCATCGTCTTGGGATCCAGTAATTAATATAATCAAATCCAAAACCAAGCATAACACTGCAAGACCTCAAGACACTGTGAGCTCATTCTGCGTAGATCGGACCAACAAATACAAAAATAATTAAGAAGTTTGAGGGTACCCCGGAACTATGCCTTTTGGACGTCTAACACCTGTCCTTCCCGTGGGTGCTGTAAAGCACTCGAAACGTCGGGAACTTAAAAATCAAAATAAACCGCGATAAAATCCGAAAAAAGTAGTTTTATTTCATTCATAAAATTGTATTCCTATATTGTGTTTTTGGTGGTAGAATAAAGTGTGATCTATCTATCAATAACAAGATTGACTCAGCTTCCCTACTTGAAATCATTAATTTCAAGATTCCTAGAATGTCCTCCCGTTTTCAAAGTACGTTCTGTATTCTGCCTTACTCTACAATTTACGCTGGAAATTCTTTTATTAGCGCTCATGTAAAAACTATAACGACAATTTTGAAGACGTCGACATATTTTCTGTGTCGTTAAGAAGTTTCAAGAGATAAATGGATATGGAATTTAAAAAAAAATCTTTAATAAAGAACTTAGTGTACAAACATTATTCTGATTTATTCACTGTAAAAACTGTTATATGTACAAAACACTTGAATAGGATAGCACGTCGTCGCACACGATGCAATATTGTTATTTATCTAACCAGTCGTAATTATACCGTTTCGGAAGCTAACCTAACCAGTCGTAATTATACCGGATAAAGAGGACGATACTTGTGCATTCAATAACATAAAAATTCCATCGGCCGGCGAGCCACGGCATCCGAGAACAAAAGATGTCCGAGTCTTATCGCTAATTACCTATGATTTGTGCAGTTTTAAAACTAAAATTACACCGTCACGCCTATATTCCCCAAGCGGGGGTGGCAGAGGTTTACTGAGTACGCCCACTTTTCGCCGACGCTGTTAGGTCCCTTGTTATTGGGGACGAGCCTATTGCCATATATCGGGCACAATTTCAGACTCCGGACTCATACTGGGAAGTTTTAGTTAGAAAAACTACATTTGTCCGACCTAGGATTTGAACCCAGGGCCTCGTGATCACCAAGCGATGCGCTTTACTACAAGACCAAAAAAAAATATTACGAGATATTATAAACATGTGGAATAAACCGCAAGGTATATCTATAACTAGGAATTGTATAACTTTGTACATTATCTATTGGAATAAATCGAACAAGCGTTAACAGAACCTAAAGATATTGCATGCTGATATTACTGCAAAAAATTCAAACCAACTTGAAGAAATGTCCTAAACTTACAAAAGGCTATATTGAAACTCGTTTGAAATCAATAGAAGATTATTATACTATATTATACCATATATTCGGATTTTAACACCAGACATCATCCACTTTGCTTTAAATTGCGACCATTTTTTTTCTTTTTAATGTGTGCCGTATGCATAATGTGCGATATATATTTCTATAGTCAGCTAGCGCAGCCTATATATTGTGAATGCTGCTTTAATTTAAAGCAGTGTGTGTAAGGAACAATAAACGGTACAGTCGGCTTAAGTGTTGAATACCAAATCACCTGACACGAGATAAACACCAACAAGTGGTGACCCCGACGTGATGAAATGATTTATGTAAAATTAATCTTAAAAAATCAAACTATGCTAAATAAATTATTTTCGCGTACTTTACAGTTCTCATAAAGTACAAAGTATACTTACCCTAAATAACGTACAATACGTACTTTATAATAAACTACGGGTGGCAACCCTGGATACTCGTCGCCTTTCGGCACCGACACGAGCCGACAAAGTGCACGTGCGTAGGTAGGTAGAGTCGGTCGGTAGTGCCACAGTATCTATCTATCCAGTAACTCAGCTAAGCAGTTTTAGTGGCATCCTACACTCGCGTCAGAACGTTGTTAAGGTTAACACCTTCTTTTTGGATTTTTTTTTTACTTTTATTAAAACTGATCTACTGCAGTGGTTATAAGCCTGTATTTATTCGATATGAGTGCAGCGTAGTACAACAGCGTAGTACAATTTAACATAGACATTTTGTAATAACAGCATAATGAAAACGTTTATAATTTTAATGTTTATGCTCAAAAATATATTATTTACCATTATTGCAAATTGTTTCTAGAAACATGTTTTCTCCTTTTACAAATAAGTATTATCTTATATTATATATATATATATTCTCGAATCTCATTCTTATTGAGAGTTTTTATGATAGATTACTCGGAAATTGTATATAAGTATATACGAGGCATGCGTTTTAAGTTCTGTCGTTTCCATATTTCCCAGCATTTTTGAATTTGGAACTGTTTTATATTCGAATGTGTTTAAATTTTGAATCTCAAAACAGTTGAAAGTATTTGGATTAATGCTATTCTTTAGTCAAAGCGTCGATTGGAATCTGTCAGGTCACGTACGAAAATGAATCTTTCTAAGGAAAATGTTCGTGCAATAATTTTCTACAACTTTAGAAAAGGCCTGACACGGCTTCGGTTCAGTGATGAAGCCCCATGTCTGCGGACTGTCGAACGCTGGTATTTAGAATTCCACCGTGGACATACTAGTGATAGTGGCAAATCTCGCGAAGGACGCCCAAAATCCGCCTTCACTGAAGATTCAGAAGACAACTAATTCTCGAAGATCGTCATGTGACGTATCGAGAGATAGAGGCTCTATTAGGCATCTCAGGGACAACCATTCAGAAGATCTTGCATGAAGCGCTTGGTGTGAGAAAGCTAGTTTGCCGTTAGATACAGCATCTGCTTTCTGACGATCACAACGCGGCCCGCGTCAGATGGTGTAAGAAAACTCTGCAAAGGTTCAACCGAGGAGAGTCAAATCACGTCTACGACATCATCAGTGGTGACGAATCTTGGATCTATGCCTACAATCCTGATTCCAAACAACAATCTACAATCTGGGTCTTTCAAGACGAGCCAAAGCCGACTAAAGTTGTTCGTTCTCAAAGCACTTCAAAGAAGATGGTGGCCCCGTTCGTTGGAAAAACCGGCCATGTTGCGACTATTGCACTTGAAGATCGTAGAACGGTTAACGCAGAGTGGTATACCACAGTTTGTTTACCACAAGTCATCGCCGAACTTCGAAAATCTAACTCAAAGCGACGCATCATTCTGCACCACGACAATGCAAGCTCACACAGGCTCGTCAAACGATTGAGTATTTGAAGCAGCATGAGTTACTAAATATCAATTTGGCGATTCGAGTTGCCATTATTTTAATTCTAATAATAGATACATATTGAGAAACCACACAAGCCCTCATGTATCGATTTTGATAGCAATAAGCAAATAGCGATGTAGTAACTAATAAGTTTAAAGTGGTCATTTTATTCTAAATATTAAGGCCTAATAGCACAAAAGGACAAAATATTTAAAATTGTATTTTTCTATCTATATCGTCACGCCAGTCCCTTGTGGGGTAGGCAAAGAGTACAGAGTTCGAACAGGTTATTTCTTTAGAGAACGTTCTAATTTTAGTTGGTAAAAAAGCATCCGTCTTGGCCGTGCATGCCACCGCGGCTTATTACATGCGGAAAACTATCGAGAAGGCGTGCAGATCGCGCGTCTGTGTGCGTGAGTTTGATTCGGACCGTAGGTACTAAGATGTTTTACTGCATTATATTATACTGTGGTAGGGCACACCACATACCCCGCGCACTGAGACCCCGCGTGTCTCTGTTCATTCGGCGAAAATATTGTCATAACTTTTTTGCGGAGCGCAAAATATCGCCTACATTTCGATACGATCTCACTTCAGAGTACTTTTGTGTGTGTACTTATAGTATTAGGTGTGTGTGACACTCATACTGATTTTAATTCAAAAGACGCGTCCGCCGCCATTATGGATTCCAATATTAACGTTATATTCGTTATCAACATCACCTAAAACTCCAAAAATAAAACTCATTGTTTTTACAAAAATTGTCACGCCCGCCATCTTGGATCCAAAAACCAACGCCATATTCGTTATCAGCATCCCCTAAAACCCCAAAACTGATACCCATATTGATTTTACAACAAGAGTCGCGTCCGCCATCTTGGATTTTTAAATTAACGTTATATTTGTTATCAGCATTCTTAAAACTCCAAAGTCGATACCCATATTGATTTTCATATAAAAAGTCGCGCCCAATCCTTGCGCCCAAGGATTGTGGTTGGTAACGATGTGCTGGAGCAAGTAAATGAGTTTGTATATCTTGGATGCGCCTTCAGTAAGGATGGGAAATACACCGCTGATATAGAGAGAAGAGTGAATGCTGGTAATAGAGTAAATGGTGCGATGGGAAGGCTGGCCATGCATAACGGAGTGCTTGTCCCAACGCTGTTATATGGCAGTGAGAGTTGGGTATGTAAGAAGAAGAACGAAAGCAGGATAAATGCGGTCGAAATGCGATCTCTGCGGAAGATGTGCGGAGTCACGCTGACCGACCGTATTCACAACAGCGTAGTAAAAAAGCGAGTAGGTATGAAAGATAGTATCGGTGTAAAGATGAGAAAGGGTATGCTCCATTGGTTCGGGCATATAGAAAGAATGCCAGAAGAAAGAATGACAAAACAGATATACAATGCAAAAGTGGAAGGATGTAGGTGCCGGGGAAGACCTAGACTATCTTACCATGACCAAATAGACCGTGTCTTAGCTGAAGGGCAAGTCAAGAGTCTCCGTAACCGGCGAGTGTGTATGAGACGAACTATGAGAGTGGAGGAAGCCAGAGAGGTATGTAAGGAAAGAACCTGTTGGAACTCTGTACTCTCTGCCTACCCCGCGAGGGAGCTGGCGTGATGATATAGATAGAAGTCGCGCCCGCCACCTTGGATTTTAAAATTAACATCCTCAATCCTCAAAACTATAAAAGTGACACGCATATTGATTTTGTTACAAAAGTCGCGTCCGCCATCTTAGATCAAAAATTCACGCCATATTTGCAATCAGTATTCCTAAAACCCCAAAAGTGACACTCATTTTACTTCAAAAGTTACGTCCGCCATCTTGGATGTATTCAAAATATATTCTGTCGTGTGTTTAATTGTTTAATCGTAAACATGCAAAAAACGATTAACAATTGATCAATGGTAATTGCAACGTTTTACAATTACCATTGATCAGTTGTTAATTGTAAAAACCTACACTACTTTTCTACGATTGAAATTTCAATTGTTTGATCCTACAATTGAACAATTAAACAATTAGTGCCCAACACTGCCACACAGTCTGCCCATCGCAGCAAGTTATTATTAGACACAACCAGTGAATGCATGAATTAGTCTACATAACTTACAAATATTCACAGATTCTTGGGATCCATTTATCATATTTCTGGTCAGTCAGAAACTGGACCCTAAGTCACAACGTGATTGGTAAGAATATGCCTATAAAGCTGATTTAGAGTATTTGTCTAAGTGAAAAGGTCTTTTTTTTATTTCTGGAAAAAAAAATCGAACCATGGACTTATTACGCCGCCATCAAGAGAGAGAGAGTAACCAGAAGCAAAGAATGCGCAGTTTACGTGTCAACAGAACAAGCGACACCTAAGCAAAGATGTTGTTCAATGTATAAATAAAACCATACGTTATGTCACTGCAATGCATTTATGAAGATGCAACCCAGAGAAAGGTCCGAATATGTGAAGTCTAAAACCTATGTTTCAATTGTCAGGCCCCAGGACACTCAGCAAGAAGATGTCGACTCAGCATGTCCTGTCGTGTATGTCATAAACGTCACCATACGATGGTACATGAAACTAGCTCTAGAAACTTATCTAAACAACCAGACAATTACGAAATTCACCATAATCAAGTACGAGAAGAATCTATTTGAGAAACCGAACCACGTCTAACTATGTCGTCACACATTACCTCGAAAATATCCACAGCGCTACTGGCAACTGCACTAGTGCCGGTATAAAATGAGTCGGGACAGGTTACCGTACTGCGTGCATTAGTTGACCACGGTTCAAGCGACGTTTATAAGTGAAAGAGTTGCCCAGATTTTAAGACCCAAGAGGATGCCCATCAATGGCACTATCACTGGTGTTGGTTCAAACATAAAGTTCGTCAAGCAATCATGCACTATACAGATTATAGCAAGACATGAAGATAATTTCATTCTAATGGTGAAGGATTATATCATGCCAACGCGACTCACCACACGTCTACCTTCACAAACTATCACGATCAGCACCTGGCCTCACTTAGACTATCGCGAATTGTCTGACCCAAGATTTCACCAATCGGGACGTATTAATTTACTACTAGGTGTTGAAGTATGCGCCCAAATTACGAAGAGTGGGATTATCAAGGGCCTCCCCCAGGTACACCATGTGCTTAAATACCACGCTGGGTGTGGAGTCTCTTTGAGAACAAACAAGAAGAAAAGATTATGAAGATTGTACAGTTATGCATATCAATATAGATGTAGAAAATCTCCTGAAACAAATGTGGGAATTAGAATCAACAGAAACTACAGCACTAACAGCAGAGGAGAGAAAATGTGAAAAATTCTATACAGCTACCTATACCAGAAGAGAAGGTACATTGTCAAACTACGTACAAAAACTGAAAAATACTTATCAACCCAAGGTGGAACCAGAGAAATGCTTTAAGAAGATTGTACCAATCGAAAAAACGCTTAGACAAGAATCCTTACTTAAAGATAGTATACGTGAAAGTCATGGAAGAGTACATGGAAATGAAGCACATGGAAGAAGTCCCTGCAAATCGGATAGAGAACCAAAGTGTCTACCTAACTCACCATACTGTTGTGAAAGAAACAACAAAAGACAGACCAGTACTCAATGCTTCACAGAAAGCATATTTTCCTTATGTCCGGGAATGTTGAGGTGGTAATAGACGTGTTAACCATGGCCGTTATTGCAAACAAGTGAGTAGGGACAAGTCATCAGTAACATGGTCAAGTTTAGTTCGTCGACCCCCTCGGCATTTGATTTTAATTTTTTTATAATGTTGACTATAGAGTCAAAAGACACAGTATTTAATGTAAAAGTTTCGTCATAAAAGTTGTGGAATTCGTAAAAAGTGAGGAGTGAGATGTTAACCTCTGAGGTTCCCGGTACTTTTAGAAAATGCGTGTTGATTTTTTCTACGTCGTTGAGATGTGAAGGTATTTCGAAATCTTTTTTGGCAGGGAGTATGTTAGATTTCAGGTTTTTCCAGAGGATTTTCGGGGTTTTTTGTTTGTTGTTAATATTGTGCTTGAAGTAAGCGACTTTTTCGAAATAAATAGATGTATTTGCTAGGGAGTTTCTTTTCTTCTAATTTAGTTTTCCTATAGCTTTCTAGAGCTTCTTTCCTAAGGCGCAGCATAAGCTTTACATTGTCTGTAAACCATGGGTAGGTGCGATCTTTAATTTTGCACATTTTAAGAGGGACGTGGAGTTCAAAAACAGATAGAACATGGTTGTTAAAGCAACTTACCATGTCGTTTACATTAGCTAGTTTTGAGATCTGATCCCATTTAATTTTATTTATATCTTCATTGAAGGAGGCAAGATCAATGTCTTTAATAGGGCGATAGGTTATTATCTGTGGGGTTATTTTATCTGGTTTAATGTTTAGGTCGCACAGGACATAAGCGTGCCCGCACAGTGTCTCTGCAGCTTCTACTGAGACTTGACGCACTCGCAAATCAGTTATAATTAGGTATATTAATGACTCAGACGTATCTGTAAAGTTGGTTGGCGTGGATACCAATTGCGTTGCGGTGGCGTTAAGCTGAGACAGTCCAATAGAGTCATAAGTTTTTTCGTACAGCCTTTGTTTTGGTTAAGGAAGTTAATATTAAAATCTCTCATCACCAGTATGCCGTCGCAAGTGGACAAAGAATTAATACTATCCGATAAAGCGTCTAAGAAAAGGTCTACATCGAGCCATGGTGGGCGATATGCAGTATCGATAGCCAGTTTTTTTCCCATTGACAGTGAGCGTTAACCACATCTGCTCCGCGGCTGTGCGGATAGGGTCGATTGGGTGCGTGAATGTGCGCACGTTGACCCCACATTTGATGTAGAAACCAACCGCTCCCCCGCGGCCGCCGCGTACCTCCGTTGGGCGCGGAATATACCGCAACCGATAACCAGGGACAAAAGGGGCGCGGCTCTCCTCGCCGGGCCTTAGCCAGGTCTCGTTAATAGCCATTATATCTATCTATCTATCTATCTATAACCTCACGCCAGATCCCTTGCGGGGTAGGCAGAGAGTACAGAGTTCCAACAGGTTCTTTCCTTACATACCTCTCTGGCTTCCTCGACTCTCATAGTTCGTCTCATACACGCTCGCCGGTTACGGAGACTCTTGACTTTTCCATCAGATAAGACTCGGTTTATTTGGTCGTGGTAAGATAGTCTAGGTCTTCCCCGGTACCTGCATCCTTCCACTTTCACATTGTATATCTGTTTTGTCATTCGTTCCTCTGGCATTCTTTCTATATGCCCGAACCAACGGAGCATGCCCTTTCTCATCTTTACACCGATACTATCTTTCATACCTACTCGCTGTCTTACTATGCTGTTGCTAATGCGGTCGGTCAGCTTCACTCCGCACATCTTCCGCAGAGCTCGCATTTCTACCGCATTTATCCTACTTTCATTCTCCTTCTTACATACCCAGCTCTCGCTACCATATAACAGCGTTGGGACAAGAACTCCGTTATGTATGGCCAGCTGCGCCTTAGGGCTTAAGTGCCGGCTCCCGAGTAGCTTTCCCATCGCACCATTCACTCTGTTCCCTGCACTCACTCTTCTCTCTATGTCAGCGGTGTATTTCCCATCCTTACTGAAGGCGCATCCAAGATATACAAACTCATTCACTTGCTCCAGCACATCGTTACCAACCACAATCCTTACATTCGTTCTGGTTTCTTCCCTTTCAAAAACCATAATCTTGGTTTTCTTCACATTCAAGTGTAAGCCATTGATCATGCAGTCGTTTTTCATAACTGTGACTAGTGTTTGCAGATCAGTGGCTGTTGGCGCTATTAAAACCGCGTCATCTGCATAAAGTAGATGGTTTACCACTAAGTCACCCATTTGTACACCTTCATTCATCGCTTTCAGTCTTTGAAGACTTTTGTCCAGATATATTATAAACAGTCTAGCGGACAACACGCAACCCTGCTTGACGCCGATTTTAACGTCAAACCAGGGTGACCTGTTACCACCCACCCGTACGCATGCCTTGCAGTCCACATAAGTGGACTGGACGGCTCGCAACAGAGTGCCATCTATACCATACTCTGGCAAAATGTCCCAAAGTCTCTTTCGCACAACTCTGTCAAATGCCTTCTCCAGATCTACAAAACCGCAGAAAACCTTCCGGCCCACTGCCAGATACTTCTCTACGATGTTGCGGAGTGAGAAGACTTGATCCGAACATCCTCTTCCAGACCTGAAACCCCCTTGTGCCTCGCACAACATTCCATCGGACTTCACGCGCATTCTCCGTTCAATAATTTTACCGTACACCTTGGCTGCCAAGCTGATCAAACTGATGGCCCTGTAATTGGCGCAGTCATATTGTGAGCCCTTGCCTTTATACAAGGGTACTATGACTGCGCGGCGCCAATCTGTAGGGACTCTACCGGTCCTCCAGCAAAGGTTTGCAAGGGCCCGGAAAGCGTCCCGGACGCAAGTTCCACCATATTTGATCATCTCGGCAGATATCCACTCGCCATTATACCCTACTCCTCGATACTGGCGGCTCTCGAGTACCACGGCGTCCCAGAATACCTCCAATTGACCATATCGAATTACCTCGCGGACCGGCGGGTAGTTTACCCCAGGCCGTCGCGGTGGCAGGAGCGGAACGTCGGGTGCGGGGTTCCACAGGGGTCTGTCCTCGGACCGCTCCTGTGGAACATCGCCTACGACTGGGTCCTGCGTGGCCCGTTACTGCCAGGTCTGGCGGTAACCTGCTACGCGGACGACACCCTGGTCACCGCGAGGGCCCAGAGTCACAGGGAGGCGGCACTGCTGGATACAGCTGGCGTGGCCCAGGTGGTGGGGCGCATTAGGCGGCTTGGTCTGGAGGTGGCCCTAAGCAAGACGAAGGCCGTGTATTTCCACGGCCCCAGATGCGCTACCTGAGCCTCATATTAGACGGGCGCTGGTCGTTTAGGGCCCACTTCGCCGCCCTAGCGCCAAAATTAATGGCGACGGGTGGAGCGCTGTCGCGGCTTTTGCCAAACTTGGGCGTCCAGAGGCCTCGGCGAGGAGGCTATATGCTGGAGTGGTGCGGTCCCAGGCCCTATACGGGTCCCCATTCTGGGCGGGCGCCCTGACGGCCCGATACGTGGTGCCGCTGCACCGCGCGCAGCGGATTCTGGCCATCAGGATCGTCCAAGGGTACCGCACCATCAGTTTTGAGGAGGCGACACTCCTTGCCGGTACGCCTCCATGGGAGCTGGAGGCCCAGGCGCTCTCTGAGCTTTATGCCTGGCGTAGGGATCCTAACAACATCCTGGATCCCGGCGGCCCGAGAGCGAGGCGGACAGAGTTGCACCGAGCTGCGCTGGAGAGCTGGCGGTGCAAGCTCGCCAATCGCACTGCCGGTCACGCCATCATCGCTTTGCTGGTGCCGGTCTTCTGGGAGTGGCTGGGGCGACGACACGGTGTCCTCATGACCGTTAAACGCAGGTACTGTCCTGGCATAGTTGCTTCGGGCGGTATCTGTGGCGGATCGGTCGTGAGGAGTCGGAGCGCTGCCACCATTGTGCGGCCCCGGAAGACACGGCGGCGCACACGTTACTGGTGTGCCCTGCATGGGATGCCGAGCGGCGCCGGCTTGCTGGAGCGCTCGGTGCAGGGGGACAGGGGCTATCGCTCCCGAACGTGATATCATCCATGGTTGGGAGCGAGAGCGCCTGGGCGGCAATGGCGGCCTTCTGCGAGGCCGTCATGTCCGCGAAGGAGGAGGCAGAGTGGATGAGGGAGGAGACGTCCTATAATCCCGCTCGCAGACGGCGCGCTGGGCGAAGGCGCAGGGACTATGCCCGTACGACCTTCGCCCACCGTAATCTCGGCCTGCAGGCGTCGGGGAGGGCACCCCGGGGACCTAGCACTTTGCAAGCCGCGCCGGAAAAGCGCTGCATCCGCTCAGCCTCCAAAAGGTGGTAGGAGGAGACCGAACTCCCCTACACGTGTCGAGGTCCGCGCCTAACTGCGGACCGGGCCCGCCGGTGCCACAGAGGTCATGCCAGTGACGATTCCTGTGGCCCGGCAAAAGGGCAGTAGGACGCCGGGGGGTTTTAGTGGGTGCAAGCCCCACATAACCACCCGGGCTGTGCCCTCGGCCCGGGGGTATGCGTTAGGCATTTCCCCCCGAAAAAAAAAAGATGTTACACATGAATGGATAGATTTTCGAGAGAGCCTTATACGCCTAGATGATATTGAAATTGCAAGATGGGTGTACACAACTGAAGCTGTGGCAGAACATATTACTATACATGGCTTCTGTAATGCTTCCACTAAAGTCTATGTCGCTGTAGCCTAGTTGACAGTTCATGTCTTATGAAGAAGTGAAAATCATTGCTGCCAAGGCCGAGTATCACCCATCAAGCCCGTATCAGTTCCACGGCTAGAGTTATGTGTAAATGTACTGCTATCTAAATTGCTGAAACAGATCAAAGAAGCTATGAGATTACTAGAGAGTCAGACTTTTGCGTGGACAGCCTCAACTATAGGCTTTCATTAAAAAAAAAAAGAACCAGAAAAAAGAAAAGTCGTTTAAAGCATGCATACGAATATTTTTTAAGATGAAATAAACAACATATGAAAAGGTAAATCCATAAAACAAGAAAGTAGATTAAAAATTACTGCAACCTTAACTTGTCGCTGATAATATCCTCAAAGTGGGCGGTAGATTAAGACATGCAAACCTAGATGAAGATAATAAGTACCTCATCATACTAGATGACAACAATGCACTTACCTTTCTGATCGTGACTGATGCACGCCTGAAGACCTTGCAAAGCGGAGTCCAGCTGATGCTTGGTTATCTAAAATCAAGAATCTGGATTTTAAAAGCAAAGAAATTAGTGAAGGCGAAGATACACAAATGTTTAATATGTGCAAGCCAGAATGCTGCAGCTAAAACACAAATGATGGGTGACTTACCTAAAGTACAAGTAACGCCAGCTAGAGCTTTTCACAAAAACAAAAATCCACACCACTATGTAAGTGGTGTGGATTTTTGCGGTCCATTCCAGATTTTAGCATCTAAAGGAAGGAGGAATTAAAGCTAATAACAGAGGAATTAAAGGTGTGCGTTGCCCTATTTAGCCGCGTGGTTCCCGGCTTAGAATAGGACCAACCCATCTCATCCCATCGGGTGTCGTACAAGGCGACTAAGGGAAAACTAGGGAATGGGCAGCAGCGTTCCCTTAACACTTCGACGACCAATAACTGCGCTCGCCAACCCGCCTGCCAAGCGTGGCGAGTATGGCAAACACCCCCAATTATGGAAGAAAGTAGGAAAACCAGGCCCCTAGTCCCCGGCGGTCCTGTTCGTCCTGGCCACGGTACCAGCCATGGTAACGACAGGACAAGGGGTGCTAAGAATCTCCGGCAGAGATTCGGCTACCACCAAAACCGAAAATTGGCCCTGGTGACATACAACGCACGCACATTGAGGACAGATGAGAAGCTAGTTGAGCTGGAAGAAGAGTCAAACAAGTTGCGGTGGAGTATTGTTGGTTTATCGGAGGTCCGAAGAGAGGGCGAGGACACGATAACCTTAAAATCCGGCAACTTGTTTTACTACCGGGAGAGCGAACAGCAGTCCCAAGGTGGTGTCGGATTTAACGTCCACAAGTCACTCATAAACAACGTTGTGTCCATCACTAGTGTGTCGAGCAGGGTAGCGTACCTGATACTCAGAATATCCAAAAGATATTCGCTGAAGGTCATACAGGTCTACGCACCGACCTCGGCATACTCAGATGATGAGGTCGAAGTTATGTATGAGGACATTAGTAGAGCCATACATACGTCCAAAGCACACTTTACAGTAGTTATGGGTGACTTCAATGCGCGGCTGGGCCAACGGGGCGATGATGAGCTGAGAGTGGGGCAATTTGGATATGGGCAGCGCAACCCCAGGGGTCAGAGGCTGGCCGAATTTCTGGAGAAAGAGGGACTCTTTATGATGAACTCTTTCTTCCAGAAGCCGCCTCATAGGAAATGGACCTGGATGAGCCCTGATGGTTCCACAAAAAATGAGATAGACTTCATCATGAGCACCAAGCGACAAATATTTAATGATGTCTCCGTGATTCATAGGGTAAAAACCGGCAGTGATCACCGAATGGTCAGAGGCACATTATATATTAATGTCAAAATGGAAAGATCGCGTCTGATGAAGTCTACGCTTCTACCTACTCATGCATATATCCAAAACCCCGAGAACTTTCAACTCGAATTGTCAAACCGCTTCGAATTGCTAGACAGCAGCGCATCAGTGGATGAAATCAAGAACAGGCTGGTAGAGACTGTTCATACGGTCGGGTCCAAGTATTTTAAGACCCACCGTAAAAATAGGCCTCAAAAACTATCTGACTACACCCGAAACCTCATGGCTGAGCGACGTTCCATGACGCTCCAAACCTCCGATGATGCTAAGTCCTATAGGCAGCTTAATGGACAGATATTGAAGTCCTTGCGACACGACTTACGGTCCTTCAATGCAAGGCGTATTGAGGAGACCATAGAGCAGAACAAGGGCTCTAAAGTGTTCGCAAGAGACGCGTCTATTGGGCAGAGCCAGTTGACGAAGCTGAAGACGGAGGACGGAAACTTAACGTCAAATAGGTCAGAGGTGCTCAGGGAGATAGAGAGGTTCTATGGACAGTTATATACCTCAGTAGCTAAACCTGTTGTTGACTTGGTAAAAGACCCAAGAGCCAAGCTAACCCGACACTGCACTGAAGATATCCCGGACATCAGCCTGTGCGAAATTAGGATGGCTCCCAAACAACTAAAAAACAACAAAGCGCCGGGTGAAGACGGAATTACTGCAGAACTTCTGAAGGCGGGCGGATCGCCGGTACTTAAAGTCCTTCAGAGGCTATTTAATTCCGTCTTGCTTGAAGGGAAAACGCCGGAAGCATGGAACAGGGGTGTGGTGGTGCTGTTTTTCAAGAAAGGTGATAATTCTTTATTGAAGAACTATAGGCCCATCACACTGCTGAGCCATGTTTATAAGTTGTTTTCGAGAGTCATTACGAATCGTCTCGAACGAAGGCTTGATGACTTCCAGCCTCCCGAACAAGCCGGTTTCCGGAAAGGTTTTAGTACCATAGACCGCATACATACGCTGCGGCAAGTTATGCAGAAGACTGAGGAGTATAATCGGCCACTATGCTTGGCGTTTGTGGACTATGAGAAAGCCTTTGATTCGATCGAGACTTGGGCGGTTCTTAGATCTCTCCAGCGATGCCGTATAGACTATAGGTACATCGAAGTGTTGAAGTGCTTGTATAATAACGCCACCATGTCAGTCCGAGTACAGGGGCAGTGCACGAAGGTGATCCCCATAAAAAGAGGAGTAAGACAGGGAGACGTCATTTCTCCGAAACTGTTTACGGCCACCTTAGAGGACGCCTTCAAGCTCTTGGAATGGCCCTTGCCATTCCAAGAGCACTTGGCATCAACATCAATGGCGAATACATCACTCACCTTCGATTTGCCGACGACATTGTGGTCATGGCGGAGTCGCTGGAAGATCTAGGACGAATGCTCGGTGACCTCAATAGAGTATCCCAACAAGTGGGTCTTAAAATGAATATGGACAAAACAAAAATAATGTTTAATGTCCATGTCGTACCCACCGCACTCACCGTTGGGAACTCTACTCTTGAAGTTGTCGACGAATACATTTACCTGGGACAGGCAGTCCGGTTAGGTAGGTCCAACTTTGAGAGAGAGGTCAATCGACGAATCCAACTCGGCTGGGCAGCGTTCGGGAAACTGCGCAACATCTTCTCATCCAAAATACCTCAGTGCCTAAAGACTAAAGTTTTTAGTCTTTGGGCACTGAGACCACGTCTCTGATCCATATGTCATCACTGGTAAGTGATGACATATGGATCAGAGACGTGGTCTCTTACAATAGGTCTCATAAAAAAGCTCAAAGTTGCTCAGCGAGCTATGGAAAGAGCTATGCTCGGAGTTTCTCTACGTGATCGAATCAGGAATGAGGAGATTCGTAGAAGAACCAAGGTCACCGACATAGCCCTCAGGATTAGCATGCTGAAGTGGCAATGGGCTGGCCACATAGCGCGAAGATCGGACGGGCGTTGGGGCAGAAAGATTCTAGAGTGGAGACCACGTATTGGCAAGCGCAGCGTAGGACGACCGCCTGCCAGATGGACCGACGATCTTGTGAAAATCGCAGGAAATCGTTGGATGCAGGTGGCATCGGACCGGTTACGCTGGAAAGCGATTGGGGATGCCTATGTTCAGCAGTGGACAAGTATTGGCTGAAATGATGATGATGATGGTTGCCCTATTTGTTTGCAAAACTACCAAAGCACTTCATTTAGAGCTGGCTGGAGATCTAGCAAGCGAATCTTTCATTGTAGCTTTTAATCGAAGACGTGGAAGATGTGCAAATATCTAGAGCGACCAAGGCCGATCTTTCATGGCTTTCAAAGATATCAAGCTAGAGTTCAAAGGACCCATAGCTGAAGCCTTAGCCCTCGATGGCACAGAATGGCACTCTATACCTGCATACAGTCACCACATCGGTGGCCTTTGGGAAGGAAGTGTCAAATCACTAAAATATCACCTTAAATGAATTTTACACATTCATGTGACTTATGAACAGACGAGTACCCTGCTTTTCTATATAGAATCGTGTCTCAATTCCAGACCTCTGACCCCCGTTGACGGATTCACAAAGTATGACATCATTAACATCTGGACATTTTTTCATCGGTGAGGCTACGACCACAGTCACACACCACATCCAGATGTAAGCAATGTTCTTGGTAGTCATTTATTTGATGGCAACACATGCATAAGTTACTGAATGACTTCTGGCAACGATGTCAAACCTCTACCAATAGACATTGATGATAAGTGTGCATGTGTAGTGATTGTTTTTCACATAGAGCATGTAGCAATACATAAAGTTCAGTTTTTAAGATTAATATTTGTAAAGGCCTTAAGCCCTTTGCTAGGCGGCATGTTATGTCCATTATATGTATGTGTGTGTCAGACACTTTACGATGGAATATTGTTATTTATCTAACCAGTCGCAATTAAACCGTTTGGGAAGCAAGAGCTCTTTTTGTCACCCATTCCTTGCGATCACCCACATTGAGCCTTAACACAAACATCACATTATATGTATAGTCCTTTGTGTAGTTTCAAAAATCTTTATTCGTATTCTTTATATGAAACATTTAGGTCAATTTATGTATTAACTTGGTATGTTTAGTGTTATGTACTGTACTCGTATGTTTTCCTGAATAAAATAAAAAAAATATGATGATGACGATATATACTCAACTCATAACATGTTCGTTTTCTTGAACAAATATCTCTAGGTATCGCGACTGGTCTATTAGACTATAATTTATGTAAAATATAGTTAAATATTCATGATAGACTTTTTTTAAATAAAAATACTATAGAAAAGGTAAAAATACCTCACAGTACTATGTCGTAAGACTTGATAGTGTGGAAGGAATTAAAATAGTTTAGACTCGCGGATAACTTCGATAGGTAAGCAAATGTGCTGATTTGAAGCTATAACAAGTGTAAAATTCTCATAATACTTAGATGCGTTAGAATCAGATCTGAACTTTATTCAACACTGATAAAATGGACCATAATGCATCGAAAATGCCTCTATATAAAGTTCACGAGAAATAGAAATGTCATTCCATCTAGTTACACACTAGCTGACAGTCCTCTACCGGAATTCACGTCTGAGCGCGACCTCGGCATTATTGTCAATAAAAAAAATTAACTTCATAGAGCATATTGAAAAAATGGTTTTGAGGATAGAGGATGTTAACACTTTAGCTCCAAGGTGGTCCCATTTTAATTTCATCGGTATTGGATCTTGGACTTTAAAGATACACCAGGGAACTCCTTAACGGCAAATAACACGAATCTGTAGATTACGTTATTATAAGTATTGTGTTATTCGTGTGTGTGTGTGTGTGAATGATGTACGCTGTTGGCCGCGAGGCCTTTACAGCTTCACCGGACTTAAAGGCGAGCGTGCAACCACTACGCTCTAGCCAGCCAGAAGGGCAAGAGGCGACATACTCGAGGGCGCCTCGAAGAGGTGCCCTCGGTTGGGACAGTCGCTGTAGGGGGACGGGTGCACTACTAAGTGCACCGGTCAACCGCCGGCTATGGGAGGGGATCTACTACTACGTCGTCGTCGTCGCCCGTATTCTGAGCGGAAAGAAGGGATGACAAAGCATCGGGGGGGTCGGTGAGAACATGTCGCGGCCGGCGGTGGCGGCAGGGGTCGGAGGGGAGATCGTAGTCGGCGGTGGGTACGATTAACGGATTCGCATGGGTAGATGCGTTCGCGAAGTGACGTGTTGACGCCTTTTTAATAAAGGCGCGAATAGGTTCCAGACCTAGATCGGAGTGGAGGTGTTATTCATATAGTTACCCTACCATAGAACTAATAAGAATATTAACCGACTTCAAAAAAGGAGGAAGTTTCGATTCGTCTGTTTTTTATAACGTCTTTATTTATGAACTGATTTTGATGACTATTTTTGCGTTAAGTTTAGTATAGTTTCGAGGTGGACCTATTTTAATAAAATTGGTATTAAACCTTGGACTTGCAAGATACACCAGGGGACTCCTTAATGGCAAACAAAATTAGTGTACCGTACTGTAGAACTAAGCAGAATAATATAATATGGCAAAAAAAAAATTTGAAGTCGATACCCAATAACCGCCTGCATTAACCGGCACCGACTTCAAATATAATGTTTTTGCTTTTTGAAGTCGGTTATCTTTTTTTAAATTATTTATAAAGACCCCAGCCGTCCTTATCGAACCGATTGCAATACAAGATTGTAACACATTAAGAAGATGTCTCTAAATAATAGACGAATAATATGTTACATCTCAACACAATCTCGTGAATGGTCCAAATTATCACCTGAACCACTCGCTCAGACCAATTTGACAGTTTCGCGAACCATACCTAGACATTCTTTAGTTAACCACTTTTCTACATCTACAAGTCGAACAAATTTAGGAAAATTTCCGCTCTTAAAAATGTTCATGCAATCTTACAATGACAGCCAGCCGGCGCTGCAGCGTGGCGTGCAGGTGGTCAATGTCGGCTTGCTGCAGCTCGCAAGCGCTGCGGCGCGGGGGCGGGCTGCGGGGGCGGCGGCGGCGGGGGCGCCCGTAGGCGCTGCAGCGCGTCGTGCAGGCGGTCGATGTCGGCCTGCTGCAGGCGCAGCTCGCGCTGCAGCTCCTCCAACGACAACAGCATCGCCAGCCACTCCGACTGCTCCTCTAGCACCTGAACCAGCCATCACTCTATCATTAATAGTGCGTAGCTGTGTTTACATTACTAAAACATAAATAACCTCGACTAAAAGCCACGCCCCTCACCCTTCGTCAACGACTACTTTCAATTAGGCATAATAACATTATTTACCTTATTTTCTTGTTTCATCGCCTGACGGTTCACCTCAAATATAAGAATGGAAGAGCCCAGACCAAAAATAACGGCCTCTCCTGCAATTTAGGATGCTTTGATTAGCGATTAGTGTAAAGTACATATTTATTTGATCACTTTAACCTAAAGGTGTCAGCTCATCGATGCAGGATTATTTTCCTGAGAGTAATGTATTTACCTACCTATCTACTGTTGAAGTAAATTTTGGTTGGTATACGATATAATGGGTAAGTATCACGAAGCAAATACGAACAGGAGATGGCCTAAGGTAACGAGCCTTTTAAATTCTTAAAAGCCAGGACATCATCGTGGTGGGCGTAGCTTACCTTAGTTTGTCATTGCTACTCGCTCCATTCACACGTCCACTCAAATTCGTATAGATATTAAATATTATCTATTTTTACTAAAAATAAAACCCTTAAAATGAAGTGATGTATCTTAACATAAAAAAAAATACTTGAATCGACATTCTGGTCACACAAATAATACTTTGATACATGTCACATGTATTTTTTTCGTTTTTTTTTTTTAATTCGTCAATATTAATAAAAATATCGGTACTGGTTTGTGCAGTCGGTAAGTTGGCACCGACTTCTTATATTTATTTTTTGCTTTTTGAAGTCGGTTTAATTAATATTTTTATTTTAGAATTTTAGGTGACAAGTGAATTATTTACTAATAATTATATACCTATATTATATTATTTTGCTGAGTTGTACAGCTTATACTTACAGGATTAATATAATAACCATAATAACGGAATCTATACATTCGTGTTGTTTGCCGTTAAGAAGTCCCCTGGTGTTTCTTCAAAGTCCAAAGTTCAATACCGATTTCATTAAAATGGGACCACCTCAAAACTATACTAAACCTAGCGCAAAAAGAATCATCAAAATCAGTTAATTAATTAAGACGTTATAAAAAAACACAGGTGAATTGTCGACCTCCTCCTTTTTTGAAGTCGGTTAATATTCTGATTAGTTCTATGGCAGGGTACCTATAGGATTGACGTAATACCCATAATATCTCAATCTTATTCAATCAACGCATTCGTATTGCTTGTCGTTAAGGAGGTCCCTGGTGTATCTTCCAAGTCCAATGTCCAATACCGATGAAATTAAAATGGGACCACCTTGGAGCTATACTGAACCCAATGCAAAAAGAATCATCAAATAATTGGCGGATTGATCGCGTAACATATATACAAAAAAAAAACATACAGTCGAATTGAGAACCTCCTTCTTTTTAGAAGTCGGTTAAAAATGCCATCTACCGTAATATAATTGAACTTACAAGTAACATTGACATGGATGACCAGTCTCCGCCAGATGGCAAATACATATGTGGGTTGGGCATAACGTCCCTCTCGCCCTTTGCCACCCCGCGCAGTGCCTCGCTTAAATTGTATAGGAACATCTTATTATGTCATCTCCTCGTCATATTTGCTGCGCAGTAAGTCTCGACAAATATCAAAATCGCGTAAAACGACACGTCTTTTGCCTAGAATAAGAACAGTAACTATTTAGGCAAAGGCCTCCCCAAAGATCGCTACGTCTTCGGGCTTTGTGCTGTAAGCATTTTTTACCCGCCAGCCGAAGACGTCTACTGCAGGTTAAAGGACGTTTTCGGCTCATGATTGCGAAGGTGTTGCTTGAGAGAAAACCGAACTGTAGGTACCAAGTATGTCGGCGCCGGTGTTGAGCGCGTCGGCGTCGGAGACGCGCACGGCGGAGGGCTGGCGCAGGCGCAGGCTCCACATCTTGAAGCGCAGCTCGGCGGTGCGGTACAGCTGGCCCGTGCGCATGCACACGCGCCGCCGGAACCACGGGTGCGAGCGCGCGTACTCCTGCGCGCACACCACGCGTCACTGCGCGCGCTGCGGGCTGCCGTGCACAGCACGCGCAGCGCGCAGCGCGCGCGCCGCCCACACCTTGAACTGCGCGGCGATGGGCGCGCTCATCTGGCGCGCAATCTGCGTGGCTAGCCGGAACAACGGGAAGTGCTCGTGCACCACCATGCCGCGCCGCCACACCCGCTCACTCCAAATACAACATTCACTAATAGATAAACCGACATCAAGAAAATGTTTTATACCCTACAATTTCCAGAAACTTGTTAATCAGTTCAGTAACAATGTTATTTAATAATTATCATTTTATTGTCCGCCTAGGAATAAAAAAAAATTGAACATTTTTTGCTTTATTTACTTTATCTAAAACTTAAGTGTCAAAATACAATAAATCAAATAGTGTATAGTAAAAATATATTCAGCACCAAGTAGGTCATAATGTAATAAAGGTCGTATAGTAATACTATTGACAATACATTCTGTGTGAAGCTTAAGGTTCCTTTTTGCTTGATGATACGAATTGCTTGCAGTAAAACGAACATTCGCCTTGATTGTTTATTTGCTACTGATTCGATGTTAGTAACTTAGTATTGGACATACCGCCCACCAAAACGATAGTTTCCCATGATTGTAAAGAATACAAATTAATTAAAGCCAAGTGGACCGTATAATGAAATATGTAAATCGAAACTTGAAGTGTAAATAACACCACATGACCAGTCGAAATCCCATGATCTACTAAAACACATGCCTTAATTCTTCTGGTTGCGACATCATAATCTAATAATCGTGTTATATCTGCTACTCTATTCGCAACAAAGGTACGCAGTCGACAAGGGTGAGATTGAAGCCATGATAGTACGACCATTGTTTCAGTCCAAGCAAAAATGTTGTCTTTAGGTATTTTTAAAATGTCTACAATGTCGCTTATTAAATCAGCGAGCGGCGCTGCAGCGCACACACTTTTATTTGGGAATTGACATCTATTTTAACGGTGCAACCTTGATTCAAGCAGCAATCATTATGATGTCTACGACATTATCATCGAAAGCTTTGACGTAAGTGACCGCTGCGTATGCTTGAGTTGACGCATCTGCGAAACCATGTAACTCTACTTTTTTGTAAGTGTCCCGTGTAGTTTGGTACCTTTATATTTTGCAGATATTTCAATTCTTCTCTATAACTAGCCCATTCTTCTTTCAAATCCAATGGTAGTTCATCAACCAATCCCAAACTACAGAGCCATAACCTTTGCATTAGGACCTTAGCTATAATGATAACTGGTGAGACCTATCCAAATAGATCAAATAAACGAGCAACATCAGAAAGAATTGTTATCTTAGTTATAGGATATATATCGCATTTCAGGTAAGTTTATTGTTATGTAAATTACATCTTATTTCCTATCCAATGGTATTCCCAGTATCTTCATAATTTTGTCCATCTTGATGTCTATTTTATCCCTCGTAGTATTTTTTCCTTGCTGTAAGTAATTTAGTAATTCATCAGAATTACTCGACCATTTTTGCATTTCAAGTCCTCCTTTTTTTAATAATGTTTTAATTTCATCACACGTCTTCTTTGTTTATTCCACGCTTTCTGCTCCCGTCATCAAATCGTCAATATAAAAAGATCCCTTTAATACAGATACAATATCAGGTTGCGCATGAGTTTCTTCATCGGCTAGTAGATTTAGTGTTCGTACCGCTAGATACGGGGCGGCAGCAGTACCGAAAGTAACAGTCAAAAGGTTGAAGCTTTCGATTTCTTCACCACGGTTATCTCGCCAGACAATGCGTTGATAATTTGTGCGCTCCACTGTCATTTTTATCATCCTGTACATTTTGACAATGTTTCCGACCACACACATCTTATATGTTCTCCATTTTACAATTAAGGTGATGATGGTCTGCACATTCAGATGCTTCTCCCCATTTTAAATACACTTGTTCCTGTCATAGCTCACATTCTAAACTATTCCCTTGTTACAAGCTCCTTTCCCTCGGCTTGGAAGAAGGCTCATGTCCTACCCCTACCTAAAGTTGCAAATCCCACATCTGTATCCCAATTCCGTTCAATTTCCATTTTACCAATCCTATCTAAGGTCCTTGAGAGTATGGTTCATAGTCAACTGTCCTGTTATCTCTCTTCTAACTGCTAAGTCCGTATCAATCTGGTTTCCGTCCTGGCCATAGTACTGTAACGGCTCTTGTTAAAATTACAGATGATATCCGTTTGGCCATGGAAAACAAGCTCCTCACAATTTTGGTACTACTGGACTTCAGCAGTGCTTTTAACTCAGTTGATTTTGACATCTTCCTAGGGATCTTATCCTCTCTTAATCTATCTTCTTCTGTGATCAAATGGTTTGATTTTTATCTTCGGGGTCGGTCGCAGTCGGACCGTTACGATGAGGTCTCCTCTGACTGGTGTGATCTGATTGCGGGCGTACCCCAAGGTGGTGTCCTTTCCCCTCTTCTTTTCTCGGTTTTTATTAACACTATCACTAAAATTTTATCTTCATACTATCATCTTTACGCAGACGAATTGGACGACCGTCATTTTAAAAAAGATGAGTTTCCCGAAGCTGTTGATGCTATAAAGAATGATCTTAAAAAAATTAACGAGTGGGCTAAATCTTTTGGCCTGCTAGTAAATCCCACAAAGTCACAAGCTCTCATTATTGGTAGTAGATACTACTTCAATCTCTTAGATCAAAATGCTCTTCCACCAGTACTCTACGACTCAGTTCCTATAGCCTATTCCACAAATGCTAAAAATCTAGGTGTCTATATCGACTGCCATCTTTCGTGGAATGTTCACATTGCAGAAGTAAGCAGAAGGATTTATTGCTCCTTCCAGTATCTCAAGCGACTCCAGAAGCCCTTTCATACTAAAACAACTCTTGCTCAATCTCTTCTCCTTCCCCTTCTGGACTATGCTGATGTCTGTTTCTTGGACGCAACAGAGGAGCTCCTCAATAAACTCGAACGGCTTCAGAATTTGTGCATCCGCTTTATTTTCGGGCTCCGAAAGTACGATCATGTCTCTGAATTTCGGGCGCAGTTAAAGTGGTTGCCTATTCGACGTCGTCTAGATACTCATATTCTTTCAGTCCTCTATTCTCTTCTTTACAATCGTAATTCACCATCTTATCTAAGGAAACGCTTTGAATATTTAGTCCCCAGGGGTAAACCCTGCCCCACATCTTCTTCCCTTCTTCTCCGTACTCCCCGTCACACTTCTAGCCTTTATAATGGTTCTTTCACTGTTCGCGCAGTGCAGCTGCGGAATTCTTTTCCACACTCTATACGCGATAGCGCCTCACTGGACGTATTCAAGAGGAAAATTAACGAGCTTTTCCTTTTATCATGAATCATATATTTATATATGTATGTATATACTATTATATATAATTATTGATATATATTATATATGGATAAATAGGTATATTAATTTATATTATTTTGTTGATTTATATGTGTATGTAATGTGTTGTGTATTTATGTATAGTTTTATTCCATTTTACACTTGTTACTGACCTCTCTACTTTTCATCTCTCTATCGCTCAAGTTAGCTGTAAGAAAACTCAATTTTGAGTTAAGCACACCTTTGTACATAAAATATCCTATGTAATGATTCATTGTGTATATATGTGTACAATAAAGAAAAAATAAATAAGGTTTTGCAAATCAGATTGCAAGACAGGTCGATCATCATACGGATCATCAGTAGTATTATTTAATGAATGACCATTGGCCCCTTTCGCTGACGCATCATAAACCACTCTGAGTTTACTTGTAACCTTGTCTTCACGTATTACAGCGTGGTGCTGGACATATATTGCTTTGTCATTGTCTGACTCTTCTGACTTTTTTATGTGACCCAACACTTTATACTCGTTAATGACCCTTGTGTATTCTTCTTTAAGTTTCGGTGAGTTTTGTAACTTCTTCTCTAAATGTTTGAATCTATTTACAGCTTGTTGTTTTGTATCTCCACATAATTTTACAGTTTCTTCTAGGTCTTATTTTAACGGCAACTGTACAATGTATATTCCAGTATTGTCTCTTATTGTTGTATTTTTGTATATTTCTTCACATTTTCGTTCTTCTTTTGTAATTTTTTTCGTCTTCTTGTACAATTCGGTGTCTATTTCTTAGTATTGTCTTAGTATATTATTGTCTTTTGCAGCCATCCCTGTGATAAATAATGTGATTACCTTGTGTTCATTGCTAGGTAATTTTTTTTCTTGTTGACCTGATAGGATTCATCCCAAGCATGTCTTCCGAGCGACCACTTCATCAGGCATTTTTATTAACCCATGTTGTATAATTTTTACAAAAGACGTCTGACGACTTTTTAGTACTGACTTTCAAGTTATTGAAACTGTTTATACATTCTGAATTAGTATCAAGCAAGGATTTAATCAATGCATAGCTGTCTGGTTCACTTTTGTTCTGACTAAATAATCTTCTAAGAATGGTATTCACAATCATCTTCTTATTACCGTAACGTCTCTTAAGTTGCTCCCATGCCTGTAGATAAATATTGTCTGTAATTTGAATATGTCGTAACAGTGCTTTTGCTTCTCCGGAAACCGGTCTTAAAAAAATTAAGTTTTTGAACGGTAATCAATGTTGTAGTATGCACAAGAGCCATGAATAAATCTTGATATGTAGGCCAGTCTTCGTATCTCCCTGAGAAGGTAGGTTATTGTATCCTTGGTAGCTTAGCAAACGTTGTTTGATCATTCTGGGAGGCTGTGGACATGTTAGCTTAGGTTAGGTTAGGTCTCCATGTAATCTGATAGGGGACCCCCCCCTCTGCACCAACACCCGCAGGGCCTTTGGGGTCGTGGGACGTTGGGGCGGGGGACCTAAGCGTCCTTCACGCGCGACCCCGAGGAGGATGGCGGCGTGGTGTGGCCCACGCCGCCGTAAGCACCGCGACGGTGCAGGGGGGCAAGCAAGCTACAAATTTCCCCTCCCGAGGCGGGCTCTTCGGAGCGCGGCACAAGGGGGGCACCGGCGCGTTCCACTCGGAGATCCCGGAGCCCCTCTGACACGTGCCAGTGCCAGCCACCGTGGGGTTTTAGTCGGTAAGAGTCCGACATGCCCCGCCAGCTTCCCCCGAGGTTGGCGGAAGTCCATGAAGATTTCCCTACGCAAAAAAAAAAAAAAAGCATGGTTGCTTCGGGCGGTATCTGTGGCGGATCGGTCGTGAGGAGGCGGAGCGCTGCCACCATTGTGCGTGGTGGCAGCCATTGTGCGGCCCCGGAAGACACGGCGGCGCACACGTTGCTGGTGTGCCCGGCATGGGATGCCGAGCGGCGCCGGCTCGCTGGAGCGCTCGGTGCTGGGGGACAGGGGCTATCGCTCCCGACCGTGATATCATCCATGGTTGGGAGCGAGAGCGCCTGGGCGGCAATGGCGGCCTTCTGCGAGGCCGTCATGTCCGCGAAGGAGGAGGCAGAGCGGGTGAGAGAGGAGACGTCCTCTAATCCCGCTCGCGACGGCACGCTGGGCGAAGGCGCAGGGACTATGCCCGAAACGACCTTCGGCCACCGTAACGGCCTACAGGCGTCGGGGAGGGCACCCCGGCGCCCTAGCACTTAGCAGGTCCGCGCCGGACAAGTGCTGCCTCCAAAAAGCGGTAGGGGGAGACCGAACTCCCCTACACGTGTCGAGGTCCACGCCTGCCTGCGGACCGAGCCCGCCGGTGCTACAGAGGTCATGCCAGTGACGATTCCTGTGGCCCGGCAAAAGGGCAGTAGGACGCCGGGGGGTTTCAGTGGGTGCAAGCCCCACATAACCACCCGGGCCGTGCGCTCGGCCCGGGGGTTTGCGTTATGCATTTCCCACCGAAAAAAAAAGTCTCCATGTAAAAAACTAAACAACTTCCCATACATAAAACCCCTCCTTTAGGAAGTATGGTAACTGACCTCGTTGTTCTTGTGGCGTACACTTCAAAAGACCTCAATAGCCTTTTTATACACATTCCAGTAATCTGCTATACTCTTTAATCGCATCTTTACATACGCTTTTGTTAAGCATTGTGTAGGGCACTTCTATAAATTAGTTTGAGCGGTTTTCATCAGATTTGCTACATCTTCTAATGTAGTAAGGTATCCGTTATGTTCCGAAGTATTTGGTTACATTTTAAACAATTAAAGACAGTCAATGAGAGTTTTATTTTATTCACTGTTTATATTATAAACTAATTATATAAGCCACACCAAAGGTTCCCATGTGATTCCAAAATTAATATTATTATTGTTATTATAAATAAATATAAATAATAATGTAGTTGTGACTTTGGCGTTGTGTTAGTCGGTCATTTTTAGGATAAAGTTGAGAGTATAAATGATTGTTCGTTATATTTTAAAATTTTAATTGAAAATATATTAATTTGAAAAAGGTTGAGAGTTTTATTTTTACTCGTCTGGTAACGGTATACGACAGACAGACAACACTTTCAATCACTTGTTATTACAACGTATTATTTTTAGTTCATTAAAACTGCACATCACCAAACATGTTCCTTATCTAAGGAATGCGGTCTTTTGTTCTTAAACGGTGGACTGCGCTTCCCGTTGTATCCATACATCCGGCTCGCGTTCGAACATAATGTTTGAAGCTTAAGGTTGATCTTTGCTTGATGATACGGGATGTTTTAGAGCGACAGCCACGAAAGTTAGAATTGCCTACTATTGTCCAACCTCCGATAGGAGTGAAACTCGAAAAAGAAGAAAAATAGAGTTGAACGGCTGGAAACTTCAATAAAAAAGAAAGGAAATAATAACTTTCATGGTATCATCCGAAAATAGCGTACCTCCTCCTGCTTCGCGTGCTCCTCCTCCTCTTTTTTTTTTTAAAAACATAGCCCCTCACTTGGAATTATTCCTCGTAGTAGTTCCTAGGAATTAGTTCTCGACCACTGGATCGAGCGGTCCGTCATATAATCTAGTCGCTCGCACACATTATGAAGTTGCGGGTGCAGCTCGTATATGCATAAAACCATTTTATTTAATAACGATATACATACTTCTACGATTAGTTACGTGACTTTTAAAACGAAGTCCTACACTAAGAATTATTCCTGTGTGGTGGGAGCGTTTACGGACATGGAATTCACATACACAAAACACCCTGTCCGAAATAAATATTTGTCGGGCACACGAAGAATCGTCCCGGGATCGAACTCTACCGACGACTCAAACCAGTTGGTGGAGCCTTAAGCTCTAACCATTGGACCCAGCCGAGACCCAGTCGTCCGCATGGACTGGAAGTAGTGTTGTACCGTTAATTTATATTTAGTACTCTTGATGCATTTGTTTTATGAGTATAACTCTTAATAAATTACATCACATGTTACTTGATTGACGCTTAAATAAAATAAATAGCTTGCCTATGCTGAAGCATTATGTGCCATACTTGCAATTATACCATTTTAATTAATCATAAAGTCCCTAATCGTACCAATGTACCATACATTACACAGACCCAACTTAGAAAGTGACGTGGGGCTGTGGATGGGTATCCTTGTCGTCACATTTTTTAGCATAGTACTTATTGCGTTTTGTATGGAAATCCTACTATTTAATTATAATTATCCATTAATGATTCGTTAATCTTTTTTTTGAGGGTAGTTCGGGATAGAGATGAGTCGTATTTATTAGAACAGATCCAAAGAACAGGTATTTTACGAGAATAGGCGGCACCTAATCCAATTCTGGCAAAATACCTAATCCACCTAATATTCATATTCAATATAATCTAATGTTTAGCCGTTTAGCGCGCTCACTCCCACCTGTTCCCGCGCTCTCTCACTCACTCATACGCTTATCGCTTTGCTATCCCGCTTACGTGTAAGGGTGGAGGGAGCGAGACAGCGCTATACACCGCGTATTGATATAAAACAAATGTAAATATAATGAATTGAAATCTTTTAAATACGCCATCTTGCGAACGCTAAACTTTTGCGGAATATTTAATATCGCAAGACTCAAAACTTCATACATTCGTAAGTTTACAATCCTAAGCCTGTAAAAAGTATGAAGGGAAGATACCAATTCATCACTAATATATCATTAAATGATAAAATAGAAAAAAAAGTATTAGTTTATTCAACCAATTTGGTGCAGAAATATCTAATCTAAACAAAAAAAAATTTGATTCCATTTTGAAGCTTCCATTTTCTTAAAAGTGTTATTATGACTCAATATAACAATTTAACATTAAATTAATTCAAATATCGATAATTCGATATCAGGATTTGATATAGAATAGGCGGATTGAGATCACTAAGTAACGGTATGTGTATGAGATCATTGAGATTAGGTGGATTAGGTGGTTTAGGTGGATTAGGTGGATTATGTGGATTAGGTGGATTAGGCGGAATAGGTGGAATAGGTATTTGGATTAGGTATTTATGCAGACTAGGAACATGTGTACTTAGTACCTGATTTACCTAATACAACCCATCTCTAGTTCGGGATTAAAGGTTCAAAAATTTTACACCTGTTTATTTATTTAATTTAAAAATATATTAACAACATATTTAATGTTTATTATCTGCTAAATTTAAGGACAATCAAAATATTCAATAACTTCTCCTCTACCTATCTTACTCCTCTCTATTTTACTACACCTTCACAGTTCACTTCAAATTTTCTGCTTGCTGCGCGGAGGATCTTCTCTGTATCATGGATCTGTATGCGAAGTTGGCCAACACCATGGAAGATCTGGCAGCAATGTTTACCTCGAGAATGAATAGTTACGAGGAACACCTCAAGAAGGCTGCCAGCACTGAGACATCAGCTGCGCATAAAACCTTAGCCAGCCTGTTTCAAGAATTCACCGACTTCAAGTGCCTCATCTGGAAGACGTTGGGGGCAATAAAATCACAGATGGAGCTTCTCTTGCTGAGATTGGATCGGCATGAGATGGCATCACGCAGAAAGGTGCTTCTTTTCCATCGAGTTTCTGACGTCTCGGATTGCCATTCCAAAATGATTAACATCTTGAAGGACAAGTTGAATGTGATAAATGCCACTGCTGCTAATGTGGCTGTGTGTCTTGGGAGTAAACCCTAACAAGTCTCGACCCATTTTGGTACGATTCTAGAGCCATTTTTTGCAAAGCCAGGTATGTAACAACAAGGCTGCCTTAAAGGGGACCGGGCTAACTCTCTCAGAGTTTCTGACTAAGCCCCGGCACGAGGTTTTTATGGACGCCCGTAGAAGATACGGCATAAAAAAGGTGTTGGACCTCTGACAGTAAGATCCTCATCCAGCTGCCAGCCAGAAGCAGAACCAGCAAAGCCGAAGCCAGACAAAGCCAGAAAAGAAGAAGCCAGACAAATCGCGGAGAAAAATTGAGTCGGCAGCAGAACTACGACAAGTGCTAGTCCAATTTCCTCCTTCTGGTGATGGGGTGAGCTCCAACCAACAGCCGAACGGGTCTACATCTTCATCGTCTGTTCCATAAAAGAGAACTCGAAAGCGGGTGTGGTGATAATTAGGTTCGCCAAACATATCCTAATGGTCTTTGTTTTTATAGAGATCATACTTCTTTTTCTTTGTAAATCACATTTAATTTGTATTCAATGTTCCTTGTTTGTGATTGTTTTTTTTTTACTTTCCATTCTACAGATTATTAATATTGTGTTTCAGACATTTGGTTTGATCATGGTGTGATCGTCTAAAATCCGATATTTTATTTTGTGTTTGGATCGTGAAGACACAGTTAAGTAAATACTTTTTTAATTCTCGGTAGTTAGCCAAAGTGTAGTCTGCGTATATAATCTATTTTTCCCTTTCAGAAATCTTTGAGAATATGTAACAACTCTAATTAATTTTCTCAAACAAAAAAAAATGACGTAATATCCGTATTATCTGTAACTACGTGACACAATATCTTATCTTTATCTTTTTTCTCTTGTAGACGTCTTTTTAAAATTCCCTTTACTGTAATGGACTGTATCTTCTTGTAGCCATTTAGGCCCGGTTCTCCATATTTCTATTTTATATAATTCACCACGACTTACGCCTCGTGAGGCACACTGCTGGGTTATCAATGGATAAGCCATATGACCATTGATTATTTTCCATGATTGTCAATATATCTGAGACCCTGTTTGCAACAAACGTTTTCCATTTGTTTGCATGACTGCTAAGCCAAACAAGAACTACGCAAGAGTCGGGCCAAGCGTGGACATTTGCTTTCAGGATATTTAATACCTCGGAGACTGCATGAAGAAGTTTGGCTAAAGGGAGAGCTCCACAAAGGTATTGACACTCCAACCGAGGTATTGACACCGGTTTTACTGGAGCAATCCTAGACTTGGAAGTGACTAGATTCACATGAACTTCACCTTGACCTCGACATAGTCCTCGGGTAAACAACGGCAGCATAAGCTGAGTTGGATGCGTCTGAAAACCCTTGAAGTTCCATGTGAACGTTGTTCTTTCTTATCCCAACCGACCGAGGAAGGTGGAAACTAGTGGGGTGAGAGAAATCCTTTCAGTATGCTACCCATTCACTTAAAATACTAGGGGGTATCTCATCACCTTACCCCAAGCCAGCAAGCCATATGCGCTGTATAAATATTTTTGCTATTGTTATCACTGGCGCCAACCAACCGAGTGGATCAAACAACCTTGCGATATCGTGTGTTTCAAGTGGAGGAAGTTAAACGGTATATTGAAATTCATCATTAGATCTGTTCCACGTCCAACCTAATATCTTCATGACTGAATCCAACCTAAGCTCTAAATTTGTTTTCTACCCTTACTGCCTTCTTCTATCTCTCTAAGTGAACATCATTACTTGAAGTCCACTTCTGAAGTGTGAAACTACCGCAACTGAGCAGTTCATTCATCTGCGAATATATTTGTATACCGTCATCAATGTTGTCACACCCTGTCATTAGGTCATCCATATAAAAATCTTTTGAAACCCTATCAGCTACTGCAGGGAACTTATGACCCTCGTCATAGGATACCTGTTGTAGTGCTCGTGCCGCCAAGTAAGGTGCTGAGGATGTACCGAATGTAACTCGTAATAACTTAAGATGTTGAAGTTCTGAATTCATATCCTTAAGCCACAAAAGGCTTTAAAAATCAACATCGTCCTCAGACACTTTGACTTTTCGATACATTTTGTCAATGTCTGCAACAAGAGATATAGGGAGCCACCGCCAACGCATAATAATGTGTACTCAAATCAGGTTGAAGGGTCGCTCCAACCTGATTTTCCAACCATCATGTCATTATTTAACAATGAACCATTTTTTTAAAAACACATGATGCGTCGAACACCACCCTAACCGTGGTCGTAGTTCTGTCGTATTTAACAACCGCGTGATGCGGAACATAAACTGCAGTCGGCTTATTCAACTCTGCCTCGGAAACTACTTCCATGTGACCTAACCCTAAATATTCATCTATAACATCTGAATATTGAGTGCGCAATTCTGGCTTATTGAGTAACCTGTTTTCTAACAAATAAAACCTTTGTCGTGATATAAGAATTACCGTACAGACACTCGGGATCGCGAGATTTAAAAAGTAACTTGACCACATATCTATCCGAATGATCTCGTGTAACCGTTTTCTTAAAGAAGTCTTCACAGGCTTGCTCTTCTTCACACAAAAGTTTCTGGTTTACTGTAGGCGGCTCCTCCAGTTTCCAGAACCGTTTTAAGAGGTCATCTGTTGCTATCTGAGTGTGCATGCCAACTAATGTATCTTTTTGCGGAGTACCATGGGTTAGTGAGGAGTGTATACAGCTAGAGAGAATCCAACCAAGATTGGTATTTTGAGCAATAGGAGAACCTGAAGGACTCTTGTTAACACCTTCCATTAAAATGGGTGAAGGTGCGCTCAAGGCGCGGGACGGTATTGCGCTGAAGGCGCTGGGGGGCGAGCGGCCGCACGAGGGCTGCGTTGACCGCGCCTTGTTCGGCGCTTCCCCTTTGGGGCTTTGGCATTCTTAGAATAAATATAATCTAGAAAAGTGGTAATAATTCCGCGCTGCCAACGTTACGCGGGTGGGAAGTGCGGTGAGTGCGAGTATAACGTAGTGATTATATTCTCTTTGAGTGCGGGGCGTTTGTTGCACAGACTAGTAAGAAGTTTGTTGAATTTTTGGCTTCACCGCGCGACCTGCAATTACGACTGCGCGCGGCTTCTGGATATATTATTCTAAGCAACATTGCAAGTTAAATAAAAGCTTCTACATATCGACAAATACATATCGACAAACCTCCATAACCATTTTTTTAAATTAAATTTTCTTTTGTCTACTATCAATAAGTTACTAAAAATATCGATTTTCTTAACACAAGAAATAGATTCTTCTGTTAATCGACTTTACATTAGGAGTGGGCGGTACAAAACGTATATAGATATTGTATCTATATATTGTTGCAATATCGTAAATCGGATATCGGCTTGGGATAAAACTATATATTTGACATAACGCTATACTGTCAATACGTGTATCGAATCGAATCGACGGACTGCCGAGTTGCGCCGAGCGGATACGAATGCTGACGGCGACGGCACTTCACGCGAAGCGCGCGACTCGCGAGCGGGTACTACGTACTACGAACGAACGATTTCATACCTTACGTCTAACGCGTAAGGTTAGTTATGATGTCACAAGCGTTTTCATAGGAATTTTCATACAAATATTATGCGAAATTTCCACCTCACTCATATGTATTTCATGATCCGTTATGCAACAATTATTTACCTTTTGGCCTTGAATTAGAAAGCGATAAATTTGGCGATATTTACCTATTATTTCTTTTGTTTTACAATTAGTTTCATTTTGTGCCGAAAATTGAGTGGCCGCATTGATTTTGTATTGTTTAGTTTTCTTTGCTTTCTTAAAAGTTATTTTTTATTGCATAAAATGAACTTTCAAAAACCCCTGCAATACCAATCGTGTTTATATACTTAATAGGATTAGGTTAATAAAACATGTTATATCGTAAATTATAGATACAAAACCTATAATATTGCAGCCAGTCCTAAGCCTAGTAAAAGTATGAAGGGTGGTTCATTGATGTTAACGATTACATTATATTCATACAACAATATTGTATATCAATAGTCTAAACTTAGTCAGTAACATAAAATCATACATAAAGTAAATATTAAACGATATATGATTTTATGTTATTGACTAATGTCATTCATTAAATCAAATCATACATAAGTATTAGGTATGAATCTATTTTTGTTACGATATATTACGAATACAGTGCATCGCGTATATCTCACATTATAGATATTAGATGGATATATAGTTTCGATTTGATATTCGTAAAAAGCTATATTACCCACTCCTACTTTACATGGTCATCTCATGTCTAAGCCCTCGTTTCCACGACTTTCAAGATTTCGACATTCAACACATTATGTTGAAGCGCTGTATATATTTTTTTTTAAATATAGTGTTACCACAGACCAAGGATGCATGGATATAGCAAAGGTAGCGTGTCAATTTTATGTCGGCGTGAGTTTGTGAATTTTCGTGGAGGTACGTGAGTGTGTGAAGTGATTACTAGTACAGGACTTATCGATAAGAAAATACAATTTATCATTTGAAAATATTTACTGCATGAAAAATCATAATTTATACGAGAACTAGTTTTTGCTCGTGACTTCGCCCGCGTTGACTGTAAACAGGATTATAGACATTTTTCAGATTTGAAAGTATCCCATGTGTTAATCCAGGTAATTAACTGTGTGCCAAATTTAATACAAATTCGTTTAGCCATTTTTGCGTTATTAAGTAACAAACATCTAAACATACTAAACCTTCACATTTATTATATTAGTAGGATAGCTACGAGTAATCTTACTAATATTATAAATGTAAAAGTTTGTATTTTTAGATATTAGGATGTTTGGATATTTGTTACACAATAGACTATTTGACAACATCGAAAATATACTATAAATTTTGGTCATCCTATCAGATAATAGCTTAAAAAAAACATATTGCACTTTATTTTAAATTAAATTATTTGTATTTTTCGCAAATTATACGAAATGAAAATATAATAGTTTTTGAAATTTTATCTGTGATGGGAACGCATTGTGATTGGTTGTAACTCTGGTGACGTCAAACGCTTGTAAGCATGGCTTCCTTGAATAATTGGCGACTGCTTTTATGTTTACTGGGTGTTATATTCGATCTTTGAACTATTTCGGCATCAATTTTCTGATAAATCTTATAACTAGAAGCATAAATATTCATTTTGAATCTCAAAATGGATTAAAATTTTATGCGAGCTGATAACAGCAACTTACCTAAGATAGACGCGTTTATCGTTGCACTTGTTTTCAAGAGTAAACGCTGATTACTATGCTGCGGAACTTTAAAATTTAAAACAGCAGTGTAAGGACCATATAGGAATTATTTATTTATAAACCTTTATGTATTATCATTCAGAAGTTTTGTACAATCTCATTTTAGGTTATGTTGATAAGTACTCAGAAATTTCATGTAAATTCTCTTTCTCATGATCTTTGCTTTTGTTTCACAGGTCGACAAGGGAATCCTCTGGAGACGATGCGATCGGCTATGCCCAACTGCACCGCGAGCGAGGGGATTGCACAGTTAAGTATAAAATGTGCCCAGAGCATAAAGTAAAACCTAAAGCATATAATGTGACGATGATTATAAACGAATAAGGACTACACTGAAGTACATCACTGTGCAGCAGATGTCTAAAAAGGAAGTACCTTATGTGGTGTACTCAAAAGATACACTTCTTTGGTTATCACCATAAATACACTCAATGCACAGACAACCGCCCATGGCGGCAGTCAACAAGTGAATGTCCAATGTCACCGTTCGCCCCACCAAGCCATCCCGTAGTCTATACGTCACACCTTACAGACCGATTACATCAGCACTTTATACTGAATTTATTTCAGAAACCAAAAAATGAAAAATTGATAACTGCGAACTCCTAAAATATCAGCATGATTTTAAACATAGGGATGTAATGCAATATTCATTGCACTAAATAAATAAAAATCCATTATGTATTGTAGCACATTATTTAATAAGAGAATCCTGCAAATTTATAACAGCACACGCAATAATAATGACATGATCAAGTACACAAAGTATGTTAGTATTTATCACTGAATGTTGCTTGAGCATATGGAATTCTATTAATCACCTTATTACCCTTTCAATATGGATTCGCAAGCTAGCGATTATTTTTGTTTGTCGAATTTCAGTTTTGGATAACTTAGCACCAGCATTTACACTGGGTGGCCTTATTAGTTTCAAACCCTTTTCATAAAGTATCTGTTCAAGTTGCTTAAAGCCTCTGTCAGCTAAGATGCAAGTTCCCTGTTGTAACCCATCTAGAAAGTTACAATTTTCTACTATGGTAATATTACTTGATCTACCCCCGAATCCTTGAGAAACATAGTCAACCAAACCATTAGGTGTGCAGGATATTAAATACTTCACAGTATACCCCTTCTTGTACTCCGACCATGTCAGTGCCTGATGAAGAGCCTTTGATGGTATTTGTTTATCAATTTCTAGACAATCGATGATGCAGCTGACATTATGATAGTTATGCCTAGATGCAATAGGAGGATTCTTTTTTATTATTTTTTGCCTAAGCTAACAATGAATGGTCTAAAACAACTACTTATTATTGGTATGTTATTTAAAAATATTTTACTGGCATAAGATAATGATATTCCAAAATTATCCTCTAGTTCAGAAAATGTGCTATTCAACCTAATTTTTTTCAAGCATAGAAAAATGTGCTCTATTTTTATATTTGTGTGTTTATACATGGGGATGAGGGGTGGTTCACATAACATACATGTACATAGATAATAAGAATACAAACATAGTTTATAAGTGAAATATTACTAACAAATATGAGTCCATGAACTGGAAACATAAATAAATTATTATTATTATACAACAACTGAATTAAAAAATAACAATCTTCGGAAATACCCACATACATCAAAGGTTTCTTGGCAATTAAGTTCACAGTATTTTTGAGGCAGTGTAATTTTAAAATATTCTCACTGGTATCTGTAACATTACTATCAGAGTCAGTAAACCTTGATGTTGATGTAGCTACAAAAGGTGATAAATGACCACTTTCAAAACAAGAAATATCACTGTCTGATTTTTCACCTTCTAGGACAATATTTCTCCTAGCTGCTTTAATAACTCCTGACTGTGACGGTTGAACACGGAATGGTTCGATCTTAAAAGGTGAAGTCAAACAAGATTTTGTAGAAACTTTGAATGGTGAGGTAACAATATTTTTATTTTGGCATCTTGTTTGCACAGCCTTGCTCCTATAACCCATATTCACTTTTCTTGTTACTTGAATAGATTTATCTTCAGTTATAATAGGGTCAGTGATAGTTTCTTTGTCTTGAGTTTTGGTGATTCTGAAAAGACAAACATCCAAAATTAATTACTTCATTTAAATGTGAATGACATAGATTTTATTACATTATGATATTTGTAATAAATAGATAACAGACGTTCAGGTTCAATAATTTCTTGTATCATATCATCATCTTTTTGTAAGCTTGAAGTATGGGTTTCAGTAGCACTTTGACTTTACAGACATTCTGTGACAAGATCAATTCTTTGTCTTTTAAGGAACACTTTTCGAGAAGATCCAGCATCAGCAAGCCGTTTTCTGCGATCCTCTTGACAATGAAATTTAGTTGGCTTAGCGTCATCTGCCAAAAGTATCTTCTGACTGTAACCCATTTTGTACTTACTTCATGTAGTTAATTGTGTCTTTTTCCATCTGTAATTCAACATTATCGCCGATATAACAAGTGAGGTATCTAATGTTTGACAAGACAAGACAGCACAAAAAACTATAAAGAAGACAACATAACACAAAATATTTTAAATCCTACCGAATGGTGTGTTGTGCTGCAATGTAGGAATAAAAAAGAATCCTTTAACATATGCTGCAAGATTAAACCATATAAGTGGTTAGGTATTACCTAAGTATACATATTATTTTGATTTATAAGTAACAATATTTTTAGCTGCTACTATTACTAGAATGAGTATATATAAAGTTAAATAATACTTACATCAAAGTGATCTTCACACATAAAAACATTTGATTGCGATGAAATGCTGTTTGGGTCTCTTCGAGCCAATTGTAACCACATTTTTCGTCTTTTAGGATTCGTCGGAACAGATACAAACAGTTTGTGTGGACTTTATATAGACGTATTTGTACATTGTGGCACTACACACCATTTATACGCAATTCTATGAAAAAAAATTAAAGAAGAATGATGAAATTCACTTCAGGTGCACTGTTATTAAACTTGTTTATCAGCGTTTAACGTCACACGTGTCGTATGACCAGTGCCATTACAGAAACGGCGTTTTTGGCGCGCTTTTGGGAATTTTAATTTTAACATTGATTTTTATTAACAATACAGTGGATATTTATTTATTTATTTATTCTTTATGCACACATGTATGCACACATGTAGGCGGACTTAATGCCTGAGGCATTTTCTCCCAGTCTACCTTAGGGTGGTGAGGAAACATGTGTGGTAGGTAATAATATAATATAATATATAAATACAAAATGACGTGAAACTATCATTGAGAGGATTCTTTCGAGCCAACATTTCGAGTAGGTACTCGTGTAGTTTTTTTTTAAAGAGAGACGGTTCGTTACCATCCTGAGTTCCTGAGGCAATGCATTCCAACGAAGGATAGATTGGACGAAGAAGGAGGAGTGAATAAAATCAGAACGATGAGAAGGGCACTGAAGAAGACGATTGCTTGAGGAGCGAAGATTTTTCTCGTGATTGGCGCACAAATATTGAAATTGGGAAGTGAGATAAGTAGGCGAGGCTGAAGAATGGAGAATAGAAAATAGTGTTGTCAGTGCCCTCTGAGTTCTACGCTGACGAATAGGCAACCACTTTAAGTGAGAACGATGCACTGACACATGGTCATATTTACGAAGGTTGAAGACGAATCGAATGCAGTTATTGAGAAGGCGGTCTAGTTTGTTGAAGTGATCTGCATTCAGGTCGAAGTAGCACACATCACCATAGTCGATGATAATGAAGATCAGGGACTGTATAAGCATTGCTTTAGTATTGGAGGGGAGCAAATTTTTTAATCGATATAAGTATCGCAATACACCAGTTACCTTTTGACCAACGGCCGTAACTTGAGTCTGCCAGCTTAGCGTCGTGTCAATGTGCGGATATCCCGGAAATATTAAGGTAGTAAGCTTATTATGTAATAAAGAATAATTTAAAACGATCTTTCCGAATTAGTCAAATAGCCTATTATGCAAAAACGGCTGAACGGATTTGGATGAAATTTGGCTCACAGATAGTTCATTACCTGGATTAACATATAGAATCCTTTTTAATAAAAAAAAATGTAAGATTCCTGTCGAAACTCAACGCGGACGAAGGCGCGGGCAAAAACAAGTTTATATTATAAGTTCACACATACGTATTATAATACAAATCTTAAAAATGATTTTAAAAACATCGTATATTAGTATGTGCGATTGATACAATAGTAAAGCCTCGTTGATCTTGTAATGCTCATAGCGATCACGAGGTCGTCGTCGGTTCGAATCCTAGGTCGTAAAATAGTAATTTTTCGAAAAAAAATCCAGTATCAGTCCTGAGTCTAAAACTGTGCTCTGTATAATATCAATAAGCTCGTACCCTATGACAAGGGAACTTATATGGTTGGCGACAAGTGAGTGTACATAGTATATCACTCCCACTCCAGCTTGGGAAATATAGGCGTGGCGGTGTTTATATATATTTTTGGTAGTCTATCTAAATATTTAGTAATTTTTGCCCTACGTTTGCATGAGCGCTTTTGTCAACGCGCGTACGTAAAGCACTGTATAAAATGAATTTCTCACAGTACATTTTTTTAAAGCTCTGTTATGCGCATAATTACCACGCGTTGAAAAAGCGTCCGCGCGAAAAAGGGGTTAGACGCGAAGAGGGACGGTCAATTTTTACTATTGGCAATAGGTTTGGCAAATATCGACTATAGACCACGGGCGTGTAGGTACATCATTGTTGGGGAAACGTAACACAATGCATTTTATAAACCTAGATTTAAACTTTCCATAGTGTATATCATATGGTAATTATTAATCGCCAATGATGTATATCCTTAATATAAATTGCATATATTTTTATAAAAAGATCGTTATGAATGCAATACTAGGCAATAAAGGCATACATGTAAAACGACGATTCCATATCTTTTAGTTCTCCTTTAGTTGTTCTTGATGGACAAAACACTGCACAACACGATATAAGTTCACTATATAAAATAATTTTTAGTATTCACAACAATTTTTATTCATATTTTTACCTTCGAAGTGGATGGGGCCCAATTTGCTGACCTACTATTATATCACAACATTGCACCACGCACATGTACAGGGCAACGTTGCTAATCTTACAATCGCTTTCTCATTTACTCAAAATGGTCATCCGTGTAACAGAGAGAGAAAGAAGACAATGTGTTGAACACAGACTAATTAGGTGTTGAACGACCGGCAGAGCGGCAACATCGTATGAGGCCGTCCATGTATCAAAAGTCCTTGGTTTCATTCCAGCATCGTACTATTCTGTGATTCCAGCGCTTGACTAAAGCGCGTTGAAAAAAGCGCTTGTGCGAACGTAGGGTAATGTCAAGTAGGCATGATTCATAAAACAAAATCGATTTATGTTTTAGAATTCAAATGATGATTAACTAATTATCAATTACTCGATTAAAGTCGATTTTAATAATTAATATTTTAAAATTATTATTTTATAAAATTATACATTAAAAATACATGAATCAAGCCCATACAAAAGCTTTCAGAATCGACTCAGAATAAATCACTAAATCGAGTTAACAATCACAATGATCTAAAAAATCGATTAATTCAGCCACCGATTTCAAATTCACATGCCTATAAATTTCAAAATTGGTTGGCTCGTGTTATATCATTAGGGTTATAATATTTGGATCTGCGAATTGGATTAAATTGATTAATTTGCACTTATAACTAGGTATAAGACACCGCTTTTAATGTTTATTAATCATTATACTCTATTATTATTTAACATACACGAAATAGGCTATGAAGTGTGATATCATAAAGAAGAAAGAAAATTAGTCTACCGGGTACGAGCTTTAATTTAGACGGCTGTACAAAAAAATCAGCCGATCGAACAAAGAAACCGCACTCATCAGTGTAGGCATACTCGCCATTATAATTCCAAACCTAACTCCGATCACCTGAAATAAAATATTCAGTTATATGCGCCGTGGCGAGCGACCACCGTTCGGAGATTTAGTACGGAGCGACCGCCAATAGGTTCATAATCCAACGAGCACACCTCAGTGAATTCACCGGTCGGCGGAGCGAAGCATCATGACGGAGCCGGTGGCGGAAGCGGGCGAGTCGGTGTGGCAGCGCGAGGAGGCGCGCTGCGGCGCGGTGCTGCGCGAGGTGTTCGCGTGGCTGCGGCCGCGCGAGCTGGCGCGCTGCGGCGCCGCGTGCCGCGCGTGGCGCTGCGCCGCCGCCGCGCCTGCGCTGTGGCGCCGCGCGCTGCTGCGCTGCGCCGCGCCGCGCGCCGCGCTGGACGCGCTGCGCGACTGCTCCGGTGCGTGCGCGCGCCTACCACGCATGCCATCCGTACTGTACGCCATCCCTCCGACTTGACTTCAGGAGGATATGAGATTCTGTGTTCGAGTGCTCGCATGAACGAATTATGTGTCAGTGGAACGGTCCAATGAACCATTGTTGGATTATGGTGACCCCGTCTGTTAGCTATGAGTTCGCTTTGTCTGTCTACTGCCGTGAAACCTGAGACTTGTATCGATCGCTCGCTCAGTATTCAGTGGAATGATGATAACGATCATGTTTACTTAGATAGCAAACTGCATATTATTAATTATCAGTGTCTATAATATAAACTAATCTTTGTTGCCTGTTAAATAAATAATTTATATTACAAAATCTGAGGTGTTTTTGTGTTACAATTTTGTTTGTTTTAATTAATCTCATAATATTTGATTTGTTTTTGGCTTAATTATAATGATATACTTGCAACTAAAATACACACAATACAAAAAATCCAAACAATTATGATGAATTCCATGAGCGGATAGTATGGCACAGTTTGGTTTTCAATGTATCAGAGTCAACATTTGGGCCTTTTCTGATCCACACTGGGAAATATTGCCCTAGAAGAAGAAAAATGTAGTAAATGATAACACCAATGCTTCCCCGAGCCCCCGTTCCTGAGCCTGTCATCGTTATCGACAGGTAGAAAGATCCTTGTCTGACTACAAAAAGTGATCTGTCAATAACATAGATTTGTACTGTATGTATCTTGAATGCTTAGCAGGACCCGGGCATAAGTTTAGAAACATTCTACAGTCAACAGTATGCTTAGAGAGATAGATTTATCGATTAGATTTACTTTCCTGTTATCATGACCATTTAAAATATTAACTGAGCTTTAACATTTTGCTATTTAGATTACTTCTTGTCACTTCAATAAGAAATGAAACGCAGAAATAGCAGTTTTTATATTATTTTTATCTATTGATATCACACCCTTTTGCTTAGTTGGCATATATTATAAAAAAATACATTAAGGGCTTCCCACCACTCTCGAGTAAAGTGCTAGTTGTGAATACCTAGAGGCGGATAGGGCAACTCGGGGATGGTGAATTTATACATAGATTTACTTATAACAGTCTACTTCAGACTTCACTCAGAGACCCAACGAAGTTTTAGGTAACGATAAAAAGTCTCAGACTAATACAAGTAATTCATCTAAGTATTGGGAGATGTCGTGTTTCAATTTTAAAACGGCAGTGTGTGCGCAGACGCCGCGGGCGTGCGGTGGCGCGAGGAGGCGGTGCGCGCGCTGGCGGAGTGGCGCCTGCTGCAGCGCGCGCCCGCCGGCGCCGGCGCCGCGCTGCTGCACGCCGCGCTGGCTCCCGCCGGCGCCGCGCTCGCGCTCGCCGCCGCCGACGCCTCGCTCTCGGTCTCGGCTCTCCCTGCTCGCGCGCGCGCCCCGCGCCGGGCCGCGCCGCTGACGCCGCGCCTTGTGCTGCGCAGGTGTGGCAGTGCGACGCGGCCGGGCGGTGGCACGAGCGCTGGCGCGCGTCGCTGCGCGCTCGCGGGCTGGCGGCCGCGGCGCGCGTGCACTGGGCCGGCGCCGCGCACCGCCGCCGCCTGCTGGTGGCGGGCCCGCTCGCGCTCGCCGACGACTGGGAACTACTCGTGCTCGACCTTCACGGTGCGACCGCGCTCGTTATCGAAAATCCCGGACGTCTAAGCGAAAACTTGTAACAGTTTTTCTTGTATTATTACCGATCGGCCCAGTAGTAACACCGGAAACGCATTGTAACCGACTTCAAAAAGTAAGCGGTTCAATGTTCGTCTATATGATTTTTTTGCACCGATATTATCGTCATTGCGGACCGATTTTGAGGATTCTTTTGGGTTGGGTTCTTTGATGGTCCAATTTTAATTTCGTTTGTATTGGACCTTGAACGAAGATAAACCAGAGGACTCCTTAACGACAAACGGCACGAATGTGTAGATTGAGTTATTATTAGTACTCTGTACTGTAGGTACCTGACGTACTACAGAACTAAACAATAATATGATACAGGTAGATCACTCATCACTTAAAATTGTAACGTTAATAACTTTTTAAAAAAGTAGAATTATTTATATTCATATTATTAAAAAAATTAAAAATAATTACTTTTTATAGGTCCATTACGGTGTAAAAAGATGAGTTTTTTGATTTCAGGCACTGAGTGTAGGTTTTTTACACCGGGTCGAAAACGACCAAATCGGCACATGTGAGACTAAAATAAAGGAATTTTGAACATAACTAAATTTGAAATAACATGGCTTCATTATAATTATAAATATTTAAAAAATCACAAAAATAGCGTTCGTTACAATTATCCAGTAGAGACGCACAAAGGGTTTCGGTACGAAATCACACAAAACACTGTTCATGACTTCAGACCGCATTAGCTGCACTTCTTGACAGTTTTGATTTTGCATACAGCACGCCTATGATTCTGACTTGGAATGATCGTGTGTTGGGCACCCTACCCTTTGACGCTCAGCGGAATGTCAGAGACCACTGTGTTGATGATCCAGCATAGGCTCGAGGTGATCCATATTTTATCATAAAATTGCTAGCAATTCGGAATGTTTTACAATATGTCGAATCACTTCTCTCGTCGTCGCGGATTCGATTCTCGCACGAGCCAAATCTTTGTGTAATTCACAATTATTAGTTTCGGTCTGGGTGTTTGTGCATGTGAATTTCATGTTTGTAAAACCCACAACACAGAAATAATTCCTAGCGGGGCTACATTTTTTTTTTAAGAAAAAAAGTAGTAAAATAAATAATAAGCCGGTACCAAGTAAACGTCTGCAACTACAGATCGGCACCAACTTCCAATATTTATTTTTAGGTATCTTACTTTTGTGGTCTATGAAGTCGGTTTTCCTTTTTTTTAAAGGTATTTTACCCGTTGTACTTACTACTAGAAGTAACACGAGCAATAATAATACTTTCCCACATTATGTACTAACGACAGGCTAGCTGCTAATGTGACAGGAAGTGTATTTTGCTTGTTTGATAGTCGAGAAGCGTTAATTTTTATTAACCGAGAGACAGTCGACTGGACCGCCGTACCGGCTGTATTATTTTCTTCTTCAGCTGAAAGACGTCCACTGCAGGACAAAGGCCTCCCCTAAAGACCGCCACAACGACCGGCTTTGTGCTGTACGCATCCAGCGCGGCGGAGAACAGTTTCGGGGATATAACGTCTCCCTGTCCCACACCACGCTGCAATTGAATAGGTTTCGAGCTCTGGTCCTGAAAGCAGGCTGACATAGTAGCGTTTTCGTACAAACTTCAGCACTCCGATATACCAGAAGCCTACTTGGCACCGCTGGAGAGACTGTAGTACAGCCCAAGTCTCGATCGAATCGAAGGCCTTCTCATAATCCACAAACGCTAAGCATAGTGGCAGGTTGTACTCTTCAGTCTTCTGTATGACCTGTCGCAGCGTATGTATATGGTCTATGGAGCTGAAGCCTTTTCGGAAACCGGCTTGTTCGGGAGGCTGGAAGTCATCGAGTCTGCGCGCGAGACGATTCGTGTATTATTACGCTGTATGATTACCACGTTTTTATCAACTCGTCTGTCTGTTTGTCTGTTGTATAAAAATTTTGTAAACAATTTAAAACTAACTTCCCAATTACCTAAAGACTTTAAATTTTAAATAAGCTCAGAGCTAGATAACAATGCAATATGATGATGAAGCCTGAGGGTGGCTAGAGGAACACCTCAATGACACAACTCATCCCTGTCGTGGTTGGGCTCGTTAGATTTATCTTGACTAGTACTGCCTGGTGATGAAGCCGGAAGATGACCATAGGAACTTCTTAACAACATAGCACCGTCGTGTTGGGTCTCGTTGGATTTATCTTAATGAATACTACACCCCTAGGTGGTGTCCAGGGTCTGATGATGAAGCCGGAAGGTAACTACAGGAACTTCTAAACTAAATAAAATAGCCTCATTGTAGTTACATAAAACGTACCTATACTAAAGGTACGTGCACTTCAACAGGTTTCATACCGGAAGCGATCACCGTCTTGTTAGAGGCTTACTAAATATCAACTTTCAGTTCAAGCGAGTCCCTTTGCTGAAGGCCAGGCTTTGGCCCAATCTGCTTCAAATAGTAGTAGGATCTGAAACGTTCCTGTCAAACCTGGAGAACCAGTTTGTTACCTTGTAAACCTCAATTGACGTAGACCAGACCTTCACTTATGTGGTTGAAATCCTCAGGGAGGAAGGTACGAGATTCTGTGAAATGCGATTTATAAGAAAGAAAACGAAGCTTTTGGTAGAGACACTGCGGCTTATGAAAGAACGACGCCGACGTGCAAACACACCCAACACTTTGTCAGAGAAACGAGCACTCAATAAACGAATAAACAAACCGGTTCGACATGACCTCCGATGCGCTAATACACGCTTTTTAAAAAAAGAACTGAACAAAATAGGGATCTCAGTTCGTCCAGTGTTTGGGGAGGAGCCATCTGGCGAAGTTGTCAAAAGCCAGTGGGGACGTACTCCGTTCCAAGTCGGAGATTCTTTAGAAGTAGAAAGCTTCTACAGCCGATTATACGCCGCGAATACATCTCGTCCTGATCCCAGAAATGAGGATCCTAGAGCCACCTTAAGCCGCCATTTCACTACAGATCTGCTCGAAATCAGCCTAAACAAAATCGTGAGGGCCCTCGAGCAGCTAAGGAATGGAAAAGTCCCTGGGAGGACGGAAAGGAGGATACCTACTAATGGGGGATATGGGATGTAATATGTGAGGATGTGTCACTACTTGGAGTAGGTACGACGGATAAAACGTGACGTGACGGTGCCCGTGTCACTACTGGTAGTAACACGGGCAATAAAGAATTATCATGTTCCATAAGCTAAATTAAGTATAAAGAAATGTAACGACCATGTTCGGTGTCGCGGCTGGCGGCGAGCAGACGGCGGCGAGGTGACGGTGGCGAGCCGCGCGCGCTGCAGCGCGGGCGCGGCGGGCTGCTGGGCCGACGCCGGCGACGCCTTCCTGTCGCTGGAGCTGCGCCGCCTGGCGCCCGCGCTCGCCCTCACCACCGTCTGGCTCAACGCCGCCACGCAGGTGCGCGCCGCCGCCCCGCAGCGTCCGAAAGATGGCGCCGCCGGCCACTGCGCGACTTCTACAACTATAAGTAAATTTCATTACTTCCTATGTCAGGGTGTAAATCGAAAGCAATGTTCACAGGAGACGGAGTCGGAGTATTTGGGCGTGCGCACCCCTCTGTTGCGCATCTTCAACGAGAATAGTGAACATATCACGTAAGTGTCTCGAACTGACCTCGACTAGTTTGAACGTTGACATTTAGTAGATAGTTATAACCTATACATCTCGTCGAAAATATAAATACGTCACTGCACGTGTTATACTTAATAAATCGAGAATAGGTATCCTCCGGATAGCGGAGAGGAGTCGTGGATCCTATCGGATCCACGACGGCTGCTCTCCGTCGGTCTTCCACGCCGGCACGTCAATGAATACATACTTCCTCATTCGGTTAGATATTCACAGGCACGTGCTCGTCGCCGACGCGCCACTCGAGAACGAGGACGCGGATGATACGCGGTCCGGCTTCGACGACGAGTCGCCGACGCCCCTCGCGCCCGGCCCGGAGTACTATCGCGCCACGGAGGGTGCGGCGGCGGTCGCGTACCGGGTGCTGGTGGCGGGCGGCGGGCGGAGGCTGGGCGCGTGGGCGCTGAGCGCGGCGCGGCCGCCGCCGCTGCTGGCGGGCGGCGCGGGCGAGCTGCGCGAGCGCGCGCGGCGGCGGCGCGAGCGCGGCGCCGAGCCGCCCGCGCCGCCCGCCGAGCCCGACGAGGCGGCCGTGCGCGCGCTGTGCACGCCGCCCGAGCACGCCTGCCGCCTGCCCGCGCCGCTGCTCGGCCTCGCGCCGCACCCCAGGTGACCGCGACGCGCCGAGCGACCCGACGGCGACAGTGATTCGTATAATTATGTTTCTTTGCTATGACGTTTCGATACGATGAAGAGTTCCAACAGCTATTGTCTAGTTCTGGCTGTGCCGGCCTCGCATTCGGTCGTGTCACTGCGCAGCCCGCCCGCTCGCTATCTCTCGCGCGTATTTAGTTTCGATCTATTTGCGTAGTTGGTCTCGCCGGCGCTTGCGTGATTACGTTTTGTACATTTGCTCGCGCATATGTAATTAACGTCTTTGCGTTTGGCTCGCGCGTAATTAATTACGTGAGTCGATAAGTAGACGCGCCGTTCTTCGGACTTCCCGCGCTTTCCTAACGGTTTTTCGGGTCGTGTGCCTACGTAGTTCGTCTCGCCGCGCTTACGTGCTTACGTACTTGCGCAATTACGTATTTTCATTCGCTCGCGCGTATGCAACTACGTCTTTGTGTGATCACGTTTGTGCGTTTCGCTCGCGCGTAACTAATTACGTGGGTCGATAGGTAGACGCGCCGTTCTAACGGCGGTCGACATTTCTCGCGTTTTTTGTAACGGTTTTCGGTTAGGTAGTAATGTTTGGTTTAAAAACCACGACTTTTGTCCGTTCGTGGTAAGACTGGAAGACGCCTAACGATGTCACTAAGCCAGTCTTGAGCGAAACCCGAGCGCTCGCCTCCCTCCTTCAGAGGGCGGCCAACTCGGAAGGGCTTGAGCTCTGACCTTGGGGGCTTCCCTAGCCAGGGCTCCTGATTTCTCCAGAACCTTTAACTACACCCATCCCGCCATCCTATTCTCCGTGCGGCGGTTCTCTTCGCCCCGGAGCAGCTAGGGTTTGGTGCTTGCCCTTTCGCCCATAAGGCGACAGGACACACCTGGTCTCCCCGGTAAAGTACCTCCCCCCGCCGCCATCGGTGGAGGGATCTGGGCACTGTTCACGCCGGGTCTTAGGGCCTTTTTTTAAGTTCACCCGTCCTGTCATTTCCCCCCAGGAAATGGCAGACGAGTTCCCCCCCGAATTCCTCCGGGAATTAGAAAAGTACATCGCGCGTAACTGCCCGGACATCATCTGCCAATTCAGCGCGACGTACTCGCCCGCCTCGCCCGACGCATCGCCCGCGCACGTGTCGCCCCCCTCTCCCGCGCACCCCGCGCCTTCTGCGCGCCCCTTTCGCCGCGCCGAGAACGGAAATCGTTGCGCCGCCCCCGACCCCCGCCGACCGCCCCGTCTTGCCATGCGGGTCCGAACCTCACCTGTCATCGTCGTCCTCGTCGTCGAGGACGACTTTATTTCCATTACCAATGGGAAGCGAGCGCGCAAGCCGCGTGACTCGCCACCTCCGAAGGTGCAAAAGGCCGGGGACGACGGCGTTCCTCCCGGCCCCCGGACCCCGGCCGTCTCCTAACGCGGGCGCGAGGGCCTCCCCCCTCCCGCACCCCGCACGTCCAACCATAACTCCTCCGCCGCTCGTCATTTAGGACAAGAGCGCCTGGGAGTCAATTTTTAAGGCGATTTACAATCGCCAGATCAACTATGCGCATGCGCGTTCCACCGCGCTAGGTATATCAGTCAAGGTGGTGTCCTTGGACGACCATCGACGGCTATCCGCCTTCCTGCGATCTAATAAGATCGCTTATCACACATACACCCTTGAGGAGGACAGGGAGCTCAGGGTAGTCATCCGCGGTGTCCCTAGGGAGCTGGACACCGCCGTCATTAAGGAAGACCTCCTGTCCCAGGACCTTCCTGTGCGCCAGGTGCACAGGATGGTCAATGGGCGCTCAAAGGAGCCCTACGACATGGTGCTGGTCGTCCTCGAACGCACCGAGTCCGGTCGTAAGGATTTTAACCTTACGGCCGTTTTCCATATCTCTGGCCTCTCCGTAGAGGCCCCTCGAAAACGTGGCACGCCCGGGCAGTGCCACAACTGCCAGCTGTACGGGCACTCTGGCCGTAATTGCCATACACGCCCTTTATGCGTGAAATGCATCGGGGACCACGCGACGTCCCAATGCACCCGCTCGAGGGAGACGGCGGTCGAGCCCCCCAGCTGCGTCCTCTGCGGCACCAAGGGGCACACCGCGAATTATCGCGGTTGCCCCAAGGTGCCGAAGGGGAAGCGCCGCACTAGGCGCGGCCGCCGCCGCCCTCGTGCGAATGCCCGCCCCCCTGCGCCCTCAGCGCAACATCCCCCCGCGCCCTCAGCGCACCCCCATCCGGCGCCTACAGCACCCCTCCTCCCAGGGACCTTAGCTCCCCGAGCTCCCGCGCCCCAGACGCTAAAGTCCTCCCCTCCTCTTAGGCCGTCGCTCGGCGCCAACGCGTGGGTGAAGCCGCTTTCTTACACCGCGGCCTCCCACGCACCAGTAGGCCCTGCCCGCCCCCCAAAGCGCTCGCCGGCGTTCCCGCCGGCGGCGGCTTGTCCCCCTCCGTCCACAAACGTCAGCCAGGACTTCATCCTGATTATGAACGTTTCGGCATCAATAAGCCCCGCGTTGATCCCTAGAGTCCAAGAACTCGCCCTCAAACTCCGCGCCGCCACCAACTTGGCGGACCAGTTTCTCCTGACAGCGGAATACAGGGACGTCTCTGACGTCCTGGCGTCCCTCAAAACCCAACCCCCTCGCACCCAATAATGGATTTACGACCTTCCCGTCTTAAGCCCCACAACCTATCCCTGGCGTTTTTTAACGCCGATGGCCTTCGCTCCCAGCGCGATCAGGTTGCTGATTTCCTCCGAGATCACCAGCTTGATATTCTCCTAGTGCAGGAAACATTCCTCAAGCCCGCACAACGCGACCCTAGGATCGCAAACTACAACCTCGTGCGTAATGACAGGATCGGCTCCCGTGGAGGCGGTACTCTCATTTACTACAGGAGGTCCCTTCACTGCATCCCTCTCGATCCCCCTGCGCTCACCAACATCGAAGCCTCGGTCTGTCGCATCTCTCACTGGGCACCAGCCCATCGTGATCGCCTCCGTTTACCTCCCACCCCCCCCACTAAGCCCGTCCTCAGAAGTGACTTAGAGGCACTCTTCTATCTGGGAAGCGCCGTCATTCTGGCGGGTGACTTCAACAGTAACCACGTGGCCTGGAATGGTCTCACCACTTCCCCACCACCCCCAAACACCGACCCGACGTCCTGGACATGGCGCTTCTGAAGGGTGTTACCTTACGGCTGCACTCCTTAGAAGTAGTCCAGGAGCTCGACTCTGACATCGACCTGTAGTCATGAGACTCGGTTCCCCCCCCTTCCGCCCCTCAGCGACCCAAAAAGAAGGTGGTGGATTGGCATGCGCTAAGCACGGCCTTGGCGGATGCCGACCCTCCCCCCCCCCTCCCCCTCAGCTCGGACTCCATCCCGTCCCCTCAGGACACCGATCAGGCCGTAGATGCCTTCACCGACTACATCCAATCGGCTGTCAGTCGATCGCCTAAGCAAGTCGAGGCGGAAGATCTCAACCGCTTTCGACTGCCGGACGATGTTAGGGATCTCATTCGTTCCAAGAATGCCTCAATCCGAGCGCATGACTCTTACCCCACCGAAGCCAATCGGGCCCGGATGCGCGCTTTACAACGTGAGGTAAAACGTCGTGTCGCGGAGGTCCGGGAGGAACGGTGCGGTGACTTCCTAGAGGGCCTCGCGCCATCGCACCTGGCCTACTGGCAGCTAGCGCTTAGCCTCAAAACCGACTCCACGACTGACATGCCCCCGCTGTCCCGCCCTTCAGGCGCACCCCCAGCCTTCGACGACGACGAAAAGGCCGAGCTTCTCGCCGACTCCCTCGAGAGCCAGTGCACCCCTAGCTCTCTATCCGTCGACCAGTCTCACGTCGACGCGGTCGACAGGGAAGTCGAGCGCAGGGCATTCCTCCCCCCCGCCGATTCCTTAGCTCCTATCACCCAAACGGAGGTCGAAAATCTCATTATGGGTCTCAAAACCAAAAAAAGCCCAGGGCTCTGACGGCATTTCGAATCGCGTTCGGAAATGCCTGCTCGCCCAACTCATCTGCCTCTTAGTGGCCATATTGAACGCCGCCATGACAAACTGCACCTTCCCCGCTAAGTGGAAGGAAGCAAACGTCATAGGCATTCCCAAGCCCGGCAAACCTCGTATCTCCCTGCGAGCTACCGCCCTATCAGTCATCTCAACTCCCTGGCTAAGGTTTACGAGCGCCTACTTCTGGCGCGGCTCAAAGACTTTGTAGTGTCCAGGGGTATCCTTATCGACGAGCAGTTCGGCTTTCGAGCCAAACACTCCTGCGTCCACCAAGTACACCGCATCACGGAGCACATCCTCTCCGGTTTAACAGACCCAAACCCGTCTACACGGGCGCCCTCTTCTTCGACGTCGCGAAGGCATTCGACAAAGTCTGGCACAACGGCTTGATCTACAAGCTCTACCAAATGGGTATGCCGGACAGACTCGTGCTCATCATACGAGACATCTTGTCAAATCGCGCCTTCGAATATCGCGTCGAAATTACGCGCTCCACTCCCCACTCCACCCGAGCTGGAGTCCTGCAGGGCTCAGCTCTCTCGCCCTTCCTGTTTAGCCTTTGCACGAACGACATTCCTCGTTCGAGTAAGGTGCATCTAGCCCTATTCGCGGATGATACTGCTCTCTACGTCTCGCATAGGAATAAGGGTTTCATTACCAGAAACCTTCAGGCAACCGCCAATTCCCTAGGGAATTGGTTCAGGAAGTGGCGTATTGAGGTGAACCCGGACAAGAGCGCTGCGGTGTTCTTCTCCAGAGGTGCCACCCCGCGCCACTCCCTGGCCCGCCCTAGAAGTAATCTCGGTCAAGTGACCATGTCCGACCGACCCATTCCCTGGGTCAAAGAGGTCAAATATCTAGGGCTCACCCTAAACAGCACCATGTCCTTCGGCCCGCACATCAAGCGGGTCCGTCACCGAGCATCCTTTGTGCTCGGTCGTCTCCATTCGTTAATCTGCAAGCGGAGTAAAATGTCCCTTAGAAATAAGGTGTTTACAAAACTTGCGTTCGACCCATCGTGACTTATGCGTGTGTTGTGTTCGGGCAACTCACATCGATAAACTCCAAGCGGCTCAAAACCTCTTCCTCCGTGAAGCCGTAGGAGCCCCCTGGTTCGTACGGAATGTCGATCTCCACTCCGGTCTAGGTCTCGAACCTATTCGCGCCTATATTAAAAAGGCGACAACACGACACTTCGCGAACGCATCTACCCATGCGAATCCATTAATCGTAGCCGCCGCCGACTACGATAGCCCCCCGACCCCTGCCGCCACCGCCGGCCGCGATATGTTCTCTCCGATCCCCCCGATGCTTTGTCATCCATTCTTTCCGCTCAGAATACGGGCGACGACGACGTAGTCGTAGATCCCCTCCCATAGCCGGCGGTTGACCGGTGCACTTAGTAATGCACCCCGTCTCCCCACAGCGACTGTCCCAACCGAGGACACCTCTTCAAAGCGCCACCGAGTATGTCGCTTCTTGCCCTTCTGGCTCGAGCGTAGTGGTTGCACGCTCCCCTTAAGTCCGGTGAAGCTGTAAAGGCCTCGCGGTCAACAGCGTACATCACTCACACACACAGCTATTGTAGATACCGTCGTTAGTAGAAAATTGAAGGAAACACACTCGTGACCCGGCGAGAAAGTGAAATGTTATAAAATGCACTGCGCAGGTCGCGGTGCTTGTGGGTGGCGCTGGCAGGCGGCGCGGCAGAGTGTCGCGCGCTGCCGGCGCTGCGCGCGCTGTGCCGCCTGGCACCGCCCGCGCCCGCGCCTGCGCCCCCGTTCGCCCTGCACTACGTGCAGCCGGACGTCTCGTTACACTATTTCACCAGGTTGCATATTTTTGTCTTAATCAGGTACTTGTACTTATATGAATAAGTGCTTCCCGGTAAAAAGGGAGTATTGGAGGAATAGGCGTCATCTGACGTGCCGGTTGTCACATAGATAATGCGGTGTCGCGTTTCGACACACCGCAGTCGTGAAATCGTATTTTTTCTTACCTACTCTTGACACGATGTGGTATCACGCAGGCCGGCGGGCGAGTACTCGTCGAGCGTGTGCGTGTGGAGCGCACGCGTGCCGAGCGCGCCGCAGCGGCTGGCGCACGCCGCGCCCGCCGCCGCCGCGCTGCTGCCGCCCGCCGCCCCCGCCGCCCCCGGCGCGCCGCCCGCGCTGCTCGTGCTCGCCGGCGACCAGCTCTACGTGAGTACCGTACGGGCCGCCCCTTCGCCCGCCCCCGGCCCCGCCGCCGCTCACCGCCTCCGCTTGTTGCAGGTGTGGCGCAGCCGCGCGACGCCGCAGTCTTGCGACTGACGTGAAGCTCCGACCGCTTTGCGAGATCGCGACGTACCTAGTTGTTGAGTTTACATTTACATGTAATTTAATTTACATTAAATTAGTTCTTCGACATAAAATATTACGATAGTTTTACATTATACACCTCATCCCTACTGGCACGATGGGTTTGCGATTCGTTGTGTTGTTGCGAACGATACGAGTGACGTCTGACTAAAAACGGATCAACTTATGATCTGACTTCAATACTACGATAATAATCTTGGATCGAAGCCAGAAGCCACACCAGGCTTCGATCTGGCTGGCTTCTCGCCCGTGTCTTCCGAACGATTCGCTTGTATTTCAGATAGATACCTACTATGGCAATTACGTCGAGCACTAGTAATCTTTTTTTAGAAAATTATTAATAGACCTCAAAGCGGCTGAGGAAAATTTCACATTCAGGAATTTGACGCTATTTATTAATGTTGTCATATGTACCATCATATCCCTCAAATCTTTTTAAAATATTACGACCCTATAATAAAATTATTTGATATCAAGGTTTGAAATACGCGTGTGTGACGGAATGTTATTGAGTCTGTGCATGCATTTATAACCCTAAACGGATTGAGTACTGTCCAAATATTGCTAAAGAAAATTAAACTCTTATTCACAGACACAACATTGAATTTTCTATGATATAAACTTGACCAACTATGATGAGTGCGAGCTATAGCCTAGAGCCCGGTGTCTCGCTCGTATCCATTATGATGCCGTACAGTTACCACAAGATAGAACAAATACGGACTATACGTATTTATGATAAAGTTTATACGCTGTAAACCATTTATCGCACCAAAAACATTTTCATGTAAAATGTTGCCAAGGCGATACCAGACTGCACTGTCAAAAAGATATCAGATGTGCTACATGCCCTAACTCTATAAGCCCCCAACTTCACAAACTCTACACCTTAGTCAAAATATGTGGCTCGGTCGTTTCGTTACTACAAGAACTATTATATAAAAGAAAAGTAATGAACAGTAATAAATTGCATAAAAAATAAATAATATAAATATATAAATCATAATATAAATAATATAATAGAATTTCAGGTCTGGAAGAGGATGTTCGGATCAAGTTTTCTCCCTCCGCAACATCGTAGAAAAGCATCTGGCAGTAGGCCGGAAGGTTTTCTGCGGTTTTGTGGACCTGGAGAAGGCGTTTGATAGAGTCGTGCGAAAGAGACTTTGGGACATTTTGCCAGAGTATGGTATAAACGGCACCCCGTTGCGAGCCGTCCAGTCCACCTACGTGGACAGCAAGGCATGCGTACGGATGGGTGGTAATATGTCACCTTGGTTTGACGTTAAAATCGGCGTCAAGCAGGGTTGCGTGTTGTCCGCTAGACTGTTTATAGTGTATCTGGATAAAAGTCTTCAAAGACTTAATGCGATGACTGAAGGGGTAAAAATGGGTGATCTACTGATAAACCACCTATTGTATGCAGATGACGCGGTTTTGATAGCGCCAACAGCCACTGATCTGCAAACACTAGTCACAGTTATGAGAGACGACTGCATGAACAATGGCTTACATTTGAATGTGAAGAAAACCAAAATTATGGTTTTTGAACGGGAAGAAACCAGAACGAATGCAAGGATTGTGGTTGGTAACGATGTGCTGGAGCAAGTGAATGAGTTTGTATATCTTGGATGCGCCTTCAGTAAGGATGGGAAATACACCGCTGATATAGAGAGAAGAGTGAATGCAGGTAATAGAGTGAATGGTGCGATGGGAAGGCTACTTGGGAGCCGGCACTTAAGCCAAAAGGCGCAGCTGGCCTTGCATAACGGAGTGCTTGTCCCAACGCTGTTATATGGCAGTGAGAGTTGGGTATGTAAGAAGGAGAACGAAAGCAGGATAAATGCGGTCGAAATGCGATCTCTGCGGAAGATGTGCGGAGTCACGCTGACTGACCGTATTCGCAACAGCGTAGTAAGAAAGCGAGTAGGTATGAAAGATAGTATCGGTGTAAAGATGAGAAAGGGTATGATCCGTTGGTTCGGGCATATAGAAAGAATGCCAGAAGAAAGAATGACAAAACAGATATACAATGCGAAAGTGGAAGGATGTAGGTGCCGGGGAAGACCTAGACTATCTTACCATGATCAAATAGACCGTGTCTTAGCTGAAGGGCAAGTCAAGAGTCTCCGTAACCGGCGAGTGTGAATGAGACGAACTATGAGAGTGGAGGAAGCCAGAGAGGTATGTAAGGAAAGATCCTGTTGGAACTCTGTACTCTCTGCCTACCCCGCGAGGGAGCTGGCGTGATGATATAGATAGATAGAGATAAAAAATAAAAAAAATAGAATATAAAACTCCATAAACACCTTCAAAGACTGAAAGCGATGAATGAAGGTGTACAAATGGGTAACTTAGTGGTAAACCATCTACTTTATGCAGATGACGCGGTTTTAATAGCGCCAACAGCCACTGATCTGCAAACACTAGTCACAGTTATGAAAGACGACTGCATGATCAATGGCTTACACTTGAATGTGAAGAAAACCAAGATAATGGTTTTTGAAAGGGAAGAAACCAGAACGAATGTAAGGATTGTGGTTGGTAACGATGTGCTGGAGCAAGTGAATGAGTCTGGATATCTTGGATGCGCCTTCAGTAAGGATGGGAATTACACCGATGACATAGAGATAAGAGTGAGTGCAGGGAACAGAGTGAATGGTGCGATGGGAAAGCTACTCGGGAGCCGGCACTTAAGCCATAAGGCGCAGCTGGCCATACATAACGGAGTTCTTGTCCCAACGCTGTTATATGGTAGCGAGAGCTGGGTATGTAAGAAGGAGAATGAAAGTAGGATAAATGCGGTAGAAATGCGAGCTCTGCGGAAGATGTGCGGAGTGAAGCTGACCGACCGCATTAGCAACAGCATAGTAAGACAGCGAGTAGGTATAAAAGATAGTATCGGTGTAAAGATGAGAAAGGGCATGCTCCGTTGGTTCGGGCATATAGAAAGAATGCCAGAGGAAAGAATGACAAAACAGATATACAATGTGAAAGTGGAAGGATGCAGGTACCGGGGAAAACCTAGACTATCTTACCACGACAAAATAAACCGAGTCTTATCTGATGGAAAAGTCAAGAGTCTCCGTAACCGGCGAGCGTGTATGAGACGAACTATGAGAGTCGAGGAAGCCAGAGAGGTATGTAAGGAAAGAACCTGTTGGAACTCTGTACTCTCTGCCTACCCCGCAAGGGATCTGGCGTGAGGTTATAGATAGATAGAAATACCTAGTTATAAAATATTAAAGAAAATAAAAATCTTTTTAAAAAAAAGGTAAACTGACTTCAAAAAGCAAAAAATAAATATTTGAAGTCGGTGCTGGTTGGTGCAGTCGGCTACTTGGCACCGACTTCAAATATTTATTTTTTGCTTTTTGCAGTCGGTTTACCTTTTTTTTTAAAAGATTTTTATTTTACAATTTTAAGTGACGAGTGAATTATTTAGTAATATTTATATACCGATATTATATTATTTTGCTCAGTTGTACAGTAAGGTACCTACAGGATTAATATAATGACTATAATAACAGAATCTATACATTCGTGCTGTTCGACGTTAAGGAGTTCCCTGTTGTATCTTCAAAGTCCAAGGTCTAATACCAATAACATTAAAATAGGACCACCTCAAAACTATACTGAACCAAATGCAAAAAGAATCATCAAAATCGGTTCATAAGCAAAGGAGTTAAAAAAAAGGACGAATTATGAACCTCCTTTTTTGAAGTTGGCTAATATACTGCTTAGTTCTATAGTAGGGTACCTATAGGATTGACGTAATACCCAAAATAACTCAATTTACACATGCCTATTGTTTGTCGTTAAGGAGTTCCCTGGTGTATCTTCTAAGTCCAAGGTCCAATGCCAATCAAATTAAAATGGGACCACCTTGGAGCTATACTGAACCCAATGCAAAAAAAATCATCAAAATTGGTCCACAATTGACGGAAATATCGCGGGACATACATAAAAAAATTTTAAAAAAAAAAGCATACATACAACCGAACATAGAACCTCCTTCTTTATGAAGTCGGTTAAAAAATAAAAAAGCCTTTTATTTCTATTATATTATTATAAAAGGACTTTTTTTTGTTATAAAATATTACTGGATGTTATATTTATTGAGATCAACATGGGATATCAGTCGGCCACGTCGAGAAATGACGGGCTGTGGTAAAACACAAATTATACCTGCTTTAGATTTAATAACACATATATCGTCTACAATAAGACAGCTAAATGTAGTTTTAGATTTCGATTGTTTCACCTTTCGAACAAATTTTACAACTGGTATTTAATCATCAATTGATAAAATTCTACCAATAAAATGATATACACTTTTTTTCGTTGTAAATTGAACTACAAGACAATCCTCTTTGTTTAATTGTAACGAACTATCCTCATAAAATTGTATGTTACTGAAACCGAAAGGCAATTTTGCGACTGGTTCAATGTTTTCTTCGTCGTCTTGCTCTTTCAAACAGTGTTCTATATATATACTCGTCCATATTTTCATATTCAGAACTTGTGCCTACAACTTTAAATTGTGTACTGGAACTTTCAGTGTCGCTACTTAACATTAATTGGGTTTTCTTTCTTATATTTTAACGTGTTTTAGTCTTTTTTTGCCTGCAGCCTTTTTCACCTATTGTTTTTTTCCCTCTTAGTTTTTTAGTCTGCCTTGTTTCTTCGCGTATCGTCGTTTTCTGTTTGGGTGTATTTATTTCCTTAAGGATCCTGTCCTCATCATTTCTTCTCACTTTTTTCTTGGTACTGTATGTTTCTCAATCTCAGTTCGAGTTTTATGTTCAACCAAAGCCTCCGTTATTACCTCAGCCCCTAATGCTATCCGTTTATTCTTGGTTTTGATATTATATCGCGTTTTTTTCTTGAACCTTTTGAAGTAAGAGATATTCAAAACTGTAAAGGCTGTTAATTATCACATTAGAAATAATATTTATTTTAGACTCCACATTAGTTTTGGGTATTGGCTGATCACTAGATAGACAAGCAGGTAAATCATTTTAATAAAATGGTGACGCTTGTTCTTCATGTTTTATCACATCTGTCAGCGAGTGGATGGTTTTGAAGATTCAGGGTAGCAAAAATGAAGCCTATTAATCTTCATAGTCGTACATATTATTATGTTAGATGAGAATAGGTGTAACAAGCTCAACAGCGAGACGCAAGTTCAAACCCACGCATAATAATTGTCTTTTTTTTCCGCAAAATTTGATATTTGAATATTAAAGACATGACTGCATAAGTGGACCAATACGGGGCATTCGGTTGCGCGACAGCGCGGTGTAAGGAGTTAGTGATTGCGAATGTTGTTAAACGCCCACCTACCGTCATAATAAAAAAAAATATTATAAATGTAAAGTGCATAATTTGGGTCATTGAAATTATTAATTATAGCCATTTCATATGCCATATACTTATTAATAACGCGTTGTTGTGAGTGAGGTGCACAAAGGGGTGAGTGAATTGTATTATTTCAAGTAGATAAATGAACGTATATGTTGATGATAGGATTGAGACATCTTAACGAAACTAACTGAAGATTTCTCAATTGTCGTAGCTTACGGAAACGCCCTTTAGGATCTGATGCACTAATTTGTTACGACCCTGAGCTGTCTGCTAGTCGAGGCTTGGTTTTGGCAGAGTTCCGCACTCCGACAGAAAAATAACTCTCCTGGCGTCCAAATTTAGGATAAGTTTAGGCTAGATTACATGCATTTCGAGTATTACATGATCGAAAATCTAAAATAGTTGTAAATAAAGGAGAATTTACACTCAAGTGAATTTCATTAAGCAAGACAACCCGTAACAAATAGCCCAACGTTAAAAAAAAACGGGTTGATCGAAAATATTACTAATCGGTGTTTTTTTTTCTCCTTTGACCTTTATAGCATAGCTTAATAAAAAATCAAGTACGTTAAGTTTGTGGGTGATTTTGTGCAAAATAAAAACATATTTGTTTGTATTTTCTTAAATATAGTGTATTGTATTTTTTAAGACAGGTTTTGTGTTTGTAATACGGGATTTTTTATCTTTTGTTGTAATTCTCTCTGAGTGCGGCGGTAGGTAATTAAATACATACACTTGCGGTTACATTTACATTTACTGTCTCTGTGCCCTATTTACTCAAATCGAATTGCAAGAAACTAATTATATATATATAACAATGGACCCTCAATATTTGCTAAAAGATGAAGTGGAATTTGAACTTGCGTGTCGTGGGTATACCCATCCTGGAGGATTAGTATCTGCTTTAAAAAAAAGCTTACAACAAGTATCCTATGAGATAAAACCACCGCGTTCTTGTATCGATATGCCAGGCGGGGAATTAGATATTTGTGCAGACAAAATAAATACCATATTATGTTACACGTCAGAATTAAAGGAAAAGCCGGATAAACAACTATATAAACGATTAGTTTCACGTTTGATTCATATAGTTAATAGGTTAACACTCATTGCCGCAGTAGAAGAATTGGATGAAGAAAGGAAAAGAGTGCTTTTAGAGAAAACTACATTACTATTAAGTGATTTGGAGGGTAAGGATGAATTAGTCGATGGGGATGATATTACACCGGAAATGAAAGAGGCACTGTATAAATCTTTAGGTGAAGATAGTCATAAAATTTTAGATTTAATTGATGATACTGAGTTTGTAGACACTATAGCCCCATCCTCTTCTGAACCTAAAAAAGAAATTAATTTCAATTCAGTTGACCCTAAACAAAATCTAGATAGGAAAAGGGTTAGTCTTGGACAAGATGACTTGGACATACAAGCATTTGGTAAAGAAAAACCTACCCACTCAAAATTTTTCAACTCCACTACATTTGGTGAGGAACCTACAACAAGAAAACTTAAACTAGTCCCCATTAGTCAATGGGGTGTTCACTTTTCTGATGACAACAGCTTTAGTGTCAATGCTTTTATTGAGAGAGTAGATGAACTTAAGGATGCTAGGAACGCAACTGACGGAGACTTATGGCGGCATGCCATTAATTTTTTTAAGGGAGACGCTTTGATTTGGTTTCGTGCTAATAGACAGTTTGTGAGCGATTGGCATGAATTAGTGGTGTTATTAAAACGCACATTTCAATCTCCATACTATCAAGAAGAGTTATTGACTGAAGCTAGGTCAAGAACTCAAGGTAAAAATGAATCAGTACTTATTTTTGTTGCTGTAATGCAGAACTTGTATAACAGGCTTCCCAACAAAATTACTGAAATTGAAAAAATCATGATAATCACGAAAAATCTTCAGCCGTATTATCAACGAGCTGTATGTAAAGATATATTTTCGTCTATTTCTGATCTCATTAATGTACTGAGAATAGTTGAAAGAACTAAAGTAAATTGTGATAATTTTAAAGAACCTAAGACCTTCATCAATTCATTAGAACCAGACTTAGCATATAAGGTTATTTTAGTTCAAGTCAGCATAAAGAAGTCCTGGAAATAAAAAACACAGAGAAGAACAATAATTTTAATAGCAAAAGGAGGTGTTGGAATTGTCGGATAGCTGGACATCTATTTCGATCATGTACAGCGCCAAAACAACGCTTATTTTGTTATAAGTGTGGTCGTTTTGGCGTTACCTCTAAAGATTGCACTTGTAAGGGAAACGCTATCGGGGAAAGCACAAAACCTGCCAATTGAGCTTTCTCCTCAGCAGACAAGACAAGGAATGGCAGGATTGGTTAAAATTTATACACACTTTTATGTCTGAAAATAAGATTACATTGTCACCTTTGATATTTAAAAAAGAACTTGATAACAGACCATATATACATATTAGTATCTTAAATTATACTTTCAGTGGCTTGTTGGACTCTCGCGCCACTCGCACAGTGATGAATTTGGAAACTGCTAACACTATGAAACGGCTCGGTGTAAAATCTCAGAACCTTAAATCGATGAATATATCCACTGCAGATGGCACACATCACTACATAACCAAAGTATTTGATGTTCCAGTACAATTTAATAATCAGTTTTACATTATACCCATGCTTCTCATGCCAAAATTATCACAGCCACTAATCTTAGGTAAAGATTTCTTTGACAAATTTGGAGTGTCATTTCAATTTAAGAATGATTTATTACAAAACACTACAGTAATCAGCACCCTCTCTCACAATCCATCGGTAATTGTATGTAAAGCAGATTTAAGTGAGGATCAACAAGACTGTTTATCAAACATAATAACAGAAATACGACAAAGGATTGGTAACGGGTTAGGCAGAACAAAAATAGTTAAGCACACTATAGACACCGGAAATAATAAGCCTGTATATCAAAAACAATATAATTTTTCACCGGTAATTAGGAAAGAAATTGAACGAGAACTAGATGACATGTTAGAAAAAGATGTAATTGAACCATCTTACAGTCCTTGGTGTTCCCCTATAGTAGTAGTTAAAAACCCCAATGGTACCAATAGACTTTGTTTAGATAGTAGACAGCTTAACAAAATTACCAAAAGAGACTTACCCTTTACCACGAGTTTCATCAAAATCAAAATCAAAAGCTTTTTATTCATGTAGACCAAAAGGCACTTATGAATAGTCAAAAAGAGAAAATTATTAATTACTTAAGACTCTACCACCCGTTCGGAAAGTCATTCCTGTGGAGAAGAAGGGCAAGAAACTCCACGGTTACTCTTTTTTAAAAATGAGGTTTACAATTCTTTTTGTATACATTGCATTTATGGAGTATGGGAGAACAATGCAGAACGAGCTAAATAGATGTGCTTAAGTATAGATTAATCATAAGTGTACTTAGATTCATGATATTGGTCAGTGTCTACATAGTCCTCTCATTTACAAAATAGAGATGTTGTAGAGGTATATAATAAAAAGCATAATAATAATAGTAAGAGAAAGTGTTACTATAAAATATGTAAAGAGCGCGTACAAAACAACTAGTCATAGCTCCAGTGTGATGCCGAACGAGACAAAATTCAACAGCATTATGGTACACGTTCAGTCAGACAAAGGGCAGGGGACGGACCAGTCCCCACCAGCAGCACCCGTTCACGAGTATGACCTGAGAAGCAGCCATCACTCTCCTCAACCATTTTAGAGGGAAAAGAATGGCCCGCTCCACAGAGCCGCCACTAGCAAAGACATTTTAGTGAGCATGACCAATCCACGACCCTGTCGACATCGTTCGAGAATAATATTTAAAATCAATGAACGCTCGCTAGGCAGGACACGCTGCACTTAACATTATATTCTTCTAGATTTAAGTTAATTTGTGTAAAGGCATTTTTATCATTTAAAAAATCATTTAGTGTATAATATCCTTTACTCATTAGTGAAGATTTAATATACTTTTTAAATCTGTCAAGTGGCAACTCTAACATGGGCTTTGGTATCTTATTGAAGCAGCGAATACCGACTCCTACGAAGGAAGTAAATACTTTTTTAAGCCTAACAATTGGTAATACCAGTTTATGTTTATTTCTAGTATTTAATTTATGAACGTCACTCACTTTATTAAATAAATGGATATTCCTACGTATGTACACTATGTTGTCGTATATATACTGTGAAGCGACCGTGAGAATGTTGATCTCTTTAAAAAGTTCTCTGAGGGAAGCCCTAGGTCCAAGATTATAAATGGCACGGATAGCTCTTTTTTGCAGTATGAATACATTTTCCACGTCAGCAGCGTTACCCCACAGTAGGATACCATAAGACATAATGCTATGGAAGTAACTAAAATAAACTAGACGTGCTGTATCCACATCCGTAAGTTGCCGTACTTTTCACACTGCATAAGCAGCGGAGCTAAGTTTACCCGCAAGTGATGAGATATGGGCCCCCCATTGGAGTTTGGAGTCTAGGGTAACGCCTAGAAAGACAGTGGAGTTCACGAGGTCCAGCTTTGTGCCATTAATAAGAATATTCGTAGCATTAACTTTTACATTGGGCATAGTAAATTTAATACACTTTGTCTTGAGTGAATTAAGCAATAGATTGTTTATTTCGAATCAATTTGATATCCGTGAAAGAGCACCATTCACATCGTCAAAATTAAGCTATGCGAATAGTACAATGTCACAGACATCACGGACAAAGTTCGGCAGGTCATTAATATATACTAAAAAAAGAAAGGGTCCTAAGATGGAGCCCTGTGGAACACCAATTGAAATATTAACTTCCTGAGACTTGACCCCGTTAATCTCAACACATTGAGACCTTTCACCTAAGTATGAAGCTAATAAATTAAGGGCAGTGTTTTTAATACCGTAATGCCTTAGCTTTTTAATAAGGGTTGCATGCTCAACACAGTCGAATGCCTTAGAGAGATCACAGAATACACCAATTGCATTCTGCGATGCCTCCCAGGCACCGTAAATTTGCTGAAGCAGACCTACTCCCGCGTCTGTGGTTGAACGTCCCTTAGTAAAACCATATTGATCACCGTGTAACAGCTTATTCTCATTAAAGTGGTTAAGCAATTGATTGAGTAGGATCTTTTCATAAATTTTACTCAAGGCCGGCAAGATGGAAATCGGTCTAAAATTGGAAGGCTCGCTTTTTATCCCTGATTTAAAAATCGGTACAACTTTACTACGTTTCATTAAGTCGGGGAACCTACCCTTCTCTACACATTTATTAAATATCGTCGCCAGCGCAGGTGCTATAGCCATTACTATGCTATCTAGTATTTTTAATGATATACCCCAGAAGTCGACAGTGTTTTTAATGTTTAACGACTTAAAGGTTAAGATTATGTCTGTCGGGGTCACATATTTAAATTCAAACAAGACATTGCATTCTTTTACACTGCTTTTTAATATTAGTTCAGCTTTTCGGGAAGAGGAGTTCAAAGAGCCAGTAGTATGAACTGGAATTTCACTAAAAAATTTATTAAAAGCCTGCGCAATATCGAAATCATCTGTTAAGATGTTATCATTAATAACAAGTTCAATAAGATCATCGCGTGGTTGAGTTCTCCCAGATACACTGTTAATTATACCCCATGTGGTAGTGATCTTATTTGATGACCTTTTGATCATATTGCTATAATATAAAGACTTTGCTGCAGTACACACCTTCCTAAAAGTCTTCGAGTAGTTTTTAACATATTCCAAGAAAGCTGGGTTTTGATTATATGTTTTCGTATCATACAGTTCATACATCTTAGCTCTACTTTTATGAATTCCTACAGTAGCCCAATCACTAAACTTTGCTTTCTTGGCCGTTGAAAATGATTTTATTGTAAATATATTATCGAATTCTGATTTCATGGTATCAAAAAGGTTTTGATATAGGTAATTGGGATCATTATGTAACCAATCCATATTAGATATGCGATTGTAAACTTTATCCCTAAAACAGTTTATACGTCGATCTGATATCGGCCTACAAGTAACTTTACATAACTTAGGTATAAGGTGGCTGGGTACTGACACCAACAAACCACTATGAGGGCAAAGCGTTTATAATTAATTTATCAAACACTTCACAGTCGCAAAACACATTATCTAAACAGGATGTATTAAAATCACCTGAGGGCGGTCGGTAAACGCATGCTACAACATAACTATCCAGTTCGAAACAAGATATCTCAACAATGCGTTCAATAGAAAGACCCATAATGTCCTTGCGCTCTTTACACTTGATGTCGTTGGCGACTAATATTAGAGACCCTCCGCGTATGGCTGTTTTTCTTGTGAACGCACTCAACACTGTGTACTGACTTTGATATTTGATTATTTCATGAGATTTCAGCCAATGTTCAGTAACGCAGAATAAATGGACGTTGTATTTCCTAAGAAATAATTCTATCTCGAGATCTTTGCCAGCTAAACCTTGCATATTCTGATAAAAAATATTTAATTCTATTGACTTAGCTGTTGTCGCATTTACTAGTTTAAACTATGGTCACACAACCTAATGTTGCTGCCAGTATCAATCATTTTATTTTGGTTTATATTGCATATAACCGCGTCATTTTTTTGTATATTAAATGCTAACAATGTAGCCAACTGTCGTTTAGTTGTAAAGGGCAGATACATAGTATCTTCTGTCAGCCTAAACTTGCTAATGAATTTATTTATATCAAAATAAAAAATGGCGTCACTATGACGGTGTGTTATGTTGTAAATATATAAATTCATGTCATAAATGTGCCTGTTTTGCTGAATGGTTAAGTTACTGGCATATGGCAAGGCACAGAATACAAATTTACAATTTAATTTAGAATGCAGCTCTAATAATTTTTCAATACTCCTAGTCAGGTCCTTCCTCTTAACTGATAAACTATCACCATAAAATATAACAGTGGTTGTGTCCTTGTCTAAATTAGCTTGACTAATATTATCAATCAAGTGATTTAAACTGGCCCCAGGTGAACAGAAATTAGTTACTTTCTGATCTAAATGCCTAGATAATAAGGAACCTAAGTCTTGGCCTATTTTATCTGAATAAACAATTACAGACTTTTGTGGATATGTAGGTTTTTTGCATGTTTTTGTGGCCGGTTGGCTAACAGGGTTATTTAGGTAAGAGGTAGCACTATTATTTACTTGCATTACATTAATAGAGCAATCAGATAATAATGTGTCCAATGAGGGGGTATCGATTGGGGTGGGTGGGATAGCACAGCTTGCTGTAAGAGATTCAAACCGCTCAAGGTTGTATGTCCCCATTTTTAGGATCTCATCAGTAGCTCTGATATGCTCTTTGATCTGCTTTTGAGCATCTTCATACCTTGAGGTCATTTTCCTAAGTTCAGACTGCAGATGAAAGATTTCAGTCTGCAATTCATTTACCTCAGTGTCATACACACAGTGACTATGAGCAAGCTCAGAGTCTAATGCCTTAAGGTTACCTAGGATATTCACTCTATCTTTTCTAAAAACATTGAGTTTTTGGCAAGAATTTTGTACCTTTAAAAGCCTTTTAGTTTTCTTTATTATATTGCTTAATTTTAAGTATTTTTTTATTTTTCTACGACTGCTCAGTTTTATATGGTTTATTTTATAATCATTTTCAGATGTCAAGTCAATAACAGTACAACTCTCACTATTGGGCTGAGTTTTACAACCTAATAATTCATTGAAAAGACTCTGAGTGGAAAGGGCCTCGTGAGACTCTTTTAGTTGTTCTAAGTTATTTATTGATTTCTGAGCCTCACCTTCATGCCGCGTGGTTCCCGGCTTAGAATAGGACCAACCCATCTCATCCCATCGGGTGTCGTACAAGGCGACTAAGGGAAAACTAGGGAATGGGCAGCAGCGTTCCTTTAACACTTCGACGACCAATAACTGCGCTCGCCAACCCGCCTGCCAAGCGTGGCGAGTATGGCAAACACCCCCAATTATGGAAGAAAGTAGAAAAACCAGGCCCCTAGTCCCCGGCGGTCCTGTTCGTCCTGGCCACGGTAGCAGCCATGGTAACGACAGGACAAGGGGTGCTAAGAATCTCCGGCAGAGATTCGGCTACCACCAAAACCGAAAATTGGCCCTGGTGACATACAACGCACGCACATTGAGGACAGATGAGAAGCTAGTTGAGCTGGAAGAAGAGTTAAACAAGTTGCGGTGGAGTATTGTTGGTTTATCGGAGGTCCGAAGAGAGGGCGAGGACACGATAACCTTAAAATCCGGCAACTTGTTTTACTACCGGGAGGGCGAACAGCAGTCCCAAGGTGGTGTCGGATTTATCGTCCACAAGTCACTCATAAACAACGTTGTGTCCATCACTAGTGTGTCGAGCAGGGTAGCGTACCTGATACTCAGAATATCCAAAAGATATTCGCTGAAGGTCATACAGGTCTACGCACCGACCTCGGCATACTCAGATGATGACGTCGAAGTTATGTATGAGGACATTAGTAGAGCCATACATACTTCCAAAACACACTTTACAGTGGTTATGGGTGACTTCAATGCGCGGCTGGGCAAACGGGGCGATGATGAGTTGAGAGTGGGGCAATTTGGATATGGGCAGCGCAACCCCAGGGGTCAGAGGCTGGCCGAATTTCTGGAGAAAGAGGGACTCTTTATGATGAACTCTTTCTTCCAGAAGCCGCCTCATAGGAAATGGACCTGGATGAGCCCTGATGGTTCCACAAAAAATGAGATAGACTTCATCATGAGCACCAAGCGACAAATATTTAATGATGTCTCCGTGATTCATAGGGTAAAAACCGGCAGTGATCACCGAATGGTCAGAGGCACATTAAATATTAATGTCAAAATGGAAAGATCGCGTCTGATGAAGTCTACGCTCCGACCTACTCATGCATATATCCAAAACCCCGAGAACTTTCAACTCGAATTGTCAAACCGCTTCGAATTGCTAGACAGCAGCGCATCAGTGGACGAAATCAACAACAGGCTGGTAGAGACTGTCCATACGGTCGGGTCCAAGTATTTTAAGACCCACCGTAAAAATAGGCCTCAAAAACTATCTGACTACACCCGAAACCTCATGGCTGAGCGACGTTCCATGACGCTCCAAACCTCCGATGATGCTAAGTCCTATAGGCAGCTTAATGGACAGATATTGAAGTCCTTGCGACACGACTTACGGTCCTTCAATGCAAGGCGTATTGAGGAGACCATAGAGCAGAACAAGGGCTCTAAAGTGTTCGCAAGAGACGCGTCTATTGGGCAGAGCCAGTTGACGAAGCTGAAGACGGAGGACGGAAACGTAACGTCAAATAGGTCAGAGGTGCTCAGGGAGATAGAGAGGTTCTATGGACAGTTATATACCTCAGTAGCTAAACCTGTTGTTGACTTGGTAAAAGACCCAAGAGCCAAGCTAACCCGACACTGCACTGAAGATATCCCGGACATCAGCCTGTGCGAGATTAGGATGGCTCTCAAACAACTAAAAAACAACAAAGCGCCGGGTGAAGACGGAATTACTGCAGAACTTCTGAAGGCGGGCGGATCGCCGGTACTTAAAGTCCTTCAGAGGCTATTTAAGTCCGTCTTGCTTGAAGGGAAAACGCCGGAAGCATGGAACAGGGGTGTGGTGGTGCTGTTTTTCAAGAAAGGTGATAACACCTTATTGAAGAACTATAGGCCCATCACACTGCTGAGCCATGTTTATAAGTTGTTTTCGAGAGTCATTACGAATCGTCTCGAACGAAGGCTTGATGACTTCCAGCCTCCCGAACAAGCCGGTTTCCGGAAAGGTTTTAGTACCATAGACCACATACATACGCTGCGGCAGGTTATACAGAAGACTGAGGAGTATAATCGGCCACTATGCTTGGCGTTTGTGGACTATGAGAAAGCCTTTGATTCGATCGAGACTTGGGCGGTTCTTAGATCTCTCCAGCGATGCCGCATTGACTATAGGTACATCGAAGTGTTGAAGTGCTTGTATAATAACGCCACCATGTCAGTCCGAGTACAGGGGCAGTGCACGAAGGTGATCCCCATAAAAAGAGGAGTAAGACAGGGAGACGTCATTTCTCCGAAACTGTTTACGGCCACCTTAGAGGACGCCTTCAAGCTCTTGGAATGGCAAGGACTTGGCATCAACATCAATGGCGAATACATCACTCACCTTCGATTTGCCGACGACATTGTGGTCATGGCGGAGTCGCTGGAAGATCTAGGACGAATGCTCGGTGACCTCAATAGAGTATCCCAACAAGTGGGTCTTAAAATGAATATGGACAAAACAAAAATAATGTCTAACGTCCATGTCGTACCCACCGCACTCACCGTTGGGAACTCTACTCTTGAAGTTGTCGACGAATACATTTACCTGGGACAGGCAGTCCGGTTAGGTAGGTCCAACTTTGAGAGAGAGGTCAATCGACGAATCCAACTCGGCTGGGCAGCGTTCGGGAAACTGCGCAACATCTTCTCATCCAAAATACCTCAGTGCCTAAAGACTAAAGTGTTTAGTCAATGTGTGTTACCAGTGATGACATATGGATCAGAGACGTGGTCTCTTACAATAGGTCTCATAAAAAAGCTCAAGGTTGCTCAGCGAGCTATGGAAAGAACTATGCTCGGCGTTTCTCTACGTGATCGAATCAGGAATGAGGAGATTCGTAGAAGAACCAAGGTCACCGACATAGCCCTCAGGATTAGCATGCTGAAGTGGCAATGGGCTGGCCACATAGCGCGAAGATCGGACGGGCGTTGGGGCAGAAAGATTCTAGAGTGGAGACCACGTATTGGCAAGCGCAGCGTAGGACGACCGCCTGCCAGATGGACCGACGATCTTGTGAAAATCGCAGGAAATCGTTGGATGCAGGTGGCATCGGACCGGTTACGCTGGAAAGCGATTGGGGAGGCCTATGTTCAGCAGTGGACAAGTATAGGCTGAAATGATGATGATGATGATGAGCCTCACAGAGGCTACTTTCCAGCTCAGAAATGCGATTCAGAGCCCTTACATGGGTGTAGGTACATTCATTAAAACTAGAAACAACAGTTTGTAGTTGATCCCGTTGGTCAAGCACATCCATGTACTGAATATGAAGTTCAGATAGCTCGCTTTTTAATTGTGAGTTTTTGGTAACGATTTTTTGAATTTCAATTTCACTCTCGTCGCGTTCCCTTAACAGTTGATCGCAGAAGTCCTTTGACGACTTCAATTCCTCCAGAGCCATCCTCAGTTTACTTTCAACATCTTTGGCAACAGCTCTGCGGGTCAGCATGTTGTCGGTGAAAGTTCTCTGGAAAAGTGATATAAAGTGGATAAATACAACTGTAGCAGGAAAAAAAGGCACACAAGAGAATTAATAATGCATCAATTTTAGACAACTTACGCAATGCAAAATACCTCAGCACAATAGATTTGAAATCAGCATTTTGGCAAATTGAACTAGAGGAATCAAGTAAAGAAAAAACGGCTTTTGCAGTGCCGGGTAGAGGATTGTTTCAATTTAAAGTTATGCCATTTGGCCTCGTCAATGCTTCACAATCCCAACAAAGATTAATGGATCTTTTGTTTCATGCTTTAGAAGGCAAAGTTTGGGCTTACCTTGATGATATTGTTGTATGCTCTGAGACCTTTGAGGAGCACGTGGAACTCTTAAAATCTGTTACAAAGATTCTAAAACAAGCTGGTTTGACAGTTAATGTAGATAAATGCAAATTTGCTAGATCCAGCTTGCGTTTTTTGGGATTCATTGTCGATAAAGACGGGTTGCGCACTGACCCAGACAAGGTCTTAGCTATCATTAATTATCCAAGACCAAGGAACATTACCGACTTAAAAAGGTTTATAGGGATTGCTAGTTGGTATAGAAGATTTGTAAAAGACTTTGCAACTATAGCAGCTCCACTACATTCTTTAACAAAACGCAAGAGAAATAAAAAGTTTATATGGACCGATTAGGCTGAGGTAGCATTTGTAAAACTTAAGACGCTACTCACTTCTACACCGGTTATTTCATGTCCAGATTTTACCAAACCATTTATAATTCAGTGCGATGCATCAAACAAAGGAATCGGTGCTGTTCTATGCCAGACAATAGATGACATGGAACAGCCGTGAACAATTATATTCAACCTCAGAAAGAGAACTATTAAGTATAGTACACGCCGTAGAAAAATTCAGGCCATATATAGATGGTGCTCATTTCACGATTATAACTGACCATAGCGCTCTTAAAATGTTACACAAAATGAAAGACCCGCACGGTAGGCTTGCCAGATGGGCTATGAAGTTACAGCAATTTAGTTTCGACATTATTCATAGACCCGGTAGGTGTAATATTGTGCCAGATGCCTTATCTAGGTCCGTTAATGCACTTAAAGATAATGATTATAATATACGAATATTAGATAAGCATAAGGATGATTGGTATAAGTGTAAAGTTGCAAAAATAAAAAGCACACAAAATCTCAATCCAGATTGGCAAGTTAATAATGGCTTACTTTACAAGAAAATATGTCTTAAACAATACCCAGATAAAAAAAAAATTAATGGAGGCTAGTCATTCCTAATTCACTTAGAGAGGAGATTTTGAAACGTTGTCATGATGATCCTACAGCTGGTCACTTAGGAGTTCGTAAGACTATTTGTGACACTAGAAATTTGTGATATTCTAGTGAAACAATTTTTACTTTTTGGCATACCTAGAGCTATCATTTGCGACCATGGTAGACAATTTGAATCACATTTATTCCGAGAACTTGTGCAAAAATATAACAGCCAAATTTGGTATACTCCGAACTATCACCCTCAGAGTAACCCAACAGAACGAGTGAATAGGGTTATCGGCACGATGATATCTGCCTATATCAATTCTAAAAAGCATAATGAATGGGATACTCATATACAAAAATTTGCCTTTGCCATTCGTACATCAATCCATGAAACCACAGAGCATACGCCCTTTGCTGTTCTTTGGAAGAGAAACATCCATTCCTCCAATCGGTATCAACAACACCGCCAACGTATACGCCTGTGCCCGGTATGAACCTATAGCTATTGATACTCGGGAATACTGTGACAACCTCCAGTCGAGACCCACACTTTTTAAGGCCATTGAATTGAAATTACAGGCATCTCATGATAAAAGCCTGAAATTCTACAACCAAAAGCGCAACATTGCTAGTTTTCAAGTAGGCGATGTAGTAAGAAATAAAATATACAGGAATATATTTTTTTCTTTCTTTCGTTAAGGGAATATTATGTTAGATGAGAATAGGTGTAACAAGCTCAACAGCGAGACGCAAGTTCAAACTCACGCATAATAATTGTCTTTTTGTTTCCGCAAAATTTGATATTTGAATATTAAAGACATGACTGCATAAGCGGACCAATACGGGGCATTCGGTTGCGCGACAGCGCGGTGTAAGGAGTTAGTGATTGCGAATGTTGTTAAACGCCCACCTACCGTCATAATTAAAAAAAATATTATAAATGTAAAGTGCATAATTTGGGTCATTTAAATTATAAATTATAGCCATTTCATATGTCATATACTTATTAATAACGCGTTGTTGTGAGTGAGGTGCATAAAGGGGTGAGTAAATTATATTATTTCAAGTAGATAAATGAACGTAAATGTTGATGATAGGATTGAGACATCTTAACGAAACTAACTGAAGATTTCTCAATTGTCGTAGCTTACGGAAACGCCCTTTCGGATCTGATGCACTAATTTGTTACGATCCTGAGCTGTCTGCTAGTCGAGGCTTGGTTTTATTTTATTTTATTTTTTATTGGTCTACCAACAATTGTTACACTATAACTTATGTTATTAACTAGGGTTACATTTTTACTTAATCTAAGTGCACAATTTTAATTTTTAGAGTTCCGCACTCCGACAGAAAAAAACCCTCCTGGCGTCCAAATTTAGGATAAGTTTAGGCTAGATTACATGCATTTCGAGTATTCATCATCATCATCATCATTTCAGCCTATACTTGTCCACTGCTGAACATAGGCCTCCCCAATCGCTTTCCAGCGTAACCGGTCCGAGTATTACATGATCGAAAATCTATAATAGTTGTAAATAAAGGAGAATTTACACTCAAGTGAATTTCATTAAGCAAGACAACCCGTAACACATCTTTATTTATTACATCTATTAATTACATTGACGCAAAGTTTAGCTAAACCGACGGCAGTGTTAACATCTAATGACTGTAGCACAGGTTCTTGAGGCTGACATTCGTTTTCTTTTTTATGCGTTTCTATCCAGCGCTTTCTATCTATCCATATGATCCAAGAGCTTATAGCTCTTGTATCATATTTATCCACTGATATTACGCGGGAATTAAAAGGATATATTCCTGTTTTTATAAAGCCGTTGATAATGCAACAATTCCATATTTCTGCAAACAAGTTAGAAAATACTCGCTTAGGTAGCTTTACACCAACGTTGTGTTTCTGCCATTCAACTAACTTGACGTCCCAGTTTGATTTAAAAAAAATTAAATACAGCTACATCCAGCGGCTGTAGAAGATGTGACGTATGTGGCGGCAATTTTAATATTGTGGCTAACTCAACCACCTTTATATCAACATGAGTGCTATGGCCATCGTAGACTACCAGAACGGGCCTTGCTTTGCCGAGTCCGGGTATAAATACTTTTTCCATGTAATTGTGCTTCGATTTAAACGATATTTACTTGAATTACAAACACAATATTAAAAAAAAATCTACACTTACATCGATGTTGTAACCAATGGGCAAGGTGGTATCACGGTCCAGTCGGCAGGCGCGCAGATATGGTATTGTTTTAGTCTCCTGGCATCTCGATATTTGTACGTAATTTTATTTTTCATCTGTTGCTTAGTTTGCTATAAGGTATTATGGTGCGTCTCACATATACATGTAATGTTTCTCTTCACTTTTTAGATCATCATCATCATCTCAGCCTATACTTGTCCACTGCTGAACACAGGCCTCCCCAATCGCTTTCCAGCGTAACCGGTCCGATGCCACCTGCATCCAACGACTTCCTGCGATTTTCACAAGATCGTCGGTCCATCTGGCAGGTGGTCGTCCCACGCTGCGCTTGCCAATACGTGGTCTCCACTCTAGAATCTTTCTGCCCCAACGTCCGTCCGATCTTCGCGCTATGTGGCCCGCCCATTGCCACTTCAGCTTGCTAATCTTAAGGGCTATGTCGGTGACCTTGGTTCTTCTACGAATCTCCTCATTCCTGATTCGATCACGTAGAGAAACGCCGAGCATAGCTCTCTCCATAGCTCGCTGAGCAACTCTGAGCTTTTTTATGAGACCTATAGTAAAAGACCACGTCTCTGATCCATATATCATCACTGGTAACACACATTGACTAAAAACTTTAGTCTTTAGGCACTGAGGTATTTTGGATGAGAAGATGTTGCGCAGTTTCCCGAACGCTGCCCAGCCGAGTTGGATTCGTCGATTGACCTCTCTCTCAAAGTTCATCATCTCAGCCTATACTTGTCCACTGCTGAACATAGGCCTCCCCAATCGCTTTCCAGCGTAACCGGTCCGATGCCACCTGCATCCAACGACTTCCTGCGATTTTCACAAGATCGTCGGTCCATCTGGCAGGCGGTCGTCCCACGCTGCGCTTGCCAATACGTGGTCTCCACTCTAGAATCTTTCTGCCCCAACGCCCGTCCGATCTACGCGCTATGTGGCCCGCCCATTGCCACTTCAGCTTGCTAATCTTAACGGCTATGTCGGTGACCTTGGTTCTTCTACGAATCTCCTCATTCCTGATTCGATCGCGTAGAGAAACGCCGAGCATAGCTCTCTCCATAGCTCGCTGAGCAACTCTGAGCTTTTTTATGAGACCTATTGTAAGAGACCACGTCTCTGATCCATATATCATCACTGGTAACACACATTGACTAAAAACTTTAGTCTTAAGGCACTGAGGTATTTTGGATGAGAAGATGTTGCGCAGTTTCCCGAACGCTGCCCAGCCGAGTTGGATTCGTCGATTGACCTCTCTCTCAAAGTTGGACCTACCTAACCGGACTACCTGTCCCAGGTAAATGTATTCGTCGACAACTTCAAGAGTAGAGTTCCCAACGGTGAGTGCGGTGGGTACGACATGGACGTTAGACATTATTTTCGTTTTGTCCATGTTCATTTTAAGACCCACTTGTTGAGATACTCTGTTGAGGTCACCGAGCATTCGTCCTAGATCTTCCAGCGACTCCGCCACGACCACAATGTCGTCGGCAAATCGAAGGTGAGTGATGTATTCGCCATTGATGTTGATGCCAAGTCCTTGCCATTCCAAGAGCTTGAAGGCGTCCTCTAAGGTGGCCGTAAACAGTTTCGGAGAAATGAGGTCTCCCTGCCTTACTCCTCTTTTTATGGGGATCGCCTTCGTGCACTGCCCCTGTACTCGGACTGACATGGTGGCGTTATTATACAAGCACTTCAACACTTCAATGTACCGATAGTCAATGCGGCATCGCTGGAGAGATCTAAGAACCGCCCAAGTCTCGATCGAATCGAAGGCTTTCTCATAGTCCACAAACGCCAAGCATAGTGGCCGATTATACTCCTCGGTCTTCTGTATAATCTGCCGCAGCGTATGTATGTGGTCTATGGTACTGAAGCCTTTCCGGAAACCGGCTTGTTCGGGAGGCTGGAAGTCATCAAGCCTGCGTTCGAGACGATTCGTGATGACTCTCGAAAACAACTTATAAACATGGCTCAGCAGTGTGATGGGCCTATAATTCTTCAGTAAAGTGTTATCACCTTTCTTGAAAAAGAGTACCACCACACCCCTGTTCCACGCTTCCGGCGTTTTTCCTTCGAGCAAGACGGAATTAAACAGCCTCTGAAGGACTTTAAGTACCGGCGATCCGCCCGCTTTCAGAAGCTCTGCGGTAATTCCGTCTTCACCCGGCGCTTTGTTGTTTTTAAGTTGTTTGAGAGCCATCCTAATCTCGTACAGGCTGGTGTCCGGGATATCTTCAGTGTAGTGTCGGCTTAGCTTGGCTCTTGGGTCTTTTACCAAGTCAACAACAGGTTCAGCTACTGAGGTATACAACTGCCCATAGAACCTCTCTATCTCCCTGAGCACCTCTGACCTATTCGACGTTACGTTTCCGTCCTCCGTCTTCAGCTTCGTCAACTGGCTTTGCCCAATAGACGCGTCTCTTGCAAACACTTTGGAGCCCTTGTTCTGCTCTATGGTCTCCTCAATACGTTTTGTATTGAAGGACCGTAAATCGTGTCGCAAGGACTTCAATATCTGTCCATTGAGCTGCCTATAGGACTTAGCATCATCGGAGGTTTGGAGTGTCATGGTACGTCGCTCAGCCATAAGGTTTCGGGTGTAGTTGGATAGTTTTTGATGCCTATTTTTACGGTGGGGCTTAAAATGCTTGGACCCGACCGTATGGACAGTCTCTACCAACCTATTGTTGATTTCGTCCACTGATGCGCTGCTGTCTAGCAATTCGAAGCGGTTTGACAATTCGAGTTGAAAGTTCTCGGGGTTTTGGATATGTGCATTAGAAGGTCGGAGCGTAGACTTCATCAGACGTGATCTTTCCATTTTGACATTAATATTTAATGTGCCTCTGACCATTCGGTGATCACTGCCGGTTTTTACCCTGTGAATCACCGAGACATCATTAAATATTTGTCGCTTGGTGCTCATGATGAAGTCTATCTCATTTTTTGTGGAACCATCAGGGCTCATCCAGGTCCATTTCCTATGAGGCGGCTTCCGGAAGAAAGAGTTCATCATAAAGAGTCCCTCCTTCTCCAGATATTCGGCCAGCCTCTGACCCCTGGGGTTGCGTTGCCCATATCCAAATTGCCCCACTCTCAATTCATCATCACCCTGTTTGCCCAGCCGCGCATTGAAGTCACCCATAACCACTGTAAAGTGTGCTTTGGAAGTATGTATGGCTCTACTAATGTCCTCATACATAACTTCGACCTCATCATCTGAGTATGCCGAGGTTGGTGCGTAGACCTGTATGACCTTCAGCGAATATCTTTTGGATATTCTGAGTATCAGGTACGCTACCCTGCTCGACACACTAGTGATGGACACAACGTTGTTTATGAGTGACTTGTGGACGATAAATCCGACACCACCTTGGGACTGCTGTTCGCCCTCCCGGTAGTAAAACAAGTTGCCGGATTTTAAGGTTATCGTGTCCTCGCCCTCTCTTCGGACCTCCGATAAACCAACAATACTCCACCGCAACTTGTTTAACTCTTCTTCCAGCTCAACTAGCTTCTCATCTGTCCTCAATGTGCGTGCGTTGTATGTCACCAGGGCCAATTTTCGGTTTCGGTGGTAGCCGAATCTCTGCCGGAGATTCTTAGCACCCCTTGTCCTGTCGTTACCGTGGCTGCTACCGTGGCCAGGACGAACAGGACCGCCGGGGACTAGGGGCCTGGTTTTCTTACTTTCTTCCATAATTGGGGGTGTTTGCCATACTCGCCACGCTTGGCAGGCGGGTTGGCGAACGCAGTTATGGATCGTCGAAGTGTTAAGGGAACGCTGCTGCCCATTCCCTAGTTTTCCCTTAGTCGCCTTGTACGACACCCGATGGGATGAGATGGGTTGGTCCTATTCTAAGCCGGGAACCACGCGGCACTTTTTAGATACATAATAAAATTTAATATAAGTACGAATGCAAGGATTGTGGTTGTCAACGATGTGCTGGAGCAAGTGAATGAGTTTGTATATCTTGGATGCGCCTTCAGTAAGGATGGGAAATACACCGCTGATATAGAGAGAAGAGTGAATGCAGGTAATAGAGTGAATGGTGCGATGGGAAGGCTACTTGGGAGCCGACACTTAAGCCAAAAGGCGCAGCTTGCCATGCATAACGGAGTGCTTGTTCCAACGCTGTTATATGGTAGTGAGAGTTGGGTATGTAAGAAGGAGAACGAAAGCAGGATAAATGCTGTCGAAATGCGATCTCTGCGGAGATGTGCGGAGTCACGCTGACCGACCGTATTCGCAACAGCGTAGTAAGAAAGCGAGTAGGAATGAAAGATAGTATCTGTGTAAAGATGAGAAAGGGTATGCTCCGTTGGTTCGGACATATAGAAAGAATGCCAGAAGAAAGAATGACAAAACATATATACAATGCAAAAGTGGAAGGATGTAGGTACCGGGGAAGACCACGGCTATCTTACCATGACCAAATATACCGAGTCTTATTTGAAGGGCAAGTCAAGAGTCTCCGTAACCGGCGAGTGTGTATGAGACGAACTATGAGAGTGGAGGAAGCCAGATAGGTATGTAAGGAAAGAACCTGTTGGAACTCTGTACTCTCTGCCTACCCCGCGAGGGAGCTGGCGTGATGATATAGATAGATAGATACGGAACGGTTCATAAAAAATGTGAATTAAGTTTTGTAGACTGAATAAGATAATTTTTAGTGTCCGCCTCGCGGCTCTCGTCGTGCGCGTCGTGCGCGACTCATGCCTGGTATTAGCGATGCGCGACTGCGAATGATTCCATTCGAATCATTCGACTTTATAAATTATTCGAATTATTCGAATGATTCACGAAAATTAGTTACTAACTGCCTCCCATACGACTTGCTGGACTGAATGAACGAATAATGAATAAAGTTCGGCGAACGAATAATGAATTTACCTGTCGGTCACACCACAGAGTACAAAGGAAAGTAAGTTAGCATCATTCGGCCTGCAGCTTACCCCAACGTCCACTAGGGGCGCTTTTTGTGCTGAAGCACTGTAAGCGCTTTTAAAAAAATGTACTATTAGCCGTTTGTTTCATTCCAGCACTTGATTACCGCGCGTGTATTATATTTAAATTCTATACTAGAATCTTTATTAAGACGCACTTTTAAAAACAAACCTGCAGGAGCGTTATTATTTAGTTTCGTTGTTACTCCTCACTCGCACACGGAATTAGTTTTGGCGCGGAAATGGCGCGAGGATCGGCGAATCATTCGAATAATTCATTCATAATCGAGTGAGAGTCGCAGATAATCTAATCGAATCATCATTAGTAGTTACTAATTAGTAATCTTCATTCGAATATCAAAATTAGTATATTACTAATATTCAAGTCGAATCAGAAAATTAGTAGTTGTAGATGATTCGAATAGACGGATTATTCGCAGTCGCGCATCTTTACCTGGTATGGCAGCCGAATGTCGCGCCCGCAGCGTGCGTGAGAAAGGGACAGGTATACTGTTTTTTTCTTTTACAATATTCTGGCTCAATGTCTGCACGTTACTTGGGGCCTCATTGAAAATCAGCGCTGTGATAGGGTAATATTATTGCCTTATCACTGCATATAGCTGAATGAGGGTCCCTTTTGCTGGCGAGACTTGGGTAATATTATTGCTTTTATTATTAATAACATTTTGTAATCTTGTGTATGGCCCTGGTTTCTCCAGAAAATGAAAATATTTTTCTTTTTTCTTTCTTTCTGTTTCGGCTTGGACGCCTGCCGATATTGTAGCTCACGCGAAGCTAGCCCGACGTTGCTCCCATCGTCGCTGCAGGCACAACAGGCGTTCATTCAAGACGTTCACTCGGACATTTACTCAGCCGTACATTCAACGATTCAGTCTCTAAATTTTAATATTCCTCTTCCAAACGTCGCCCCACGCTCAAAAGGGCTTCATAATCGCAAAATTCTTAATTGTAAAAGTAACGAAGAAAAATACATATAAATCTAAAAACTGAGTTTCATTGGCTCCAGTATGTTATAATACAAAAAATACCACTGAATAGATGGCGTTAGTAGTTGAATATGTAAACGGCACCGTATTTAACTTTATTTAAAAATACTTAATCGCGTTATTTAAATCTCCTGAGGTATTTATTAGTTTATATAAACCCTAAATTTGTACGTCTAGTGTTGGTGAGACATTTCCAAAAGAATTCTGCAAAATACAGTGACTTCAATGATACGTGTCTTTCTAGTGCTATAACTAAAATAAAAGTGCCAAATATAATGACAATTTCTTATAAATGATATAATATACATTACTCTAATCTTTAATGTGTGAGCGTAATTCAAACGTGAATAACTTGATAATTGTGTTTGTTTAACTAACTGTTAAGCTTTACAAATCCGTTGTGAAAAAAATACAAACTGCTGCTGTTTATGTTACCACTCTGCTATTGGTATACTGTTGTGACAGTTCTATTGACCAGTCACAGTCGTTAATGCGCTAAGTTATATTTATTCATCCATAATATCACTATTTTCACTGAACCTTAATAACACTTCGGTGGCTAAGTGATTAACTACATTTATTGGCGTACATAAGACCCGAGTTCGCGCCCACACTAATCTTAAGTCGTGTTTGCGACTTAACAATTTATCGCAAATAAATTTTCTTTAATACAACATGAAGTTTGCCTGCTGCAAATCAACGACTGATGGCTCCGCCGGTAGAATAACTTGTTGCATTTGCAATTATAATTATCATATTTCTTGTTTGTACCCCAATAGTAAGAAAAAGAAACAGGTGTCAAACGATGACAAGAAATCTTGGGTCTGCCCGGAATGTGTATTAAATCAGCCAAGAGAACATCACAACGATAATACACCTATTAGACCTACCTTAGAGTATACTAGGAAGAACCCCGATAGTTTCAATATAACAACTAAAAGAGGCGCAGCCAGTGCTAGCCCTTCCTCTGTGCCTAGTCCAATAAATACGTCATTATCGGGCGAGCAGATTAAGGAAATTGTCTCAGCGGAGGTGGACAAGCGATGGAATATCTTTGAGAAGAGAATTATAAATGCAATAGCGAACGAAATTAAACCACTTAAGGACGAGATCGCCGAATTCAAGGATAGTTTAAAATTCTTAACAGAAAAATACGATGATTTAAGTCGAAGGGTAGATACAATTGACAAAGATGTGAAGACCATAGCTACCCTTAAGTCGGAAATTGGCGAACTTAAAACTTCCCTGAGTAATATAGTCTCTGATTCTAACAAGAGAGAACAATGGTCGAGGCGGTCGAATGTGGAGATCTATGGTGTCCCTGAGAAAAAGGGTGAAAACTTATTATTGCTTTTAAAATCTATTACTGATAGAATTGATCTCCCACTCAACATAGAGAACGATATAGACTTTGTGACGCGTGTTGCACCAAAAGATAATAATACTACCAAAACCCATTGTAGTTCGTTTCTTGGCGCGCCATAAAAAAGACGACTTTTTGTATACAGCTAAAAAATTAAAGCTTAATATTCTTTAATGATCACTTAACTAGTTTCAATAAGTCTCTTTTACAGCGCGCTAAAGTTAGAGCGAAAGAACATAACTTTGCGTATATTTGGACTAAAAATTGTTCTATCTTAGTTCGTCGTTCTGATACCAGTCCAATTGTACACATATCTGATGTGAACGACTTAAACAAAATAAAGTAAGAACAAAATTGTCTTTGTACTTTGCTTTAGATTTTTATTTAATATTTTTGCTTGCGGTTATGTTAATGTTTAAATATCTAGGTTACTCTTTTTTGTTGTATGTTTGTTGTCACACACACGTTAGCATGGATGAACTGTTGTTATCGATTTCAGAGGTAAAGTTTTTATCAGTAAAAATAAAGATAAAGTTAAAGTTAATTTGATAATATATTTAATCTATTCTCTTTCTGGCTGCTTTTAAAGGAAATCTAGGATGTTACTATTGTTACTATTTTTAAGTTTTTGGAATAACCTTGCCTCCACTTACAATGCTTTGAATTATGCAATTGACTTAGATTCTCCTCATGCTTGGATTTAACTTTTCAGCCTATTATCAAAATGTACGTGGCTTAAGGACGAAGACCAATGTCTTTTATAAAAATGTTATGACGACTGATTATGATTTAATTTGTTTGAGTGAAACTTGGCTTTGCTCTGGGATATATGATTCAGAACTTTTCGATTGTCGTTATAATGTTTACCGATGTGACAGGAACTATGCATCCACGGGCGACAGCATGGGGGGTGGTGTGCTTATTGCATTGCGTCGTGACTTTTCGGTCGGTAGGATTAGCGATTATGATACCTTTTGCTGCCTTCGTAATAGGCAAAAACGTGTGCAAAAGGAGTGCTACGATAAATTTATTCATACTTGCGAGAATAATATTGGGAAAAATAGTAAATACTTTTGGAAATTTGTAAAATCAAAAAAGGACGTTAACCAATTGCCTGAGGTAATGTATTTCAACGACGTGCACACTTCTAACGCATCACAAATTTGTAACTTTTTTAACAGTCACTTCCAAGCAGCGTTTGAAAGTTATTCTCGGGCTACCGCTGACGACTTAGATGTTATGAGCTATGATAATATTTCTATAGGTTCAATTGATCTGTCAATAACTTTAATTGAAAAGTATTTAAATACTCTAGATGTTTCTAAGGGTTGTGGACCTGATGGGATTCCAACTTTATATCTAAAGTCTTGCTCTAAAAATCTGGCTGTGCCTTTATTTATATTATTTCAACTTTCTCTAAATACATATCTCTAAATCCGTAGGCATAGTGCCAACTATGCCTACGGATTGGAAAAAATGTTTTGTTGTGCCTATTTTCAAATCAGGTGACTAACATAATATACAAAATTACAGGCCTATCTCGAAACTAAACTGCATTCCTAAGTTGTTTGAAAAAATTGTGTGTGACAATCTATACCCTGTTCTTAGACCTACGATTATTAACCAACAGCATGGCTTCATTGACGGTAGATCCACGGAATCTAATCTTTGTGAATTTACTTATCAAATAGCCACAGCTATGGATGGAGTAGGTCATATTGATGCAGTTTATACCGACTACTCCAAGGCATTTGATAAAATTTCTCACTTTTTACTAATTAAGAAACTTGAATCGGTAGGTATACATGGAGACCTTTTACGTTGGCTTGAATCGTATCTGAGGGAGCGAAGTCAGGTGGTAACAATTAAGGGATACAGTTCTTCTTTTGTTCCTATTACTTCCGGTGTACCTCAAGGGTCTGACATGGGACCCTTATTGTTTAATGTATTTATAAATGATATAGCTTTGATCATCAATAACAGTAAAATTTTGCTTTACGCTGATGATTTGAAAATGTTTAGAACTATACAATCATGTTCTGACTGTGTTTTATTACAGAATGATCTTGATAATCTTCAACATTACTGTATTAGAAATGGATTAAAGTTAAATATAAATAAATGTAGCGTAATAACTTTTACCTGAAAAAAAAGCCCTATACATCACTCCTATTCAATTAGTAGTGAAGCCCTTCAAAGACTATATGAGGTAAGAGACTTGGGTGTACTCCTTGACCATAAATTAACTTTTGCTGCTCATTTCGATTACATTACTGCTAAGGCGTATCGTATGCTTGGCTTTTTTTGAGAATTGGCAGGGAGTTCAGAAGATGTTCTACTATGATTACACTTTTTAAATCCTTTGTTCGTTCTGTTCTCGAATACGCCTCTACAGTATGGAACCCCCAATACAAAGTATATATAGACGGTATTGAGCGCATACAAAATATGTTTATAAGGCATCTACGTTATAGGCACGGTTATGCTGAAAACATTATTTCTAATATCCCTTCCTTGTCTGTTAGGCGGTCAGAGAGAGACCAAATATTTTTATTTAAAATTATTAATAATTTGGTAGACTCACCCCTTTTTTGATGAGCAATATATCATTTAGATGTCCACGACTTTTATCGCGTAATAAATTCCCTTTTATTATACCTTATTGCAAATCTAAATTCATAAAAAATACTTTTTTGTACCGTGTGTGTAGAAATAATAATAATGATTACTCTAATTTGGATATGTATAATTGTAAATTGCATGCTTTTAAAAACATATTAAAAGCGAAAAAGAATGTTGCTTTGTAATCATAGGAATATTTTACATTTATTATTAGTTTTATTTTAATTTCAGTTTATCATTTTAATATTCATCTTTTTTTAATAGTTTAATAGTTTATTTGCTTTAACTGTAATTTAAGTTATAACCTTTGTTATTCTAGAGCCTTGTAAATGTACTTATTAATAGTGGAAACTTAATTGATCTATGTATAAGTTAATATATTATAATTTAAGGTGTATTACATATTGTATGTTTCCCAAAAATAAATAAAATAAAATACATATTTTGGTGGCCCATGAGGGGAACCAAAGCCATCATCAGCGGATTCCACGTAGTCGCAGCAGCCAAATCATCACAGCGTCAATGGAGTATACGAGATAAGTGTCCTGATTCCAATTTTGTTCTTGTCATCCATATCTACCTACAATCCATTTCCAACAAAATTTCTTCTAGTTTATCTTTAATCTTACGGCAATTCTAATTGCGCAAGCATTATTTTAATAAACAGTGCAAAATACGACAGAATTAATATTGAAATCTACCCGCTCATAAAAATAAATCAATCACACAATAAGTGTGTAAGGTTGCGAAGATTTGCAATCGGAACTTTGTAATTTTAAATAATATATCGCTAATCTAGCTTAATATTAAATCTTCACGACCATATTCCAAAGCGGATGGTCAAACTTAATCAAATTAGCAAAATTTTCTTACAATTATCTACATACCCTCAAGTTTAATTAATTTTATATTAACTTGGTATTCAATCTTAATTTCGCAATATCATTATACCAAGTTTGGTGGCCCATCTATATAATAATTACAATTGTAGTCATTATGTAATTGCTAATTGTTTGCATAACATTTCAGGCGGACCGGCCAATCCATAGCCAGCTGTTCACTACCGGTTTCCAGCTGCAGCTAATCTCAACGAAGCGAGGGGCGTAAGATTTTATTTTATACCTACCTATATTTATTGTATCTGGCCGATTCACATTGTAACTACTACTACCTACTTATTTACCTTAAGATTAATTATCTACTTAATTTACATTCGATTTTATACAATTTCATTTCATCATGCTTAATTCAGGTTCAGAAGTAGAAACTAAAGGGGAAAACAAAGGGTTGTTCGAATTAAATCAATTAAAAGTAAAAAGAAGTTCGGTCAAGGGACAAATAACAAAATTCAGAAATTATTTAAACAATGTAAACCGAAAGGTTCAATTGACTGATTTGGAATTGACTGAGCTAACGGTAAAACTCAGTAAATTTGAAGCATTGTCCTTAAGATTTGATGATTTGCAAACTCAAATAGAAGTTCTTAATCCAGAAAATTTTGAAAAAGAAATTGATGAGCGTGAGATAATTGTTAACGAATTTATAATAAACATTGCTACTTGTAAGAAAATCATTGATAGTCAGAATAAGGCTGATGTTCAATCCAGACGTGAATCGTTTTACGACACAAGTGTGCTTAGCTCTTCAGATTCCTGCAACAATAGTAATATGTGTTTCAAATTGCCTCAAATTTGATGGAACATATTTCCGCTGGCTAGAGTTTCATGATACATTTGAAAGTTTGATACATAACAACAAGCATATATCCGATATTCACAAGTTTCACTATCTTGTGAGTTATTTGGAAGGCGAAGCGGCTAGGATAATATCAAATCTCGAAATGTCATCCGCCAACTATACAGAAGCGTGGAACCTTGTCTGCTAGCGGTACAATAATAAACGATTGTTGACTAATCACCATCTGAATTCCTTGCTTAATATGCAACCGCTCACACAAGAATCCATGAGGTCACTACGTTTCCTGGTTGATCACGTGACCAAAAACTACGCGCTTTGCCTACATTAGGCCAGCCCACAGACAAATGGGACATGTTACTTATTTTTATGCTGTCCTCAAAATTGGATAGTCAAACTCTAGCTAAGTGGGAGGAATATAGAAATACTTTGGAAGGAATGCCAACTTTAAAACAATTTTATCAATTCATAACTGACCGTGCAGATGTTTTAGAGTCTATAAATAGAAATAAATATTACAATAGCAATAAGTGTAACAAAATTCAACTCAGCACGCCGCGTAATCGCGATGTGACAAAAAATAATAACTATAAACATACAACCTATACTAAAGTATTAACTAGCGTAAACGAGCAAAGATCTAGTATATTTGTATGTATTATCTGTGGCGAAAATCATAGAATTTATGATTGTCCGACCTTTAAGGCTAAAGGCATACAGGATAGACTTCGTGAAATACAGATTATGCCAAAACTACTTACGTCAAGGACATCCATTAAGTGAGTGTCGAATGGGACCGTATCGTGAGTGCATTGCATACTCCCACCACTAGCGTATCCAATAGCGCTCATGTCAGCAACCCTGAGTCCGAATTCATTGCCAGTTGTTCTGCACAAGGTTTAAACCAAGTATTATTATCGCTGTCGATAATAATTAATTGAAGTTTTAAATCCCATCGCAAAACAAACAATAAAGGTTCGTGCACTATTAGATAGTGGGAGCCAGTCTTCTTTTATAACTAAGTCTCTAAAGGACAAGTTGGCCCTAAAGTCAGCACCATTGGATTCTCTAAAAATTATAGGAATAGGCAACAATTGCTCTAATCACGTGGTAGAAGTTTGTACCACCCAAATAAATTCACTAAATACATCATTCAGTGTACGACTGCCGTGTCTTGTACTGAATGAACTCACAAGCGAGATTCCTAAAACTCGTGTTGATATTCGAGCCCTAAAGCTCCCTTCCAATATAAAATTAGCTGATCCTACTTTCAACCAACCTGCCCCGGTCGATATTTTGATCGGTGCCGATGTATTCTGGGACATCCTACTAAATGAGCAGCACTCACTTGGCCCAGAGCATCCTAAATTGCATAATTCTAAATTAGGGTGGTTGATATCCGGTCCTATATACACAAAATATCCTACTGATTCACTACAATGTGATCATGCCATTAGCTGTCAAAGTACTAAAACTGAAGTAGACAAAATACTTCCTACATTTTTGAATCTTGAAAGGATTCCCAAAAATTCTATCCTTAGCAAGTATGATAAGTACTGCGAGGGACATTTTATACAAAATACAAGACAAGAAGGCTTGACAGCGGTAAATTTCGTGTGAAATTACCCTTAAATGATTCACCTGACTGTAAAAGCGGTACCTACCTACCAGTTAGACAAAAAACGTGTTCTAAATTCAGAAAGGAGTTTCAAGCGAAATTCAACTCTAAATCTTTCCGAATGTTCTACCTAACCTAATATTTCTACTTTTATGTCATCATGCTGCTCTAAGGGAGACTAGCGAGTCCACTAAACTTAGGTTCGTTTTGATGGCTCCGCACCATCCTCTTCCGGTTATTCACTTAATGATATTTTAATCTCCGGACCTAATATACAAGACTCCCTTTTTTCATTTTAATTAGAGCTAGGCAGTACAAATACATTTGTACAGGAGACATAGAAAAGATGCACCGTCAGGTGGAGGTCTCCGAATCAGATCGTAATTTACAACTCATATTGTGGAGAGATGAGGTGAGAGTCAAAACCAATTAAAATATTGAGGCTTAATACTCTTACTTACGGTACAGCAAGTGCGAGTTATTTAAGTAACAAATATATTTATCAGCTAGGGGAGAAGTGTGATGACAAATTAATCAAAAACTTAATAAAGCATGACTTTTATGTTAATGACTTAATAACGGGAAGTAACGATGAAGACGAGTTACTTTACATACAAAATACATTTTCTAAAATATTAAGTTCAGGATATATAATACAATAACATTTGTGGTATTTGTCTATAATTTAACACATATAACAATTAGGATGATTTTACTTTAGTGAAGTGAATCTTCTAATAATCTTAGATTGGGGTGGAAACCATCAAATGATTGTTTACACTTCCCAACACAAGACATTCCACAAGATATACCCATTACAAAAGATTTATAATGTCACAATGTATTTACACACACACTTGTATTTTACAACCTAAGATATTGTTGCAAAAATTGTGGCTACAGAAATTAGACTGGGATCAACCTGTGCCACCAGACATTCAGAATAGTTGGATGTCATTTTGTAGTCATGTCATGTCTTATATCAAGAACTTAAAAATCCCTAGATTAGTTTTATGTAGAACTTTGATTGCATGAGTAGTCTACTCTAAAGGGAAATAATAATACGATAATCTACAAAATTAACTTTGAAACATTACCAAATATCAAATTTAATACAATACCATATAATAAGCATTTTGAATCAATAATTGATTTCCAAAATTATTAAAATATACATAAATGAAACAATTTCTCCATAATACAACAAATAATTTCTTAAGCGTCAATCTTTCAATACAAATATAATTTATTAGAAAAAGGTAAACCATTAATATAAGTATAGCCATATATATATAACTATAAGTCTAAAATACTATCGCTATCACTATTCTATATTTTAAATCGAAACGGCCATGGCAGATGGCTAACTAAATACTATTTATATTTATTTGTCTTCCTACGATATACATGTTAACATCTCGAAACAGCTAGCAATTTGTCAAAAAGGGCATTCTTGATGGTGTCATCATTCGAAGATTTATGTCTTGTACACGTTTACCTCAACCATCTTACCACAAGGGAAATATATTTCAACATTGCGAAATTTTGTAGCTGATGCCAAGAAAATTAGTAATTAACGAAAATCAGTAAAGTATTATCTGATTTTGCAAATCAATAAATATAAAATTTAATTTTATCTCAACTTACGCTCCTCGCTTGGGGGTATCTGGGAAGCTGGAGTAAAATCCGCCAAATATCATACTTAGCGAGTAATGGCAAATAGTCATTTAACGGACGATTTAGCGCAGTGGTTAAGAGCTTAAGCCGCTCTGCCCACTGTGTCTAATAGTCGCGGGTTCGAGTCCCGCACGGGACAAATCTTTGTGTGATCCACAATTATTTGTTCCGGTCTGGGTATTTGTGTATGTGAATTTTTATGTTTGTAAACGCACCCACGACACAGGAATAAATCCTAGTGTGGGGCTACGTTTTTTAAAAAATAAAAAGGAAAGAAAGAAAGAAAAGAACTTAAAAAAAATTACTGTGCTTGCGCAAGTGGAGGCCATTCTAAACAGCCGGTTGAAAGTACTTTTCAACGAGGCGGGAAGATGTTCCGACTTGGACGCCTGCCGATGTTGTAGCGCTCGCGAAGCTAGCCCAACGTTGCTCCTATCGTCGCTGCAGGCACAACAGGCGTTCATTCAAGACGTTCACTCGGACATTCACTCAGCCGTATATTCAACGATTCAGTCTCTAAATTTTAATATTCCTCTTCCAACTGTCGCCCCACGCTCAAAAGGGCTTCATAATCGCAAAATTCTTAATTGTAAAAGTAACGAAGTAAAATACATCTAAATCTAAAAACTGAGTTTCATTGGCTCCAGTATGTTATAATACACTTTTTCTTTCTTTCTATGTTGCCAGTTTTAAAAGAATATTCTGTGTTCGGCGTACCTTTAGTTTTTTTAACTTTCCCCGTTTTTATCTTACCCCCACTCACCCTATGTAATAATAATACCGCTTTGTGGGGCGCGCCGGCTATTGTTCGATGTACTTTCTATCGATGTACTTGGAGTGTTCACGCCTATTCCAGAACTTTCATACGAGTATAAAAGGAACACTCAGCGTGGCGACGGACACCCTAGCGCCATGGCATACGCGCCCGCCGGACAGGCGACCCCATCAACTGGGCCACTCCCAGCGACAATACTCTGGAGCCTGCACCGGACTGACCTCCGCCGCCCATTGCTGATCGTCTTATCGGCTCGCCGATGGGGCATGATCGCGTGCGCGGCGATGATGCTGGACTGACACCGTGGAAGACAGGACAGTAACTATCAATTTATGCCCCAATCATGAATACACTTTCAACGACATTATTTTAGTTCACCTGTGTACAGAGTGATTCGGAATTAGGGTATCATACCGAGAGTTAAATTAACGAAAAAGTTCAAAATTACTGCCTTTTTTTTTCTAATAATAAATCTTGTGTGCGTGTGTGTGTGTGCGTGCGTGTGCTTGTGTAGGTATGTGTGTGAATGATCTACGCTGTTGGCCGCGGGGCCTTTACAGCTTCACCGGACAAGAGGGCGAGCGTGCAACCACTACGCGCGAGCCAGAAGGGCAAAGGGGCAACTAGCTCAAGGGTGCCTCAAAGATGTATGTATCCGAAAGAAGGGATGTAAGGGCTTCGGAAGGGTCAGTGAGAACATGCCGCGGACGGCGGTAGCGGCTGATAGGAGGGGAGTTAGGTTCGTAGTCGGCGCCGGCTACGATTAGCGGATTTCTATAATTGGTTCGCTAAATCTCGGGTTGCCGCCTTTTTAATAAAGGCGCGAATATGTTCGAGACCGAGATCGGAATGGACATCGACAATCCGTATGAACCACGGGGCTCCGACGGCTTTGCGGAGGAAACGGGATTGAACTCTTTGGAGTCTATCCATGTGAGAGCGGGTGGCGTGCCCGAACACCTCACAAGCGTACGTCATAATGTGCCGTATACAAATTTTGTAAAGTGTCACCTTATTCCTAAGGGACATTTACTCCGCTTGCAGAATCGTCGGGTACCCTCAAACACTCAGACCCAAACGAATATTTATGGGGCTCACAAAGATTTTTCCCATGCTGTGATCGAACCTGCAACTACTCGATCCAATAAAATAATAATAAATCATTTATTCATTCATCACAAAATCAGTACGCGTAACAATCTTATTGGAACTTATTTAAGTAGGTATAATTAACGGCTTGCCTGAACTAGGTTGAGACCTGTGTTTCAGGCAGAATTAGTGCTGTAGCATTGTAAAATCCAATGGTTTATTTACAATAACTTAACTTATTTGATTGATAAGTGACTTAACTAATAACCATTGGGTAGAGCAGATTAAGCTCTAACCACTAGATTAGTCATCGTCCGTAAGAATTGGAAATTGTAATCAATCAATGTATGTTTAGTACTTAACGTGTTGATTTTGTCAATATAGCACTTAATAAAGATACTACTTCACATGTTATTTGGCATTTATTTACCTACCGCATGTAACAAAATGTTGGATAAAATAAATAGCTTGCCTACATTTAATCCAAATAAATGAACATGTATGGTCACCGTTAGAGCCAATACAGGCGCGCGCGACTGGTATGTGCGGGGACGCATTCAGCCGCCTCCCGCGCCGCGCCAATCAGCTGACGACGAGACAGACCACGATCAACAGCCCAGGGCACTAGTCGTTTTTGTTATACACCTCGTTTATACAAAGTATATCATTAAAAAACTATGATTAAAACTATGATCATCCCTTCGATTTGACGCAACTAAAAGTACAAATTGATGAGGCCTTAAGTTGGTTCGATTCGAACGCTCGAACGGAGCACACGAAATAATTATGAAACGAGGGATCTCTGAAGAATTGTACAATGTATACGGTGTTAAAGATAAATGATTAATAAAGGTGTTTTTCTGATTAATGGTTCGACGGCGTTTTACGACTGCTTTGGTTTACACTTCAGAAGCGGGATAACCCTAAAGGCAAGGGATGGCGAATACTTTATTAACCTTACGAGTGCTGAATGTTCAACTGTTTATTTATATTTAAAATAAAAAAGACTGTGTTTTGAGGGGTATGATTAAATTGTTATTACATAAAATTGCTATATCTTCGTTATAAAGTTTCTGATAACCTTAGATAAAATGTATCAAGAAGAATTTACATTTCTGAGACATGATTATAATTTATCGTTAAAAAGAAAAATATGTATATATATAAGATATGAGACAAGCTAATGCATATAAAAGACGGTGCGCGCTGCATTTGGGGTCATTGTCGGCCGAGCGCTCGGTGTGAGAACAGCTTAGGAGGGACGGTTACTCTGTTAGTCGAAAGTTTGCTATTATATTATAATATTATTGTGAAAAAGAACACGTGAGTTATTGAATTATTTAAATCGGAAATTGAATGTTTTTAATTTGTTATAAAATAAGTGTAGTCTAGGATAGGAGTTGTTCTTATTTTTTTTATTTCTGATCCACCTCTGATCCTAAAATCAGAATTGGAATAAAGAACTAATCTCACTTTTTTTTTGTTTCTACCCACTATTTCTCAATGTAATTTTTTTACTTGTTAGTTGATTTTGATTGTGTTATTTTTGTGGAACGATGTGCCCTGTGGTGGATCACGACACCGATCCCGTGATAAGACGCAGTGTAGGTCTCGTGATTATTCGCGTGATAGGTCAAGGCGCCGTAGTACAAGTAGGGAGGTGTCGCGATACAATTCGCACCACACTCGGCGCTCGCGTTTACCTACCCGCGAAACTCATGATTATAGTCGGCATAATAGTGATGTACAAAGCACGTTGGATACAATTTTAAAGAGGTTAAAATAAATAAAATGTTTCCTAGTGCTTTATCAAATAATCCACCTCCGAATTGTGTTGAGCCAGTTAGTGAAAAACATAGCAAATAGTTCAAACGCAATTAACATAATCACTCATGCTCCAAACACTCCTTCGCCTATCGATTAAAATACTTGTCCATCTGAATTATCGCAACGTGTAACAGATACACATATGGGTAACGATGTTCAGCACCGAGCACTGGTAGGAGAGGGTGGTTCAAGTAACCCAACCGTTCGTAATCGCGAGCCCAGTGCATCAGATTTGATCAAAGTTATCAAATCATAACAACCAAGCAGATCCCAGAATTATTACATATCTAATTTTGATCCGTCCATTGATTCTATTGACTCGTGGTGTGCTGAGTTTATATTATTTATTTGTGTCCGCGAAGTTATCATCAGCATCAGCTACATCTTTAGTGACAGTTACTATAGAACTTAGTGATATTTCTATTGAAGCCGATTTAATAGTCGTACCATCATCATGTATGAATCATATCATCATAGTTTTAACGACAGCGGGCGCTTTAACGTAAACAATAACTTACTCGTGCATAAAAAAGTTTTAAAAAATAATTCCGTGAGTGTTTTGACTGAAAAATAGATACATACGGTAGCTTTTGTTACGAAGAAACAGTGACATTGTTGGTTTTACGTGAAGTTAAAGAACAATAGTATTTTATCGGACAAACATTCGTGATCATAAATACCCAAATAACTTATAAACCCAGATACCTAACAGACTAAATAGTATATGAAACAGTGTTTATTGCTCATTACTTAATAATGCCTCAAGTGATAAGTACTGGTGAATAAAACTACAAAATACTGTGAAAAGTGAAAAAAATAAAAATAAACAAACGGTCAGCTGTATAAAAATCGTGCGGGTGGCAAAACTGACCTTTGGACTCTGGTTATAGCACTCACTTGAATGAATGAATCGTAATGGAAAATACAATTACGTATTTCGCACCTTACTACTAAGTTCGAATGGTTTAGCAGCCACAGACGTTGCGGTGTGTGAAAATGATCTAAGATCAAATCTTGCGACCAGTGACTTTTTGTACGATCAAGCATTTTATTAATTTCGTTGTTTATCGAAATCTTTTAACAATTTTTTTTTTTTAATTTTTTTAATTTTATTTATTATTATTTCGAAGACAATGCCTCCTCCACAGAATTGGGGCTGTTGCAATAATACAGGAGAGGAAGACACATATATTTTATGCTCGAATTGCAAACAAGCTTTTCATATTGCTTGTCTTCATATCGAGACCACCAACTTAAACGAATGGAAATGCCCTAAATGTACAGGGAAAAAACGAAACCAAGATAGCACTCCTATCCGCAACTCGGCAAAGGGACCTTCTACATCTACAGGCGCAGAAAATGTAACCAAACGTTCGGCCAAACGTCCAGCCGTATCATCGCCCTCTGGGGACAAAAGTCCACCTATGACCCAAAAAAACGTTAGTGAGTTGGTTAGGAGTGTTATTAAGGAGGAGCTTCAGAGACTGATCACCCAAATAAACGCAAATGTGGCTACCACAATTAATTCTCAATTGAAAACTTTAAGAACAGAGATGTCAGAAATAAAAAACTCCATGAACTTTTTAAACCAACAATACGAAGATCTAAAAAATCAACACGATTCGGCTATCAAAACTGTTGAGAACCTGAAGGTGGAAAATTCTAATATGAAGACTACTATTAGCGCTTTGAGTCACCGAGTAAATCAATTAGAACAGCAGACTAGAGCAAGTAACATTGAGATACAATGCGTCCCGGAAAAAAGCTCAGAAAATTTAAACTCTATCATAACATCCTTATGTAAAGTAATCAAATGCGAAATAGCTCCTGAAAATATTATTAAATGCACCCGCATTGCCAAAATGAATCCCGCAAATCAACGTCCCCGTTCGATAGTCCTACAACTAAGTTCTCCAAAATTACGAGATCGTGTTTAATCAGCTGCGATAACTTACAACAAATCCAAAAGGAGACCAGAAGAGAAACTAAATTCAGAGGGCATTGGGATTGCGGGTGAGAAGAAACCTATATTTATACTAGAACACTTAGCGCCAGGCAATAAGGCACTACATGCTGCTGCCAGGGCAAGGGCCAAGGAAAAGAAATTCAAATATGTCTGGATCAGGGATGGAAAAATATTTGTACGCAAAGACGACAATGCTGACTATATATTTATTAAAGATGAACATTCGCTTAAAAAAATAACTTAGTTTTATATTATCTTTTGTCTTTTTTGTTTTTTATTAGTTTTAATTTGCGCAGGTATTGGAATTATCCACTTTAAAATTCGAATCAATAAAATTATATTACCAGAATACAAGAGGATTACGTACTAAAACTTTAGATTTTTATCGAAACCTTTGTAACAGTAACTACGACATTATTGTGTTAACAGAAACTTGGCTAAGAGATGATATATCGAGTACAGAATTATTTGACCATAGATACACTGTTCACAGGAGAGACAGGCATACAAGTAATAAAAAAATAAAAAAAGACGGAGGAGGTGTTCTAATCGCAGTTCGTAAGTCTCTCAATTCAATCCGGATGAAATCATGGGAAAGCGATATCGAAGATTTATGGATAACTTTTGACGTTAAAAATGGTAAACTACTTGAAAGATATGCTTTATGCGGATTGTGTATGCCTCCTCCTGTTACCAGGGTATCATTAGAGGAATTCATTGATAATAGTAACAATCTTTACGAGCTTATCGAATTACCCAAATTTGTTATTGGGGATTTCAACATAGGTTGCATCGACTGGAACTCGCTTGATAATCCGATGTATGCCTTACCGAGCACAGCCCAGAACTTGGTGGATTTCGTTTTCATGAATAATCTTTTACAACGTAACTTCATAAAGAACTCGAATGGTAGGATTTTGGACCTAGTACTCACAGATGTTAGTAACGTGGAACTATTTGCTGCGAATAAAGCCTTAAGTAGGATTGACCAAATGCATCCTCCATTTATTGTTAAGATAATGACTAAGGAAAAAGAATGCTTAAGTTTCAATCCAGTTACAACTAAAATTAATTACTATAAAGCGGACTATAACATGTTAAATATGTTAATAGATAGTGTAGATTGGTCGTCTAACCTTGCTAACTGTAATACAATCAATGAAATGGTTCAATGGTTTCAAGACACAATAAAGAAAATAATCCACGACAATATACCGTATTGCAAAACGCGATCTAAAAAATTTCCACCATGGTACTCACCCAAGTTAATAAGGCGAATTAAAGAAAAAGAAAAAAAGAGAAGATTATTAAAAAAGTATAATAATCCCCGTGATGAGGTAGAATTTAAGCTCTTAAAGAAACGCTGTGATAAACAAATACTTGATTGCTACAATATATATATTAGGAACATGGAGGTAAACATAGCAAAAAATCCTAAATGTTTCTGGGGCTATATAAAAACAAAAAGAAATAACGGTAGCGGCTATCCTTCGGAAATTCACTATAATGACTTAAAATCTAGAGATGGCATGGAAATTTGTAACCTGTTTGCCTCCTATTTTTCCTCTGTCCATGATACAGTAAATTTACACTCCATCTCGGCAAGTGCTACTTCACAAGACTCGACAACATCTGAATGTTACTCCTTGGTACAAATAGGCTATGATGAGTTACTTCAAAAGCTACAATCTCTCAATGCGAATAAAGGTTCTGGCCCTGATGGCATTCCGCCTCTCTTTATAAAGCGTTGTGCAAAGAGTTTGGTTCGGCCCTTATTATATATATTTAATAAGTCATTAAGTCTGGGCGTATTTCCTGACCAATGGAAATCGGCCAAAGTTGTGCCCATATATAAATCCGATGACAACCAAGCCGTAAAGAACTATCTGCCAATCTCTATTCTCAGCGCCTTTGGTAAATTATTAGAGTCTTTCGTTTGTTCAGCAATTAAAGAATACTTCAAGCAATACTTAACAGAACACCAGCACGGTTTTGTTCAGTCTAGGTCAATTTCCACTAACCTGGCTAGCTTTTTGGAAAACGTTGTAGAGGCAGTTGACGAGGGTAATCAAGCTCATGTTATATACACTGACTTTAGCAAAGCCTTCGATAGAGTTTCTCACGAAATTTTGACGCTGAAACTATCCCGTTATGGTTTTACTGGTCCTTTACTAAAATGGCTTAAGTCGTACCTCACTGGTAGGTCCTTTTTTGTAGTGGTCAATGGATTTAAATCATCCTTATACACCATCACCTCCGGAGTTCCACAAGGATCTCACCTAGGTCCAGTCCTGTTCAATATATACGTTAACGACATTCCCAGCTACATTAAAGGCTCCATGCCTTTCATGTATGCTGATGACTTAAAAATCTTAAAAGTCATAAAGTCCAAACATGATGTGGAAGTATTGCATAAATGGTCTTGAGTCATGGTGCAAATCGAACCGCATGTGCATTAACACTGATAAATGCTTTTTTATTAACTTCTCTCGCAAAACTAGAAAAACAATAACTAATACCTACAAAGTTGACGACGCATTAATCTCCGAAGTGGAAACAATCAGGGATCTAGGTATCATGCTTGACAATAAACTCACTTTTATTCCACAAATAGAGAATGTTGTTAATAAAGCTTCAAAAACACTTGGGTTCGTACTTCGCAACATCAAAGCCTTTAAACAACCCAAAACTAAAATAGCGCTTTATAATAGTTTAGTGCGAAGCATACTCGAATATGGCGCTGTAGTTTGGCGACCCCATTACGGAACTCACATGTTGAGAATCGAGAGGTTACAGAAAAGATTTATGTATCACTTGGCTTTTAGTATGGGTGAGGCAAGGAGCATTAGGTCATATGAGGAAAGGCTCAAAAGATTTAAAATGGTTCATCTCGATAAGCGTCGCGATCTTCTAGACCTAACGTTCTTTGTTAATATACTATCCAGCAAGATTGACTGTCCACAACTCCTCACGCACATATGCTTTCGGATTCCTTACCATTACCCTCGAAAGAGGATCGTAAACCTTTTTTCGCCGCCTCCGCGTAGGACTGTCATGGGCCGTAATTCGCCAGTGCCACGTCTTTGCAACCTTTACAACAGATTCAGCAGTAGTGTCGATTTTACTGATTCTCTCTTTAAAATACGCAAAGCTGTACTTCAATAATAACTGGCTTCGAAGGTGTCACTTCTTATTTAGATAATTGTTTATTTTCTTTTTGTTAAAGCATTTTTTTTGCGCATGTTGTGTTTGTCTATAACTGGTTGTACAGTTAGTTTAGTACCTCTCTTGCTGACCAAACTGTATCTTTAAATCATTGTAACAACTGTCGACAAACCTATTAAATAAATAAATAAAAATGAACACTCCAATAGTAATTGGGACCGATATTCTAAATAGAGGCGGCGTGACATATAAGAACAAAAGATAGGCAGTACCGGTGGCAGTTGAAGTTATATATGTATAAACAAAGTGCATACGCGAGATACATTACCAATTGATACGGCTCTCCGCGGAGAAAACTATAATACCTTGGTAAAGATGACAAGTGAACATTCAGAATAGAACTGGTGAAATGGACATCAAGTTAACTAGCACAGAGCCAGTCGCTTATTGCCCTTACAAGCTATCCCATCAAGAAAAATTAAAGGTTAGGTAAATAATCGGTGATCTTTTAGATAAGGGGATAAGAAGAAGGACGGGTCTGACCGCATGTGCGTGGATTTTGGTGCTCTTAACCGACATTGTTAGGGATAGGTATCTGTTGCCTTTGATTGACGATTACATTGATCAATTGGGTAATTACACATACTTTTCGAGCCTTGATATGGCAACCGAATTTCACCAAATTCCAATTAAAAAACGTTGCATGCACTATACCAGCTTTGTTACGAATATCTCAAAATGCCCTTCCTCTCGATCCCCCCGCGCTCACCAACATCGAAGCCTCGGTCTGTCGCGTCTCTCTCACGGGGCACCAGCCCATCGTGATCGCCTCCGTTTACCTTTCCCCCACTAAATCCGTTCTCAGGAGTGACTTTGAAGCACTCCTCAATCTGGGAAGCGCCGTCATTCTGGCGGGTGACTTTAACAGCAAGCACGTGGCCTGGAACGGTCTCACCACTTCCCCTAACGGTAGGAGCCTTGACGCCCTGGTCGACGTTCTCGACTTTGACGTCATCGCACCTATGCACCCTACCCACTATCCTAACAATCCCAATCACCGACCCGACGTCCTGGACATGGCGCTTCTGAAGGGTGTCACCCTACGGCTGCACTCCTTGGAAGTGGTCCAGGAACTCGACTCTGACCATCGACCTGTAGTCATGAGACTCGGTTCCCCCCCTTCCGCCCCTCAGCGACCCAAAAAGACGGTGGTAGATTGGCATGCGCTAAGCACGGCCTTGGCGGATGCCGACCCTCCCCCCCTGCCTCTCAGCTCGGACTCCATCCCGTCCCCTCAGGACACCGATCAGGCCGTAGATGCCTTCACCGAGCACATCCGATCGGCTGTCAGTCGATCGTCCAAGCAAGTCGAGGTGGAAGATCTCTACCTCAACCGCTTTCGACTGCCGGACGAGGTTAGGGATCTCATTCGTTCAAAGAATGCTTCTATCCGAGCGTACGACTCCTACCCCACCGAAGCCAATCGGGCCCGGATGCGTGCTTTACAACAAGAGGTAAAGCGTCGTGTCGCGGAGGTCCGGGAGGAACGGTGGGGTGTCTTCCTAGAGGGCATCGCGCCGTCGCATCTGGCCTACTGGCAGCTGGCGCGTAGCCTCAAATCCGACTCCACGACTGACATTGCCCCCGCTGTCCCGCCCTTCAGGCGCAGCACCCCCAACCTTCGACGACGACGAAAAGGCCGAGCTTCTCGCCGACTCCCTCGAGAGCCAGTGCGCCCCCAGCTCTCAGTCCGTTGACCAGTCCCACGTCGACGCGGTAGACAGGGAAGTCGAGCGCAGGGCATCCCTCCCCCCCGTCGATTCCTTGCCTCCTATCACGCAAACGGAGGTCGAAGATCTGATTATGGGTCTTAAAACTAAAAAAGCCCCCGGCCCTGACGGCATTTCGAATCGCGTTCTGAAATGCCTGCCCGCCCAGCTCATCTGCCTCTTGGTGGCCATTTTGAACGCCGCCATGACGAACTGCACCTTCCCCGCTAAGTGGAAGGAGGCGGACGTCATAGGCATTCCCAAGCCCGGCAAACCTCGCAATCTCCCCGCCACCGCTACCGCCCTATCAGTCTCCTCAACTCCCTGGCCAAGATATACGAGCGCCTACTTCTGGCGAGGCTCAAAGACTTCGTAACGTCCAGGGGTATCCTTATCGACGAGCAGTTTGGCTTTCGAGCCAAACACTCTTGCGTCCACCAAGTGCACCGCATCACGGAGCACATCCTCTCCGGTCTCAATAGACCCAAACCAATCTACACGGGCGCCCTCTTCCTAGATGTCGCGAAGGCATTCGACAAAGTCTGGCACAACGGCTTGATCTACAAGCTCTACCAATTGGGTGTGCCGGACAGACTCGTGCTCATCTTACGAGACTTCTTGTCGAATCGCGCCTTCCGTTATCGCGTCGAAATGACGCGCTCCACTTCCCACTCCATCAGTGCTGGAGTCCCACAGGGCTCAGTTCTCTCTCCGCTCCTGTTTAGCCTTTACACGAACGACATTCCTCGTTCGAGTAAGGCGCATCTAGCCCTATTCGCGGATGATACCGCTCTCTACGTCTCGCATAGGAATAAGGGTTTCATTACCAGACACCTTCAGGCATCCGCCAATTCCCTAGGGAATTGGTTCAGGAAGTGGCGTATTGAGGTGAACCCGGACAAGAGCGCTGCGGTGTTCTTCTCCAGAGGTGCCGCCCCGCGCCACTCCCTGCGCCGCCCTAGAAGTAATCTCGGCCAAGTGACCATGTTCGACCGACCCATTCCCTGGGTCAAAGAGGTCAAATATCTAGGGGTCACCCTAAACAGTACCATGTCCTTCGGCCCGCACATCAAGCGGGTCCGTCACCGAGCATCCTTTGTGCTCGGTCGTCTCCATTCGTTAATCTGCAAGCGGAGTAACATGTCCCTTAGAAATAAGGTGACACTTTACAAAACTTGCGTTCGACCCATCATGACTTATGCGTGTGTTGTGTTCGGGCATTCGGCCCCCTCTCACATCGATAAACTCCAAGTGGTTCAAAACCGCTTCCTCCGTAAAGCCGTAGGAGCCCCCTGGTTCGTACGGAACGTCGACCTCCACTCCGATCTAGGTCTCGAACCTATTCGCGCCTTTATTAAAAAGGCGTCAACACGTCACTTCGCGAACGCATCTACCCATGCGAATCCGTTAATCGTAGCCACCGCCGACTACGATCTCCCCCCCGACCCCTGCCGCCACCGCCGGCCGCGATATGTTCTCACCGACCCCCCCGATGCTTTGTCATCCCTTCTTTCCGCTCAGAATACGGGCGACGACGACGACGTAGTAGTAGATCCCCTCCCATAGCCGGCGGTTGACCGGTGCACTTAGTAGTGCACCCGTCCCCCTACAGCGACTGTCCCAACCGAGGGCACCTCTTCGAGGCGCCCTCGAGTATGTCGCCTCTTGCCCTTCTGGCTGGCTAGAGCGTAGTGGTTGCACGCTCTCCTTTAAGTCCGGTGAAGCTGTAAAGGCCTCGCGGCCAACAGCGTACATCATTCACACACACACGCCCTTTGGCTTAGTGGCTCTCCAATAGTATACCAACGAATCATCAATGGTACTCTTAGGAAGTTTATTGATGTTGGGCGAGTACTGGTATATATTGATGATGTACTAATAATGAGCTCTTCGATAGCAAAAGGTATCTCCCTACTACGTGAAGTGTTGCACACGCTTACACAAGCTGACTTGTAGTTAGTAAGGGTCAGATGAGACCGAGACCGCGAAAAATAGAAGCACTTAATCAATCCCCGATTCCCCAGAACGTTAAACAGGTCCGTCAACTGTTAGGCCTGGCAGGATATTTTCAAAAATATGTAAAAAATCCACCACAAAGACTGCCTGTCTCTCACATCTCACCAAGAAAAGGGTAGTTTTTAACTGGGGACCCGAACAGGAAAAAGTGCGCGGGGACCTTATCAACGTTCTTACTAATGCACCGGCGTTAGCAATATTTAATCCTAAACTACAAACTGAGGTTCACACCTAGTGCGATCCTATTGCAAATTCACGCAGATAAAAGTAGGCATGTTGTAGAATACTTTAGCAAGGTCACTCATAACGCTGAGGCAAAGTACCACTCTAACGAACTGGAAACATTGGCAGTTGTAAAAGCTTTGCAACATTTTCGGCACTACCTTATCGGAACACGCTTCAAATTAGTGACTGATTGCAATGCTATAAAATCAACGGAGCGGAAGAAGAATCTGTTGCCCAGGGTAGCTCGATGGTGGCTTTACTTGCAGGACTTTGATTTTCACCAGCCAGTAGTTAGCTAGAGATGGGCTGCTGTACTACAAATATAGCCCAGTGGGTGAGGAATCAAGGCTATTGTGTTTAATTCCCAAAGGTCATAGACTAAGCCTCTTGAGATTGTTCCAAGATGAGCACCAACATATTAGCACTGAAAAGACAGTGGACCTTATAATAAAGCATTTCTGGTTTCCAGGAATCCGACAGTTTGTTAAAAAGTACGTTGCTTACTGTCTTACGTGTGTGTCAAAGAAACGCGTGCCACGTCGACCGTTACAAACTTTGATCACGTGGTAAAAACCGTCTGCACGCTTTGAGACTTTTCACATTGATATTATGGGTCCTATACCAATGTCTGAAGGGTATAAATTTATCTTACTCGTGGTAGATGCATTTATAAAGTTTTACCTACTGTATCCCAATCGCCGACAGAACACACCTGAGCTAAAGCGCTGTTTGTTAAATGCGGTGTCTTTTGGTGCACCAAATCTCGTGGGTTTAGTCATCACGGATGACTAAACCCACGAGACCCAGCGCTGACGACCACAGAGCCCCACTCACACGCCACCACACGGAAGACATCCCTGATGTCAGACGACGACAGACCAGGACGAGGTCAGAGTGGCTCTCGAGCAGCTCAAAAACAAGTCGCCAGGCGATGACGGAATCACCACTGAGCTCCTAAAAGCAGGCGGGACTCCAATCCTAAAAAAGCTAGCGAGCCTCTTTAATTCCGTCATCCAACAGGGCTTAACACCTCAAGCGTGGAGCGGGAGTGCGGTGGTTCTGTTCTTCAAAAAAGGTGACAAAACCTTGCTGAAGAACTACAGACCCATCTCACTCCTGAGCCACGTCTACAAGTTGTTCTCGAGAGTACTCACAAACCGCCTCGCCAGAAGACTTGACGAGTTCCAGCCATCGGAACAAGCCGGGTTTCGAAAAGGCTACAGCACCGTAGACCACATTCATACTGTTCGGCAGATTGTACAGAAGACCGAAGAGTACAATCAGCCGCTGTGTATGACTTTCGTGGACTACGAGAAAGCCTTCGACTCCATCGAAACCTGGGCGGTTTTGGATGCTCTGCAGCGATGTGGCATCGATTGGCGCTATATCGAGGTGTTGAGATGTCTGTATGATACCGCAACAATGACCGTCCAGCTCCAGGACCAAAAGACCAACCCGATCGAGCTGCGTCGAGGAGTAAGACAGGGGGATGTTATATCCCCCAAGCTCTTCACCAATGCACTCAAAGACGTCTTCAAGACGCTGGACTGGACTGGGCGGGGCATTAACATCAACGGCGAATACATCTCACACCTTCGGTTTGCCGATGATATCGTCATCGTGGCAGAGTCACTGGATCAGTTAAGCGAAATGCTGCATAGCCTAAATGGAGCCTCTCGAGGTGTCGGTCTCGGCATGAACTTGGATAAAACCAAGATCATGTTTAATGAACATGTCACGAAGGGACCGATCTACGTCGATGGTTCGATGCTCGAAGTTGTTTGGGAATAATAACCTTGAACAAGTTGTTCAATTTGGTAGAAACAACTTCGAAAAAGAAATCAACCGCAGGATCCAATTAGGTTGGGCAGCATTTGGCAAACTACGTCACGTTTTCTCTTCGCCTATACCGCAATTCCTGAAGACTAAAGTCTATAACCAATGCGTCCTACCTGTTATGACTTACGGGGCCGAGACGTGGCCACTCACAGTAGGACTAGTCCACAAATTCAAAGTCGCACAGCGGGCTATGGAGCGAGCTATGCTCGGCGTCACTTTGAAGGATAAAATTCGTAACGTGGTAATCCGACAAAGAACCAAAGTTACCGACATAGCTCGCAGACTCAGTAAGCTAAAGTGGCAATGGGCTAGTCACATCTGCAGAAGGACCGACGGCCGATGGAGCAAGCGTGTCCTAGAGTGGAGACCGCGACTTGGTAAGCGTAAGGTAGGACGGCCCCCAGCTAGATGGACCGACGACCTCAAAAAGGTCGCCGGGACAGACTGGATGCGGAAGGCGGAGGACCGTGTGCAATGGCGCGTGTTAGGAGAGGCCTATGTCCAGCAGTGGACTGCGATAGGCTGATGGATTGATTGAAATCTCATGGTCAATGATCGGGGACGTATGCTTGAGACGCAATGGGTAAAGGAACTGGGTGCTGAGATACACTACATCACGCCTTAAATGCACCAGTCCAATGGGCAAGTTGAAAGATACGTGCGCACTCTTTTGAACATGTTGCGCATTGAGGTAACTGTTAAACGGTGTGGTCCTAAACACTATGAAAACTTCAGTTGATACTTAACGTGACTCGACAGAATACCCCTCAGGCGTCCCCGCTCAAGCTTTTGGTTAGAATCGATGGTATGACGTCTTTGATACGTTCAGTTGTCCGTGATACTGCAGTATCACAATGTAAAACCGGACCGAGAAACTTAGCGACAGGTCTGCAGAATTGCTAGCCGCAAGAGGCGGCAAGACGATCGTGCTAATCAGCATCTTCGACCCCCAACGCAATTTAAAATTGATGATGTTTTCTTTGTGATGAAATGAATAGGCAAATTAGATCCCGGAATGCGGGGATCATAACCTTATAAAGTTATAAAGGTACTACCCAGCGGCCGCTACGAACTGAAGCTCCTGTATGGTGGCTATGGGTAGACTACGCAAGCAGGGGCATAGTACATGGTTCCCTGGAAAGGTGAATGGTGCCCCGAGACCTGCTCCTCGTTCTTCGATCGTGAGTATGCAAAACATTTGTCGGTTGGTGTCAACTGGGGTATTTATGTTGGTTGTTGCCAGCTGGAGTATTTATGTTGGTTGTTGCCGACTGGAGTATTTATGTTGGTTGTTGCCAACTAGTGTATTAATGTTGGTTGTTGCCAACTGGAGTATTTGTGGTGGTTGTGGCCAACTGGAGTATTTATGCGCAATGAGGCGTTCACATGAGCTGTATATGAGGATGCGGTGTTTGTGTGATATATACAAAGGCGCCTTCAAAAATTAAAATTCGGGGGCATAGAGACAAAATTATATTTTCACGGCTACTGATGATGAGGAATCCAACCGAGATCCAGTATCCCCAGTAGCTGGATCTAGCCAAATACGATCAATGCCGTTGCTTGATTCAGAACTCCTGCCATTAGATGCCGATGTTCCGGTAGCAGAGAATGCAGAGCTTCTGACTATCGTCGAGGACGACTCCATGTCAGGACAGGCCGTATAAGATATGAGACAAGCTAATGCCTATAAAAGACTCTCGGTGTGAGAACAAGTTAGGCGGGACGGTGTCCTGATTCTTTTTGCGTGGTTACTCACTGGTAGTCGATAGTTTGCTATTATTAAGTAATTGTGATTGTGAAACAAAACACGTGAGTTATTGAATTATTTAAATCGGAAATTGAATGTTGTTAATTTCTTATAAAATAAATGTAATATATATATATATATATATATATATAGACCATGTCACGTCCGACATGGCGATTTTTTCCAATGATACTGCGTATGACCGACTCGATGCGTCCGGTATACGGACGCAAGATTAACCAACCCTCATTTTTGGTCCAAGGTTGTCTTTTCATGGTTAGAATGCATGGACGAAAATTTGGCATGGACTCAATTTCATCACTAGAATGCTTTTCAGCGTATTTCGTAGTTCAGCCATCAGCCGCGCGAAATTTGGAGGGCGCTACAGAGGAGTGTATAATATTTAACGAACATTGAGCGTTTAATTAACCGATTTTATTGCGTCTCAGTGAATATGTCAAAAGTTTTTATCATTTCTCCACGGCCATATCCTTGCGTCCAGTATTTTATTTTAAGTTTGGACAACGCGCGATATCTACAGGGGCCTTTCGAGTTGCACGGGTGGAGGCGGAGGGGCGTGCAGCGGTCGCATGTTTTATTATTGGAAACAGACTGCGCTCCGCCCGGCAAGACGCGAAATAGTTACCGGAGTGAACAGTGATTAAATTAATAAGCACAATGATAAGAAGGATTTTTCAATTGGAAAAAAATAAGTAGTAGTTAATTGTTATTAATTTTTTACTTGTAAATAAATAAAAACCTACCCGACTTTAAAGTATTAACCCTCCTATTTAGTATGTACACAAAATTATTTCATACTTTTTAGTTACATACACATATATATACCCACACATATCTTCACGCCATATCCCTCGCAGTGTAGCCATAGAGGACTGAGCTCCAGTTCACTCGATTCTTACATAACACTTTCGCATCTGTCACAGCCATAAAAGTCTTCTCATATATGCTCGTCGGTTGGGGTCTCTTTGTTACCTTTAAAGAGGACGCGGTTTATTTGGGCTTCATAATATGTAAGCCGCGGGCGCCGCCGACTTCTCGTTGTTATACACTTTTGCATCGTACATCTGTTTGGTCAATCTTTCATCACTCATTCTATCCACATGTCCAAACCAACGCAACATACCTTTCTTCATCTTTAATATCACATCCTCTTTCAATCTCCACCGCGTTGGTCCTACTTTTTTGTTGCTTCTGACATACCCAGGCTTCGCTGCCGTATAATAATGTTGAAACCAGGACTACATTATGCACAGCAAGCCGTGCATTGATGCCAATATTCTGATTCTTTGTCAAATTTGATAAAGCACCATTGACTCTCTTGCTTTTTAGTTAGTTAAGTATTTCCTAAGTGCGTCTTGTCTTTTAATAAAAAAAAAATTATATGTTTTGTTAGTAAGTTAGATAAACAGTTTTAGATGCCCGAGGTTGATTTGATTGTGAACCTTAATAATGAGACGTGATAGAAACAAAAGACATCCACTGCCTACATACTATAACTAATAGAAAACTATAATACCAATTAGTTTTTAGAGTACTGAAATCGTGTCACGCAGTGTCATATAAAGCATTTATTCATTTGCCATTAGAACATAAAAATAAAGAAAACCAGCCAGAATTTGAAGAAAATCAACTAGAAAAATTAAATGAGATATGTATTTAATTGTTGCAAACATATTTTACGAACACTTGACTCACCTACCTGTGTCTTTCAACTTACCTGTTTACATCAACTTACCTACCTGAATCCTTGAACTTACCTGTTCAAAACAAACTCTCTACCCGTGACTTTAAACTTAGCTGTTGACACCAACTTGTCTATGCCTGTCTCTGAATTTGCCTGTTTACAATAATTCACCTACACCTATCCTTGATCTTATATGCTTACCTATTATTTACCTACCCATATCTTGAACTTACCTGTTTAGTTAAATAATATTTCCTTAGTCTTCTGTTTGTTTAATTTAAAAGCACTATTCTTGTCATCTGAGTTATCACCACTGTTCTCTGTCCTTGGCTTTCACCTTGACCTCCTAAACATGACACATTTTCTAATTTTTTTTATTCGTAATATTTTTATTATTTGTATCTCTATTACAGGTAACATCCGATTCAATATCTGCTTTTTCTCATCCTTGATCAAATTATACTCTACCGAGGCAAGATGTGAGTATTACAGTAATACTTATTATAACACACACTCATTCTATCTCACTTTCTTACAAACACACACACTTTCACACTCACTCCCATTGTCTTTACACACACACACATACACCTTCACACACACACACACACACACACACACACACACACACACACACACACACACACACACACACACACACACACACACACACACACACACACACACACACACACACACACACAAACACACACGTACACACACACACGCGCAAACTCACACACACGTACCTACCTATAAAACTATGTTCTTTTTTCTTTGCAGACTAGGTCTTATCAATCAAAACCTTATCAATCATAAAAATAAAACATTAAACAACAAATCAATCACATCCTTAAAACATAAGACGATATTAATCAACGTTATTAATATTCTCTTTATCATTAACATCACTTTAATGTTTAGATTTATCATTGTTATTTTCTTAGGAAAAAAAAAACAGAATCAAAACAATAACATTCTAAAAATAATCTATTGCGAGATATTGTCTAAAAACTGGATGTTCCAGCCTGAGATAAATCATTTTGATTACACATTTGTTGAACGCTATCAGAGTTGACAGCTACGATAGGCTCACAATAATAATCCAATAATTGATCGTTATCTCCTCCTCCTCCTCTTCATCTAGCTTCTCATTTATATCTCAATCGAACGCTTCGAGAGACTTTCCTTTGTTTATCTGCTTTACCGTCTTCCATAAGAATAAGAAGTTTTGATATTTTAGCAGTTTCATATACATCATCCGGCAATCTATAAGATTTTTATGTACGTCGTTAGCCCATGAATGTCGCTAGTTGCTCCATATCATTTTCCAACATGCTAAATATTTGGGACAAGGTAGTCAAGTGTTTTCTGAGCCTTGTAGACGAGATTGCTTTTGGTTTTTTGCTCCAGATAATCTAGCATGCCTTTCGAGAACTTTATAGCCATAGATAGTGTTCTCATTACCTGGATTACCAAATAAAAAAATATTTGGTTTACAAGGAAAAAAAGTATTTCTTATCGACAATAATAGTTTTAGGTCATCTTGAACTTCATATTAAACAAAACCGGTACTCCACGACCACGTTTGCCTCTAATGACAACTCTCTTAAATTTCTTAACCAGAATCCGTTCAGAGGCAGTAAGAGCACGTTCAAATTCTTCATAATATAATGCATCTGATAAGTATTAAGAAAGTCAAAATAATGCATCTGATAAGTATGTCGTGCAATGTAATTCTTTGAAGTTCTCCAGTCCTACGCCTATTTAATAATAAAACCCTGCGATAAATAGTTTCTAATAGTTGTGTGTATGATAAAACACTTCTGAACCCTTCTTTAATTTTTATTGCAGTCTTTAAAGATTTTTTAATTAAGTATTCTTTTAGTTAGTATAGTTTTAGTTAGTGCAGTCGGTTACTTGGCACCGACTTCAAATATTTATTTCTTGCTTTTTAAGTCGGTTTTTTTAAAAAAGATTTTTATATCATGGTTAGATTTGAAAAGCCTAACAATGACTGCTGCTTAATGTAGAGGGTGAACTAGATGTGCTTCCTGGATAATCGAGTGGATATGATTTCCACTGGATATTGGGCAAGTTACTGGTTGTCGGACGGTATCAGATTATTTACTGTAAAAGCGTGATTTATCTTTTAATAATAATACTAATAAATAATTTTATTTAATTTATGTGTGCCATGTTAATCGGGTTCATTTCATGTTAAATCTTGAATGGGTTGTGTCGATGAAAATGTTCACGTTTCAGTGAGGTGTTGCAATGACGTCTGAGGATGATACCCCACCAGGTCCGCCTCCAAGTCTACCTCACCATCGCTATTCTAAAGGAAATAAACTGAGGCGTCTGTTATCTTCGTCCTGCGCCAGCGACGAATCTCCTGAACCAAGGACAAGGCGTAAAGTTGCATGTACAAGTTCCATGGAAATTAGGAAAAGGCTCTCGTGCTCGACGTCTAGTTCCAGTTCTGGTGTCGGAACAACAAATCGACAAATGCGTAAGATTGCGAGGCAACTTTCTAACAAAGAAGTTGCTAAACTACTTAAACATCTGACTGCCTCGTTGGTCTAGTGGCAACGCGCGTTGCTTTGTGATCACGAGGTCCTGAGTTCAAATCCTAGGTCGGACAAGTGTAGTTTTTCTAACGAAAACTTCCCAGTACAAGTCCGGAGTCTGAAATTGTGCCCGGTATATGGCAATAGGCTCGCCCCCTATTACATGCGAACTAAGATCGTCGGCGAAACGTGATTGTTCTCAGTACACCTCTGCCATCCCCGCTTGGGGAATATAGGCGTAACGGTGTACATAAAAAACAAGTCACCCATTTCTCACTACAAAAGTTAGCCGGCCTAGCAAAAAGATGGTTTGAGGCTTTGACTTCAATAGTCTATACTTGAGGGTAGTGGCAGATAAAGCTACGAAAGCCCTTTCCCAGTGAAGAAAATTATGGACGTCTGTTGGAAGAGATGTTAAATCTTACAACTCCCAATGAAGAAGGGCTCCAAGAATATTTTTATGAAAAGTTATGTTTATTAAATAGGTGCGAAATTACTGGTAGGAAGGCAGTTGACTGTATTATATATGGTATTAGTGATGGGACCATTACAAATGGGGCACAAGTTTTGAATTGTTCTGAGCCCGAAGATTTGATTAACTTCCTTTCTTCTCAAAGGCGACAATCCGTCTATAATAGTGAACTACGGGAACGTACAGCAGCTCATAAGCCCAATTCCTCCAGTATTCCCAGTACAAGTTCAGGTGGACTACCTTTAAATCAATTACCTGTTATAACTGTCGCTCTAAAGGCCATCCGTATTTTAAATGCACAAAGTCGATAATAAAATGTAAAAGATGCAACAGGATAGGACACGACTATGTCTTCTGCAAATTAGACCCTTTCCACCCAGGCCCTAAGTTCAATCCCGTTGACGGGGAATTCGAAAGGAAAACTTTGAAAATTGAATCTCTGAGTGAAAGTTACGCTAATTCAAAATACTTCAAAACAATTTTAGCTAATGATCACTCAATGGAGGCATATATACATTTTGGAAAGGAGTGCATACTCTTGCGTAAATCAGAGGCAGACATTTTAAAACTACCCAAACATTTTGACAGTGTCCCGGTCGTAAAGGGTTTTGGCTAGTCATCGGTTGTACCCTTGTATAAATTACATGCAAATAGTTGAGTCCGCGATAGAAGTTCTAATTGTCAATGATGTTCATTTGCCAACATCACTGGTTATTGGCCAGACCTTCACAGAATTAGCGCATATTACCGTTTTGAAAGACAGCTCACGACTAACGTTTTACAAAAGTCCCAATCCACACTCCTTCAACTATGAAGATATTTTAAAACTCCAGTTTAATATCAGTCCATGCAAGTTCGAGCTTTACAGGGGATGCATTTATAGAAGGATATATTTCGGTTAAACCGGGTAGGGAGCATTGCTTGTTTTAAGGCGCTAAAAGCGCCTTAAAACGTATATAAAGAACGGCAAGGGTGGGTCTTTATAACAAATTTGTCACCACGTCCTATAACAAAACAAAATATGTTAATAGCAAGAGCCATTCCATTTAGCGAACATAAAATGTACCACGTTAATCGTATTATTAAAGACATTTCTTCATTGGAACCTCTTAATAGAGCCGATTTTAAAACTGGGCCAATACTACAAAATTATCGTAATTATTTTGCCACCAACTTAGCTAAAATAGGTTGTGTAGAAGACGTGGAAATGAAACTTGAACTGACAGACAATAAGCCAATTTTCTATCGACCATATCGTCTATCACATCAAGAACGTGGACAAGTCCAAAAAACTATAGACGTGTTATTAAAAAAAGGATATAATTGAGGAGTGTAAATCAAATTATGCCAGTCCAATTTCAATTCAATTCTTTATTCACACTAAATAGAGCAGGTAAGGTGTTACATTATAGGTAGGTACTTATATCTATTTGGCCTGATTAAGGCATGTGAATGTTATACAATATATATATATATATATGATAGTTGGAGATTACAGAAATGTCGTCTATATAATTAAACTTACATGTCATCATTGCTCAACGAGCAGTCCTTAAAGTTTTGTTGCAAAAGCCCTTCAGGTTCCCTACAGATGAACTATATCGTGAGTGTATGGTACTGAGAGTGCGTCAAATATTTATTTTGAAAGCTACTATCTCGATGCATAAATACATTATCAAATCTCCTGACTTCTACCTTCTTACCCAACGGCGTATTTTTCAGGTACCTATGCCTCCTATAAAAACCACATTCATAAAACGGCAGGCTATCTACTTGCGTCCTTCTGTGTACAACAGAGTTTGTCAACTGTTTACACACATAAAACATTCTTCCATTAGAAATATAAAAAATATTGTTAAGAAGTGGTTAACCACTTTATCCTATGATGACACTGAACGTATTCTTACAAATCATATCTAATTTATTAGACACACACACTCACATACGCCCACACACACACTCACATACGCCCACACACACACTCACATACGCCCACACACACACACACACACACACACACACACACACACACACACACACACACACACACACACACACACACGCACGCACACATACACACACATTCAATTACAATCGCACGCGATACGCACAATCAGGCTATTATACAAAAGATTTTAATTTGTCGTTCTTGATGCATTACAATGTTTAATTGAATATTTTTAATTTAATTTAATAGTTTAATTTTATTTTTATAATAGCGTTACCTTTATGTTAATGTGAGTCAATTTTATTTGCTTTTCCTTTTAATATTGTTTGTTATAACTTGTACCTGAACTTGTGTCCAACAAAATTGTAAATCAAAATATTTGAAATGGTCTGGTTCCTGCGATACGAGCTTAGAGCAGGAATCGTTGTTAAAATAATTGTAACTCTTATGATAATAAATAAATAAAATAAAATAAAGGAATAAAAATTAGGTCTAAATTATAATCATATGTCTAATTTATATTAATTTGTCAAATTATAACATGGTTCCGGCAGGTTCTAGGTAGTCATATTTTATCAGAAAGATACTCGTTTACACAGTAATAGCATTTTTCGATCAAGAAACTTTGTAGTTTTATTTTAAATGTTTTAATATCATTAAGGTTTCTAATCTCATGCGGTAGTTGGTTGTAAATTTTGACTGACATGCAAAAGACACTGGTATGGAGTAATTTTGTTTTACTCGGCACAATATTTAGTTTATTCCAGTGACGAGCTCGAGTTTGTTGTTTGAATAAATGCAAGTTGTTTTAGTGAATAGTGCGCATTCATATATATACAGACAAGGTAACGACAGAATCTTTAGGTTTTTAAAATGGGGTCTGCACATATCTGTTTGTTTCAGATTACACATTGAATTACACAATTTTGATGACCAAAAAGAAAAATGGCGAGGGTAGACTTTGCATAGATTTTCGTACGTTACATAATAAAACTATTAAAGATCGTTTTCCCCTTCCCCTCACTGAAGACCAAGTATCCAGTCTTAGTGGTAATATTTTTTTACAACTCTAGACCTGGTGCAGGGTACTATCGAATTCCCATGGCTAGGGAAAGCAGGCATCTTACTGGTTTCTTCACGCCCGACGGGCATTACGAATTTAAGAGAATGCCCTTCGGCCTGGCCAATGCACCAGCTGTTTTCCAGAGAATGATCCATAAGGTACGAGGCGGTAATACCGCCTATCTCACTCAAACTGCCTATTACCTAGGCAGTTTGAGTGCGCGTTAGCTTATTTAGATGATGTACTTATACCATCAAAATGATTATGATTTAGCGGTTAGAGGAGATATTAATACTTTTTCGACAGCACGGACTTACTCTAAATCTTGCTAAATGTCGTTTTCTCGACAGCTCTGTTAGGTACCTTGGTTATGATATTTCCCCGCAAGTCGTCTTTAGACCTGTTTTATCCGTTTACAATTCGAGCTTTGAAACTGAACTTCATACCGACGCCAGTTCTCTGGGAATAGGCGGTGTACTCGTGCAATGGCAGAATGATGTGAGGGTTTTAAAAACCGCTGCTTATTTAGCCGACAAACTACCCCCGAAGAGAGATTCCTACACTCCTACGAATTAGAAACATTGGCTGTCGTATGTTCTTTAAAAAAGTTTCGGGTATACCTTCTCGGTATTCATTTTAAGGTGCATACGGATTGTGCCGCACTTCGTACTACACTAACAAAGAGGGATTTGGTCCCAAGGATAGCAAGGTGGTGGTTGCGAATAAGTGAGTTTACATTTGATATTGAGTATCGACCTGTCGTCCAAATGTCTCATGTGAATGCATTAAGCAGAAATACTAAGCTATCCATGGGGCCTAAGGATGATCTCTGTTAACTTGTATAATATTGACAAAGAAAACTGGTTACTATCGTTACAAATTGCTGACCCTGATATATCCCGTATATATAAAATTATAAAACCCTCCAATGACCAAGAATATAAGGATTATGATTATTCAGAGGGATTATGTCATAAAGAACCATACGGTTTATAGGAAGGTAGACGATAGATTGTGCATGGTTGTACCTCGAAGCGATAGGTGGCAAATATGTTGAGCCAATCATGACGATATTGGGCATTTCGAATATTAAAAGACTGTCGAAAGATTTTAACACACATATTGGTTCCCCAAACTCAGAAAGTTCGTTTAGAAATATGTTGCAGCTTGTATAGTGAGAGTGTGCCTATAACAAGGATAATGCGTCAAGACAGAAGTCAGGATATTTATATCCTATCTAAAAGTTACAAATACCCTTTCATACAATCCATATGGACCATATCGGGCCTTTCGTTACGAGTAAAGACGGTCATACAAACATTCTTACGGTAGTAGATGCTTTTACGAAGTTTGTGTTCGTGAAAGCAGTCAAAGATCTAAAAACAAAAAGTACAATTAGAATCCTTCAGAAAATATTTTATGATTTTGGTGTCTGTGCTAGAATTATATCCGATCGCGTACTACTTTTACATCAACGGCTTTTAAGAATTTTGTGATACACATGGTATAAAATATATCTTAAACGCAATAGCCTATCCCCGAGCGAACGGCCAGGCCGAAAGATTTGATCAAACTATTCTTAATTCATAGTCAACTTATAACTCCTTCGGTAACGAAAAACTGCGACGGAAGCTATGTTCGGAGTCAAAATATGTGATATTTTACAAATAAACTTAGTACCAAAGATTATACTAGAAATTCAGAAGTGTAAAATCTTCAGAAGTGCTTAGAGAATGTATTAGCGAGAATATAGAAAAGCAACAATCTAAACAGGAAGAGCGACATGATGCTAACTGCATTCCCGCAGCTAAGTACGGGATCGGGGATTTAGTTAAAATTGTAAATTGTAATTATTTCAACTGTTACAAACATTGTGATCATATTTTAATATGATGATTATGATTGTTTGTATTATGAGTGGATGAATGCCAGGGGGTATCACGATGCCGGATGGCCGAATGTCGATTTCCGGTTCAAAATATTTATTTTGAATTTTAAAATTATTTTATCTGACGTTCAATTGTTTAAGAAAATAAATAGTACTTCATTTGATTTGTTCATTTAACGTAAACGCTGATTTTTAATGGTATCTGATTTGACTCAACTAAAAGTATAAATTGATGAGGCCGGCCAATTTTAAGTTAGTTCGATTCGAACGCTCGTATGGAGCAACGGAATAATAATCAAACGAGGAATCTCTGAAGAATTTTACAGTGTATACAGTGTTAAAGATAAATAATTAATAAATGTGTTTTTCTGATTAATGGTTCGACGGCGTTTTACTTCTGCTTTTGTTTCACAATAGCGACAATTATCAAACGTTTGAAAATTCGAATTTGGCCGTTTTGGACTCAAGCGACTTCAGACAAGTTACCGCTTTTCATGGCAAGTAATCATCGTGCTGTGAGTCTACAAGGGAATTGCCGGTAGTATTAACAAGAATACCGCTGGAGTTCGAGTGTAGAGCAACCGTTTTCACATACATTCATAGGAGTACGCTTTGCATCACAGCGCATCATCGAGTGTCCTCAATTTGCGGCTAAGAAAGCTATCAAGCAGGAATCGGCATAGGATTCCAACATCAGGAATCAAAAGGCGAAGATACGTAAGATCTTTCCAATTCCTTATCATCATATCATAATTTCAGTCCTAATCATGACTGCCTCGTTGGTCTGGTGGCAAAGCGCATCGCTTTGAGATCACGAGGTCCTGGGTTCAAATCCTAGGTCGGAAAAATGTAGTTTTTCTAACGAAAAATTCCCAGTATGAGTCCGGAGTCTGGAATCGTGCCCGGTATATGGCAATAGGCTCGCCCCCTATTACATGGGGCATTACATCGTCGGCAAAACGTGGGTGTACTCAGTACACCTCTGCCACCTCCGCTTGGGGCGTGACGGTGTTTTCTAAATACAGCCTAAAGTGTGTGTGTAGTAATGCAAACCCATCATACAAATATTTATCTGAATATACAAATACTAGTGCACAGTTGGGTAAATTATAGCATATCCTGCGCTTGGTGTAATTTTGTACAGATACCTACCCACATGAAATTATATTTTTATAATATAATAAGGTTTTTTCCATATTATTTTTAACCTACCCTCTTTACGATATAAAACAAATACTTAGCAAACTATGCTTTGTACATAAATTTGTATTCGTAAATAAAGTGCATTTGGCAAAAATATGAAAGTGCACAATAATAAAAAATTCCAGATGGCCATGAAGTTTCGTTAACTGATTCTATTGCTCGAAATGAACAGCTCAGCCTACCCACACAGGATGTGGATCTGGAAATTTCTCCATAACCGTCCGCGCCTATTCTTGCTGAATCAGAGAATTATCACCTTGATGACGAGATCCTCGAATTCGATACTTAGCTTTTTGGCAAACGAGATCGATACTTACCTTTTCGGCGAAAAATTAGCAGACACTAAAGGCAGCGAAGGCCATTAGTAAGTCTGGATCTAAAATTAAAGCAACAAAACCTAAAGTCACAGCATCAAGAGTCCATACTTGTAATTTAAACTCGAGGCCTCAACTGGCGAACAGCAGGCAGCCAGTCATGAAGAGGCAGGATCCTGCTCTACATCAACAAATACCAACCGTGCTACCACAACGTTCTCCACGGCGTCGCTATCACCCAGCGCCTCCACCGCCTCTGCCGCCTCCACCACCGCCGCCGCCATCCAGGCAGCGCCCCTAGCATCCAGGCAGGCAGACTTTGGTGGTGGTGTCAAATAACTAATGACCCTAATATCTTATCGTCGGTGCGAGGATATAGTATTCTTCCACAAACAAGTGATTCAAAAGTATACGCCCCAATTACGGATATATAAAGGAAGAAAATATCCCACCAACGAAATGTCTACTAGCTCAAGTCACGAAATTGTATACTGGACCAGACGGTGAAATAAGAATAGTGGATCTCAAATGCAAGGACTCAATACTTAAACGACCCATTTCAAAATTAGTTCCACTGCTGAGATTACCACGCCAATAGAAAGTACAGAAGGACAGCTTTGTGGACGGTTAGAAGAACGGAGTTCTCCGAGAGATGGCGCCAGCGTCGTATTAAACCACGTGTTAAGTTTTAAGACTGCCTCGTTGGTTTAGTGGCAAAGCGCATCGCTTTGTGATCACGAGGTCCTGGGTTCAAATCCTAGGTCGGACAAGTGTAGCTTTATTTTTTTTTCTAACGAATAGTTCCCGGTACGAGTCCGGAGTCTGGAATTGTGCCTGATATATGGCAATAGGCTCTCCCCCTATTACATAGGACCTAACATAGTCGGCGAAACGTGGGTGTACTCGGTCACCCCCGCTTGGGCAATATAGGCGTGACGATGTGCTAAGGTTTTTTTTTTTCTTTTGCCGTATTATGTAAGCAACAAAGGGCGTTGTCGAAAATTGCCCCAGAACCAACAAACATTTGACCATTTTTTTTACGAGGGGAAATGCCTAACGCGGTATGCGTATACCGCCCGGGCCGAGAGCACGGCCCGGGCGGTTATGTGGGGCTTGCACCCACTAAAACCTCTCGGCGTCCTACTGCCCTTTTGCCGGGCCACAGGAATCGTCACCAGCTTGACCTCTGGGGCAACAAACATTTGACCCATGCCAACATTATTTATCTATTTTATTAAAATAATGGCAAATATTTGTATCTAACGGACATTATGCAATCTAAGACGAATTTTTCAAAGTATTGTAAGTACTTATATCGAAGTCGCCGACATTTTCTAAATGTCAACACACACAATACAACCTCAAATGTACCAATTGCTACTGAATTATCACCTCAAAATCAATATAATCTTTCAGTGTATCATAATCATGTATGGGTGCAGAACAATGTCCTTTTTAACTTTAAAATACACCATATTCGTATATGCGCTTTTTGTTAATTGCGAGCCTCGACCTCGGGTCGCCATAAGCGGTTGCCTTATACTATAAATATTATATCAGAATATAAATTACATATGTCAATATTACATTGCTCAATAGAAGCAACTTTGTTATTCGCCAAGTTCTTGGCTGAAGGCTAAAGTATAGAAAAAATATGATAGCGAAATAGCTACCAGTCTTTTATAATATTTTGACAGAATAAATTATCTTTTGTCAAATAAATTGAGTTCCATAATGAGAGTTCCATATGACATTATTTACTGTGGTATTAAACCCTTTGCGATTCCTAGGTATTGAATAAATAATAAAACTTTTGTCGTGTTTCCTTAAATGTAATTATCGGGAGTATTGGCTATACAAGGACTACTTTGCAAATTTCAAGTTTCTATCATCAGTCAGTAGTTTTGTATCTGCCGACATCAGGTAGACATCTTGGCTGAACACAGAACACCCAAGCCTTCATCGCCCGACAGTCACACGCAGTCAGCAGGCACGCAGTGAAATTAAAAATAGTAAAAGGAAAGAATAAATTTGTTTAAAAATCAAATTTAATAAACAAAAATGACACACACACGGATATGGCTCAGCAGGTTACAAGTTCACGGAGTTTGGCAACAGATTTATCGTGGAGAAACTTTTTTTCGGCTCACGGTCGGGTTTTTTTGAGCGGCCCTCGCACACAGACGGCGGGGACGGGGAACGTGCGGGGACTCCAGCGCGGGGGGATACAGGACACTGCGGCGGGCACTCGGGGCGCCCAGGACACGCCGGCGGGCATTCGGGGCGCCCAGGACACGCCGGCGGGGGGCTCGCCGCCTCCGATGAGGAGCTCGCCTGCTCGTCGCCACTGCATCCCGTCAACTTCTTCTGTATGTTTTTTATTGATAGCCAAGAGTCCTTCTTACCCCCGGTGAGCGTCACACTGCGGCACGGGTCAGCCGCCATCGGGCTTCCGGGGCCCGGAACGCCTGATGAAGTGCACACGGGAGCGGGGGTGGAGGCAGACTTTGGGCCGCTCGTACCGCACTTACCGGAGGAGGGGGGCGGACAAGCTCCGGGACTGGGTCCGGCCACTGCACCGTCTAAAGAAACACGAACGCTTACGCGCTCGGTACCGGGTGGCACGCGTAGTTCGAGGCGCCCAGCTGGGGATTCGGGTCGTTTCGGCCCGCCTTTCCCGCAGTCGACGACGACTCTGCCGATTCCAGCCTCCTTCAGAGTTGACTTTTTTCGGAGCGCGTCCTCGAGACCACCAGTACCCGTGGTCGCAGCTGCGGTGAAGTTCCCCGCGGCAGACGTGTGCAGCTTGCGTGCCGAGCGGGACTCGGGGCACAGCGTCGCAGAGCGTGCGCGCAGCCGGTCCGCGACGCCAGGGCGCCGGCAGCGGCTCGGCGCGGGTGCGGGCTGCGGCGGACTCGCGCACCAGCCTGCATCGCCAGCGCGCCGCGCACCACCCCCGGCGCACGCGCCTCCACACGAGCTACGCGGGCATTCCGCACCGCCACCGGAGCTCCCACTACCGCCGCCTTTAGAGGAAGCGCTGCCGCCGAGATTGAGACTTTTTATAATACGAGACTTGAAACCCTTGGACGGTACGGATCTCTCATTCGAACATGGAGATTTTTTTTGTGATGTTTTTTTTCCAGTGGATTGTTCGTTTCGGTAGAGAACACGAGGACGATTGCAAGCCGACTGAGTGGCGTCGGCAGGACCGCAGGACGTTACTTCTTTAGTCGTAACTGCCGATGTACTACAGCGATCGATTTCTACTATGATGCGCGGACGATGGGCGCACGGGTCGAGACGTGCCTCGTCCCGAATGCGGCAGTTGTCATCCGGGGCCAACTCGACGCAGCGCGGCGGAGGCGGTGTGCAGTCTGGCCCGCAACCCGGTCGCCGGTCGGTGCTCGGCACCGTGTACAGGGCGCCGTCCGTGGCGCGCGCGCACTCGCGTTCCACCCCCAGCCGGTATGTGGCGCGCGGTGGCAGGCCCGGCCTGGCTTCGGCTGCGCGCTGCGCTACTTCACACTCGTAGTTGCGCCGCTGGGACAGCTTGGCGCGTGCGAGTCGCCTCGCGACGCGATCGGTCTCTTCGCCCCGACTCGGCACACTTACGGGACATTCCTGTTCTTTGTCTGCGGCATTGGTCGAGACTGAACGGCTCTGCAAAGAGTATTAAATGTCAAAGCTTAAGGTAACAGGTAGGAACCAGGTTATGGAAAATCTTCTAACTTGTATTTAATTTTTTTCGCGTCCAAAGTTCTCACCGGGTCAAGAGCGTCGCGGCAAGTGATCGCGCAAGTCGGATCGCGCGTTGGACACGGTGGACGCGAACCTTGAGGCGGCACACAGCACACCACGCGCAGCGCGCGCCGCGCCGCGTGCGTGCGCGCGCGGCAGTCTGGCTGCGGCGCCGGCTCGCAGGGCGGGCAGGGGGGCGTGGCACCGCCCTCACACGAGCCGCCGCCCTCGGCGAGACTGTGGCTTTTCAGTTTCTGTGGAGACAGAGAGGCCCACGAGAGCGCGCGAGAGTTGTCGCGCGGTGGGAAAGAGGTCCCGTGCCCGAGACGCCGGAGCGTAAGCCGGAGCGCCATGTCGGTGTGTGTGTCGCTCGCGCAGTGGGCGGCGAGTGTCGGCCGCGACTCGCGGCGGCCGCGCCTGATCGAGTGTGTCGCGGTTCACATCGAGTTGGCTGCTCGAGCGCGGGATATTAACATATAACCTCCGTGGTTTAATTAATTTTTTTTTAATAAATGTTACTTGATAATGTAGTAAATAGGTTTGATACATACGTCTATTTTTGTTTTTTTTTCCGAGCGTCGGCTTAATATATTTTTCCCTAAGATAAATTACTTGTATAGATACAGCATCGCGCGCGCGCGAGAACGGCATACAATTAATACACCACACCAATATGGTAGATATATTCTCCCTTACGTTAGTGACTTGACTTCACTTAAATAGCTACACATTGATGAGCTCGTAAAGAAAATATTGCGTTATTAAATTGCAATATAGTCATACAGGAAAACAAAATGTTACGTAGCGGGGTAATAAAATACCGAATAACGTGCGAAGTACTTTCATATACATTATTATACGCTGATGATATGAAAATTTTCAAAAGAATCATCTCTGACTCAGAACAACTGCTGTATGGCTCGCGCCCTACACCACGTACGTTGTTATAAAATGAAACAATTGATTTATTTTGAATTTTGGTATATTGTCCAAAATACTGCTAAATGATAATGATATGTGAAATGATATGATTGAGTACACGTCAATCGCGAACGCGGGCTTTCCGTATACTAATGTAAAAATTGTTGGATGAAGCGAATGCATCGTCAGCGACGATGCATTTGTGCGGTTAAATCGTACATACTCCCGACCTGAGAGATGAGAAATGATATGATGATATGAAACGACCTTAAAATGTAAACAAGGTGATAAAACAATGTTTTCTAATGCTAATGACAACTTGATCCCGACAATCATTCAGCGGTAGACCTAAAGTTACATTTAATTAATATAGGTGAAGTGCCTTATCGACACAACGGCCTAGGCTATCACCGACACGTTCACTTTGCTCTGCTTTGCACTCACTGTTATCACTCACTGCATTTTCAGTCAGAAACTGAACACTATGATGTGCATTTGCACGACACTGATACACAACACTGGGCTCTCCCTGGGGAGGCGCGGCAGGCGCGCGGCGGCAGCGGGCGCGCACCGCGGCGGCTAGCGCGGCTGCGACGCACGCGCACACCGCGCCGAGCCGCTGCCGGCGCCCTGGCGTCGCGGACCGGCTGCGCGCACGCAGCCGCGTGTAGATAACGGCACATTGATGGATGTCATGCTGCGGTACCGTATCTCCCTCTTCTTCTATGACTTCTGTTGCTTCCTTTATTTGCATAATTCGTGTACTGATGTCTCGGAAGGAGCTATCTTCACCGTTTGTCTCTTCTAATGAAGGGAGAGGTATTGTTAAATTGATTATCTTATTTATAGGTGCGATACTTCCGGTGCGAACGCTCGTGACTCAATATGAACCACGTCTTCTATGTCTGTATGTGAATTGATAGTAAAAGATTCACCCATTATTGAACAAGACGCATCTATTTCAATAATGTTGGCTCCGGTCAGCTGTTCGTTGGAAACTTGATTCCCACATATAAACCTAAGTACACTCTGATTGCAGCAACTCAGTAAAAATATGTTTGGCTTTAATAAATCCATCCATTGCGTTATACATGGGCCAGTGATAAATGTACATTTGTCTTTATCTTTTACACAGAAATTTTCATCCGATTTCCTCTGATAAATAGGCTTTTGGATGTGACAGAAATGCGTGTCAGAATCAAACACGTAACACCTTCGATCCGTATCTCCAATAGGTAAATATGTATCCTTTTTTATATTTATCGCAACGTAGTATGCTACTGGCTTTATATGCACCATAATATTGCCTACTTGGTGTCGAATAGGAATTAATCTGTAGATAATAAAAGTATCTTCGTGTAATAAAGGTAACTTGATTTCAAAAATAAAGTATTGCGTTGTCATTCGTGCATTGACTTTAAGAATCTTATATATTTTTGGGAAGTCATCTTTTATGTTCTCTATGGGCAATGATAATTCTTTAGGTTTTTGCCCTAATATCGAATTGAGTTCATCTTGAAGTTGAGTAGGGGTTAAAAGATGAGTGTTTAAATGATACGCTTGTGATTGTATTCAGCAACATATCCTGAATGTCCTTTATGTTTGTTGAAATATTCTGTGCTGTCATAGCTGAAAGAATAAATTCGTTACTGTTCTCCATTTCCATAATATTTTCCTTTACAACGTTTGCTGTTCGATCCAAACTTATTAGATGCTGATTAAATATTTTGTGTTGCTTTAACATTACGTCTTCTATTCTTTTCAGAACATTGTTTTCTGCTTCCAGGACCGATATTTGATTTTTCAAGAGAGATGTCAAGTGTCTTTCATTTTGTCGAACTAGTGTAATATCTCGTTCATATTGCTCAGCAAAGTGTTCATCAAGTACGCCAAAGAGAGAGTTGGCGACGTATCCGACACCATTGATCAGGCCGCGGCGCGTGCGCGCGCGGTTATCATTCGTGAAATGCTGATCAAGCAACATGCGGTCATAGAACTGTACTTCTGAGAAGCCGTGCTGTAATTGTAGAAGTATTATGTCACAATGCGATTTTCTTGTTGATTGCGAACATATGTTTGTTAAGTGATTCAGATGAATGTTAAGCAATTTTGTTGCTTGTCTGTAAGGGCCCATATCGTAATACGTAATAATTTTCCAGTAGTTGCGAATTAATTTCATACTTGTCACTTCATCGAAATAAAGTCCTTTTTTATCTTCGAATTTTGATATGTTATAATAAGCGCACTGCACTGTTGATGATAGAAAGAGCATAAGGAACATAAACATCGACATTAGCGACAAGTGTACCTTTTTTGCCGTGCTTCTCCTTTTTCTTGGTTGATTCTCCACGGATAATTCACCTTCCTTTTGGTCAGTTTCACTAGGTTTCATATCTTCGCTGCTTGCTAGTAATAATGATAATTTAATGATAGGCCGTTTTAGAAATCCGTTAGAGGTTTTCACACTAACAACCCGAACATTTCCGTCAGTCCCAGGGTGTAGGTCAACTACCCGGCCTAGTAGCCACTTTCCAGCTGGCAGGTTGATATCATGAATGACGACTATGCCATTTATTTTAATGTTCGGTTTAGGTTGCTGCCATTTGCTTCTTGATGATAATAAGTGATCAAACGAACTTACCTGAAGTGAAGTTCGATCATTATTATACGAAGTCCTTCGTTCGAAGATATAAACTATATTAGCAGCTCTCTCGAGTCGCTTGGCAACCGCGCGTCATTCAGAGAATTAAAAAGTCAACGCCGCCTCTATGGTATCTGTGGACATAACATCTGCAAGCATTCCTTTTAGAAGTAGTACATTTCAACTTTACCAACGGGCAGGGCGGGTTGGGTACTTATATCTTCGAACGAAGGACTTCGTATAATAATGATCGAACTTCACTTCAGGTAAGTTCGTTTGATCACTTATTATACTGTGTCCTTCGTTCTCGATATAAACTATATTAGCAGCTGTTTAGAGCTATAAGGGTAAAGTTGAAGTATACCACATAAAGGTTTTTTTTTTTTTTTTGAGCGTGACCTCTAAAAATAACATATCATTAGTATATTTGTACTATAACACATTCCCGTTCTTTGTTTTGCCATACAACACAAACACAACAAATATATACACATATATTGTTTCTTACAACCAGTCTGTCTAACTTATTTAAAATAAATTTATATAATCAAATTCTATAACATATTATGTTATGTAGTGTAGATCCATCCCAACAAAACCTTTAAAGCACCTGTTATATACCTTTATACCACACCTGTTGTTCAAAATTCATTAATACCGGGTAATATTAATCAATCATTACTTATCAGATATCAGTGCAGTCTCTATCTGTTGTCTTCTATAGAGATCTTTCTTCTATATATATCTTCTATATAACAAATCTAGAGTTTTGTTTATATAAAATTAAATCCTTTATAATAATTCTTGTATCATTGACAACCATTATGAGACGAACTATGAGAGCGAAGAAAGCCAGACAGGCATGCAAGGAAAGAACCCGTCGGAACCTTGCACTCTCTGCCCACCCCATTAAAAAGCGAGCTATCTGAACTTCATATTCAGTACATGGATGTGCTTGACCAACGGGATCAACTACAAACTGTTGTTTCTAGTTTTAATGAATGTACCTACACCCATGTAAGGGCACTGAATCGCATTTCCGAGTTGGAAAGTAGCCTCTGTGAGGCTCAGAAATCAATAAATAACTTAGAACAACTAAAAGAGTCTCACGAGGCCCTTTCCACTCAGAGTCTTTTCAATGAATTATTAGGTTGTAAAACTCAGCCCAATAGTGAGAGTTGTACTGTTATTGACTTGACATCTGAAAATGATTATAAAATAAACCATATAAAACTGAGCAGTCGTAGAAAAATAAAAAAATACTTAAAATTAAGCAATATAATAAAGAAAACTAAAAGGCTTTTAAAGGTACAAAATTCTTGCCAAAAACTCAATGTTTTTAGAAAAGATAGAGTGAATATCCTAGGTAACCTTAAGGCATTAGACTCTGAGCTTGCTCATAGTCACTGTGTGTATGACACTGAGGTAAATGAATTGCAGACTGAAATCTTTCATCTGCAGTCTGAACTTAGGAAAATGACCTCAAGGTATGAAGATGCTCAAAAGCAGATCAAAGAGCATATCAGAGCTACTGATGAGATTCTAAAAATGGGGACATACAACCTTGAGCGGTTTGAATCTCTTACAGCAAGCTGTGCTATCCCACCCACCCCAATCGATACCCCCTCATTGGACACATTATTATCTGATTGCTCTATTAATGTAATGCAAGTAAATAATAGTGCTAGCTCTTACCTAAATAACCCTGTTAGCCAACCGGCCACAAAAACATGCAAAAAACCTACATATCCACAAAAGTCTGTAATTGTTTATTCAGATAAAATAGGCCAAGACTTAGGTTCCTTATTATCTAGGCATTTAGATCAGAAAGTAACTAATTTCTGTTCACCTGGGGCCAGTTTAAATCACTTGATTGATAATATTAGTCAAGCTAATTTAGACAAGGACACAACCACTGTTATATTTTATGGTGATAGTTTATCAGTTAAGAGGAAGGACCTGACTAGGAGTATTGAAAAATTATTAGAGCTGCATTCTAAATTAAATTGTAAATTTGTATTCTGTGCCTTGCCATATGCCAGTAACTTAACCATTCAGCAAAACAGGCACATTTATGACATGAATTTATATATTTACAACATAACACACCGTCATAGTGACGCCATTTTTTATTTTGATATAAATAAATTCATTAGCAAGTTTAGGCTGACAGAAGATACTATGTATCTGCCCTTTACAACTAAACGACAGTTGGCTACATTGTTAGCATTTAATATACAAAAAAATGACGCGGTTATATGCAATATAAACCAAAATAAAATGATTGATACTGGCAGCAACATTAGGTTGTGTGACCATAGTTTAAACTAGTAAATGCGACAACAGCTAAGTCAATAGAATTAAATATTTTTTATCAGAATATGCAAGGTTTAGCTGGCAAAGATCTCGAGATAGAATTATTTCTTAGGAAATACAACGTCCATTTATTCTGCGTTACTGAACATTGGCTGAAATCTCATGAAATAATCAAATATCAAAGTCAGTACACAGTGTTGAGTGCGTTCACAAGAAAAACAGCCATACGCGGAGGGTCTCTAATATTAGTCGCCAACGACATCAAGTGTAAAGAGCGCAAGGACATTATGGGTCTTTCTATTGAACGCATTGTTGAGATATCTTGTGTCGAACTGGATAGTTATGTTGTAGCATGCGTTTACCGACCGCCCTCAGGTGATTTTAATACATTTGAAAACGTTATGGAAGAGGTGTTAAAAAAAATATCTGGTATTAAAAAGCAAAGCATTATATGTGGTGACTTCAATGTCAATCTAATCGAAAAGTCATCCATTAGCTGTAGACTAATTACTCTTTTTAAATCTTTTAATCTAGTATGCTTGTTTAATGAACCGACTAGAATCACTGCTACGTCTGCTACCTGTTTAGATAATGTGTTTTGCGACTGTGAAGTGTTTGATAAATTAATTATAAACGCTTTGCCCTCAGATCATAGTGGTTTGTTGGTGTCAGTACCCAGCCACCTTATACCTAAGTTATGTAAAGTTACTTGTAGGTCGATATCAGATCGACGTATAAACTGTTTTAGGGATAAAGTTTACAATCGCATATCTAATATGGATTGGTTACATAATGATCCCAATTACCTATATCAAAACCTTTTTGATACCATGAAATCAGAATTCGATAATATATTTACAATAAAATCATTTTCAACGGCCAAGAAAGCAAAGTTTAGTGATTGGGCTACTGTAGGAATTCATAAAAGTAGAGCTAAGATGTATGAACTGTATGATACGAAAACATATAATCAAAACCCAGCTTTCTTGGAATATGTTAAAAACTACTCGAAGACTTTTAGGAAGGTGTGTACTGCAGCAAAGTCTTTATATTATAGCAATATGATCAAAAGGTCATCAAATAAGATCAAAACCACATGGGGTATAATTAACAGTGTATCTGGGAGAACTCAACCACGCGATGATCATATTGAACTTGTAATTAATGATAACATCTTAACAGATGATTTCGATATTGCGCAGGCTTTTAATAAATTTTTTAGTGAAATTCCAGTTCATACTACTGGCTCTTTGAACTCCTCTTCCCGAAAAGCTGAACTAATATTAAAAATCAGTGTAAAAGAATGCAATGTCTTGTTTGAATTTAAATATGTGACCCCGACAGACATAATCTTAACCTTTAAGTCGTTAAACATTAAAAACACTGTCGACTTCTGGGGTATATCATTAAAAATACTAGATAGCATAGTAATGGCTATAGCACCTGCGCTGGCGACGATATTTAATAAATGTGTAGAGAAGGGTAGGTTCCCCGACTTAATGAAACTTAGTAAAGTTGTACCGATTTTTAAATCAGGGATAAAAAGCGAGCCTTCCAATTTTAGACCGATTTCCATCTTGCCGGCCTTGAGTAAAATTTATGAAAAGATCCTACTCAATCAATTGCTTAACCACTTTAATGAGAATAAGCTGTTACACGGTGATCAATATGGTTTTACTAAGGGACGTTCAACTACAGACGCGGGAGTAGGTCTGCTTCAGCAAATTTACGGTGCCTGGGAGGCATCGCAGAATGCAATTGGTGTATTCTGTGATCTCTCTAAGGCATTCGACTGTGTTGAGCATGCAACCCTTATTAAAAAGCCAAGGCATTACGGTATTAAAAACACTGCCCTTAATTTATTAGCTTCATACTTAGGTGAAAGGTCTCAATGTGTTGAGATTAACGGGGTCAAGTCTCAGGAAGTTAATATTTCAATTGGTGTTCCACAGGGCTCCATCTTAGGACCCTTTCTCTTTTTAGTATATATTAATGACCTGCCGAACTTTGTCCGTGATGTCTGTGACATTGTACTATTCGCAGATGATACCTCATTGATCTTCAAAGTTGACAGAGCTAAGCTTAATTTTGACGATGTGAATGGTGCTCTTTCACGGATATCAAATTGGTTCGAAATAAACAATCTATTGCTTAATTCACTCAAGACAAAGTGTATTAAATTTACTATGCCCAATGTAAAAGTTAATGCTACGAATATTCTTATTAATGGCACAAAGCTGGACCTCGTGAACTCCACTGTCTTTCTAGGCATTACCCTAGACTCCAAACTCCAATGGGGGGCCCATATCTCATCGCTTGCGGGTAAACTTAGCTCCGCTGCTTATGCAGTGTGGAAAGTACGGCAACTTACGGATGTGGATACAGCACGTCTAGTTTATTTTAGTTACTTCCATAGCATTATGTCTTATGGTATCCTACTGTGGGGTAACGCTGCTGACGTGGAAAATGTATTCATACTGCAAAAAAGAGCTATCCGTGCCATTTATAATCTTGGACCTAGGGCTTCCCTCAGAGAACTTTTTAAAGAGATCAACATTCTCACGGTCGCTTCACAGTATATATACGACAACATAGTGTACATACGTAGGAATATCCATTTATTTAATAAAGTGAGTGACGTTCATAAATTAAATACTAGAAATAAACATAAACTTGTATTACCAATTGTTAGGCTTAAAAAAGTATTTACTTCCTTCGTAGGAGTCGGTATTCGCTGCTTCAATAAGATACCAAAGCCCATGTTAGAGTTGCCACTTGACAGATTTAAAAAGTATATTAAATCTTCACTAATGAGTAAAGGATATTATACACTAAATGATTTTTTAAATGATAAAAATGCCTTTACACTAGTTAACTGAAATCTAGAAGAATATAATGTTAAGTGCAGCGTGTCCTGCCTAGCGAGCGTTCATTGATTTTAAATATTATTCTCGAACGATGTCGACAGGGTCGTGGATTGGTCATGCTCACTAAAATGTCTTTGCTAGTGGCGGCTCTGTGGAGCGGGTCATTCTTTTCCCTCTAAAATGGTTGAGGAGAGTGATGGCTGCTTCTCAGGTCATACTCGTGAACGGGTGCTGCTGGTGGGGACTGGTCCGTCCCCTGCCCTTTGTCTGACTGAACGTGTACCATAATGCTGATGAATTTTGTCTCGTTCGGCATCACACTGGAGCTATGACCAGTTGTTTTGTACGCGCTCTTTACATATTTTATAGTAACACTTTCTCTTACTATTATTATTATGCTTTTTATTATATACCTCTACAACATCTCTATTTTGTAAATGAGAGGACTATGTAGACACTGACCAATATCATGAATCTAAGTACACTTATGATTAATCTATACTTAAGCACATCTATTTAGCTCGTTCTGCATTGTTCTCCCATACTCCATAAATGCAATGTATACAAAAAGAATTGTAAACCTCATTTTTAAAAAAGAGTAACCGTGGAGTTTCTTGCCCTTCTTCTCCACAGGAATGACTTTCCGAACGGGTGGTAGAGTCTTAAGTAATAATAATTTTCTGTTTTTGACTATTCATAAGTGCCTTTTGGTCTACATGAATAAAAAACTTTTGATTTTGATTTTGATTTTTGATTTATAACAATATGATACAAATATAACAGGGAAACCTATTTCCCCACTAATATGTCTTCCAACTGCCATGTGGTTCTTTTTTTTTTTTTTTGTCAAATGATCTCCTTTTGAGTACGGTACCAAACGAAGGCTACGAATTAACTTGGTGATTATAAGAATGTTTTTGCTATCATTACATATTTAATTTATGTTTTTTTTTTTTTATCAACATTCGGCTATATTTAATGTTAGTTATATTTTTAATCTTTAAAGATGTACATATATCAAAATTTAACATTTTTTGTACTAGAGGCCTTTGTACTAATGAACTTATATGGAATTAAGTCCGGTGAAGCTGTAAAGGCCTCGCGGCCATCAGCGTACATCACTCACACACACACCTTATCTGGAGAGATTCCTCACATAAGGCTATGTGCTTTACCTATATAATCTCGCCCCCCCCCTCCCAATTTTAGAGTCTGGAACGAAGGGCAGTACTAATGCGTGGTAAACAAACATAACCTACCCCAGTGTTATTACTATACCACTATTATTAATTCAATTTAAATTTCGAAACTATCCCGGAATCATTTCCATGTTCTGAGTGTGCGCCGACAAATAAATCCTTGGCTACCTAAATATTTATGTATTACTTAACGATTCGTTCTTGCGAAATAACGCCCGCGAACGTTCGTTTTGGCAATACGATTGGAGCACTCCTGAACCAATTACATTACTGATACTAAAAATACTAAAAAATACACTCCTAATTTAGTAATAACTTAAGAAGCGAATAAGTTACAGTCGACTAAACCGAACCATGGGTTACAACTGTATCATATTGGGAATCCTATTCATAACTGAATTATTTCATACCATGAAATTTTCATTTCATACCACACTTCCTTTGCTTCTTTGTATGTGACTGTCATCATCATCATCATCAGCCCGTGTCAGTCCACTGCTGGACGTAGGCCTCTCCCATGGCACGCCACTGAGCTCGATCTTCAGCTCTCCTTCTCCAATCCCTGCCCGCTGCCTTACGAATATCGTCGCCCCACCTAGCTACAGGGCGCCCTACACTACGTTTGCCGACACGCGGTCTCCACTCAAGAACCAGTCTGCCCCAACGGCCATCGGTTCTGCGGCATATGTGACCTGCCCACTGCCACTTCAGCTTGCTAATTCGCTGAGCTATGTCGGTAACCTTGGTTCTCTGACGAATAACTTCGTTCCGGATTCGATCCCTAAGAGAAACTCCGAGCATAGCTCTTTCCATAGCTCGTTGAGCGACCTTGAACTGGTGGACAAGCCGCACAGTGAGTGGCCACGTTTCGGCTCCGTATGTCATTACAGGTAGGACGCACTGATTAAAAACTTTCGTTTTTAAGCATTGGGGTATGGGCGATAAGAAGACTCGACGGAGTTTCCCAAATGCTGCCCAGCCCAGCTGTATCCGTCTCTTAACTTCCTTGTCGAAGTTGTTTTTACCCAGTTGGAGCACCTGCCCTAGGTATACGTACTCAGAAACAACTTCGAGGGGGGCTCCGTTTACGGCGATCGGTCCCGGGTCAACATGCTTGTTGATCATAACTTTAGTTTTATCTAAGTTCATCCGGAGACCGATTCGCTGAGACGAATTAGCAAGGCTGTCCAGCATCTGTTGTAGGTCTTGCAACGTTTCAGCCATGATGACGATGTCGTCTGCAAATCGCAGGTGAGAGATGTATACGCCATTTATATTGATGCCGCGACCTTTCCAGTCCAGCGTCTTGAACATATCCTCCAGTACATTGGTGAACAGTTTTGGCTGTATGTGACTGTATTTATAAGTAAAAAACAAAAATTGCAATGGGTAACTTTCTAGTTAGTTCTAGATGTCCAACCGTGAGAATTGAGTGTTACTCAACTTATTATTATGTATCCCCCATTAATAATAAATAAATAATATCAAGTTCCTTAGGACTTAGGATAAGAATATACTTCTGATTATTCTTGTTTAAGATAATCCATACTTTCAAATACTGTAACTCAATATTTCATGCCCCGTAGCTTGTCAACATAATATCATTAAATTTTCAAATGGATATTATTATCAAGTCATTTGCATGACTTTATTTTCTTTTTATATATAGATACCTATTTATAAGATACATGTAACATGTGGATGTAATAATTCAAATATAACAATACCAAAATTGCAAATTTTTGTATATCTCAATCCAATATTTTTTACTGAAACACTTTTAAATAAATTACAACATATATAGTGATCTAAAACCAACTTGTTACTTTAATGGTAGCAGTTTGTGCTTGTGTTATCATAACTATACCAGAAAACATCACTGGTGTTCAAATAACTGTACACATTCCAAACTAATTACAAAACTATTTTTTATAGTTATTAATTTCTTGAATAATCTTATTTAATTACATATTATTTATTGATTATCATATGATCAAACAAAAATACAGTAAAAACATCTAATTCTCCAAATGATGAATTGATGTATAGCTTTCCATTGTGTGTGCCTCAAATTCCTAATATTATTAAGTACACTATAATTGATGCAGGAAATAATCAAAAACCCAAAACCATTGAACTCCTTACATGATAGAAAACTGAATAGGTACTAATAAATTTTCTATTAGTATATTTATTATGACTGTAAGGTCTAGCGTAATAGCATTAATTTTTTTTTTTTTTTTAATAAAAATGGCTATAAATTATATTTCAAATTATTAAACAATAGTGTTTCTAATAATAATGTTTCTATACATAATGTTAAACATATGTAGGACAAGATTCACTTGTCTGAAGTGCAAGTAATTGCACAAAACCAATAAAATTATGTTTGTCGTTGAAGGCATTATTAGTGTCATAGATACATACCACAGTCAGTGAATACCTTTAGCCTCCAATATTATGGTTTCTTTGTAAAACCCATGTTGTATTCCTGATTGTTTTTCTGAATTTTTCAGCAACTTAAAAACCAAGTCCTTGTGTAAAATGCCTATCATGCTTTTTGTACCTCACTTTCTTTGGTAGGAGATTTCCAATGTCCAACGTGATGTTGTTTTTGGTGAACTGATAGGTACACTGTGACTTAATATTTTCACACCCAGGATGAGGATTGTTGGTCTATATTGGTTACAACGGTGGTTGTTTTATGAAATTTTAACTACTGGCTATGACTAGCTAGTTAATAATTCCATATTGATAATCCACTATATTAACACTCCTTTTATGCAAAATATATACTGCTGACCTTAAAGGTTCTTATCTCAATAAAGGTTTCATGACTGTGTTGTTAGGATTAATCTTTTCTGGCTACCCTGCAAGGAGTCTAGGTTGATAATATTGATAGATAATTATTAGTTCTATGTTAACTGGATAGACCAGGTATTTTATATTATCTTTTAAGTATCTTTGTGCATAACACAAATTATCCCACAACCTGCCTGCCGCAGCATCGGTAGGATAAGATATTATATTTGGAATGTATCCACAGTCCTGTTGCTTGTCAGTTACAACAGGCATTGCCATTAGTATATTACTTTGGCTTATTTGGTTATAAACCCTGTTCAGGAATAAGTATTGCTGGATTTAACTTTTGTAATACAAGTACTCATAATTTTGCACAATTCTTTGTGTAATAAGCTCCAGTTTGGGCTATTTCAGTATTATTATACAAGTATGTCTAATAATGAAATCAATAAAAACACTATGTTTCTGCAAAGGAGTGACTTTTGTTATTAATAATGTATTGTTATACGTAAACAATGTCACTTTAATTACCCTTTTAGTAAGTCTCCTTTTGGAGATATAATATGACAAATTGCTTATAGTTTATAGCAATAGTCTTTGTATTTACTGTGTTAGGCATGTTTAAGGTATGTATTTTAGGTAACATTTTTGATTCTTACCATTGTAGAAATGTGAACTGCACAGGAACACCTCATGGATGAAACCTATGAGTAGTATGACCTTCAGCACATATCTCGTATGGGCCCCAAGTCTTGCGGATCACGCCGATGTATCTCGTACACCACTCGTGTCCTTGAATTATCGTCAAGTCTTGCGGACCACGTCGATGTATCTCGTACATCACCCGTGTCCTTAAAATGCCATCGATCCTGAACAATCATCATAATTGATGAACGTCCCCCTAATTTCTATTATTGGAGGTATAACATTGCCAATTTATAGACGGTTAATAATCGTTTTCAGGTATATTTCGTGTTAAACTGTTTGTACACGAATAGGAACATAGACTTCATAAGTTTACTTTTCGGACGACGAAGCTTTCCCAAATTTTAATATGACGAAACTCACGTCTCCAAATATTAGATATTATATAAATAAACAAGTTAAGCTGAAAAACACCACAAATAAACAACTATCGGTTGATCTTTTTAGAATGTCCTTCTTTGCCAGGACGTAAACTTTTCTAAATTTGCCTATACGATGTTTTAAATTTATTTCACAAGGTCACTTGAGTATATTACAACCTTTTTGTTATATAATATCAGTGCCATAACAACATTATTAAATTAATTGTCGACCAAAAACTTTATTACAAAGCGTCGGCTGCCGCGCTTTCAAAAGAATGCTTGCAGAGGTTATGTCCACAGATACCATAGAGGCGGCGTTGACTTTTTAATTCTCTGAATGACGCGCGGTTGCCAAGCGACTCGAGAGAGCTGCTAATATAGTTTATATCGAGAACGAAGGACACAGTATAATTGTACTAGATATTCAGTTCGCCATCTTCGCCAAATATCTCCAAATATTTTTTGAGTCAAATGCCATCTAGTTCTTTCATCTTTCTCTGTTTCATAAGTTGTGAGGTTAGGACCACTTGCTAAAAAGTGCGAAGGTGTTAAAAAGTTTATATCGTTCGAATCTTCTGTTAGAGCGCAAATTGGTCATGAATTAAGGCATGCTTCAAGTTGTGATAGCAATGTGTAGAATTCTTCATACCTGAGTTTTTGATCACCGACCACTCTGCGAAGATGATGCTTGAGGCTTTTCACTGCTGCTTCCCAAAGCCCTCCAGCACTGGGTCACGAGGGTGCATTGAAATGCCAACTGATTTGCATTTCGCTGACCTCTGTGAAAAATTCCTCATTGAATACTGATCTTAAGTCAATGTATTCTTCTGACAATATTCTATGCGCTTTGACAAAATTGGTCCCGTTATCACTATATATGTGACGTGGGGCTCCTCTCTTTGCCGCTAGTCTACGCAGCGCGGCTAGAAAAGATGACGATGTCAAGTCTGACACCAACTCCAGATAGACTGCTTTTGTGACCATACAAACAAACACAGCTACGTAGCCCTTTGTAGTCTTTATACCGCGACCTTTGCTTGACTTTATATAAACATGGCTACTATAGTTAACACCGTTATGAAAAAAGGGTCGTGATGGAGTTGTCCGCGAATGTGGTAAGTCACCCATTAATTGCTGATGCTTGCTTGGACTGTGTCTTCTGCACAGGACACACCGTCGTAAAAGACTCTTCACTGCTCTATTCCCTGATACAATCCAGAAACGCTGACGAATCTATGAGTGTGGGAGTCGTTCACCTCCGTGAAAGGTTTGTTTATGCGCATGTTCTATCAATAAATTCGTTACAATATTTTTATACGGCAATATCTTCGGGTGCTTCATATCATAACTAATGTTGGATAATTTTAGCCTGCCCCCTACTCTGAGTACACCATCCTTGTCAAGAAAAGGATTTAGGGACAATAAGCTGCTCCTTGAGTGCAATCTTCCATGTTTTTGTAAATGCTTGATATCTTCTGCGAAATTACACTCTTGTACATATTTTATTATTTTTGTCTGTGCTAATTCCAATTCTTCAGTTGTTAGAAATGCTTGTTTTGGCGGTCCTCGCGTTACAGCTCGCATAATCCATGCTAATATGCGGGTCAATCGTGTAAAACTGTTATACTTGCTAATTAAAAATGAAATAACATTCTCATTGACTGGATGTTCTGTTTGTGCTACATTTGTTAAATATGACTTTGCTTCTAAATTTGTTGTGTGGATGATATTTTGATCATCATTTTGCTTCTTAAATGACTTCAGCCACTTAGGTCCAGTCCACCACAGTTCATTTTGCTGCAATTGCTTCACTGTTATACCGCGACTGGCGCAGTCTGCTGGGTTTTCTTGGGGATTGACGTAACGCCAACATTGTGCTGTCATAACATCCGTGATTTTCTTAACTCTGTTCGCCACGTAAGGTTTCCAACGGTTTGGCTCGCCCTCAAGCCATCCGAGTACAGCTGTGGAATCACACCAACCATATATTTCAACTTTGTGCTGTGGTAAGCTGTTTACCATTTTATACATTAATTTTGATAATAGATATGCGCCGCATAGTTCCAGTCTAGGCAACGAAACATCCACATTCGACTATTTTTTTTGTTCTTTAATACCAACTTGCTCGTGGCTGCTAAAATAACGACCGATGATGGGTCTTGATTTGCAATTCTTGAATAAATCACACAGGCATATGCTTTGTTAGAAGCGTCACAAAAACCATGTAATTGTATACACTCCTTTTCATCGCATTGTAACCACCTAGATATTTTGATATTACTAATGTTCTCTATATCTATTCTTAGTTTGCACCATTCTAAATGTATTTCATTAGATATTATGTCATTCCAATTTAAATCTTGGTACCAAACCTTCTGAAATAGTAATTTTAATTGGACTACAGCTGGGGATAACCATCCCAAAGGGTCGAATAATTTTGATATTTCGCCCAATAATGCTTTTTTAGTGAGTTTGTTTCCAGTATGCTTGGACATTTTACATTGAAATGTAAAAACGTCCTCCTTTGAGTTCCATGTGAGCCCTAAAGTTTTTGTAGATTCTTTATGTTTAAAATCAAATTCCTCTTGATTTGGGACAGTGCTTACGTTTTCTAGTAACGCTGGATTATTTGAAGACCACTTGCGAAGGTTGAATCCTCCTAATTCAAGAAGCTTGATAAGATCTGATTGTAATCGACTTGTAGACTGTATGCTGTAGCCTCCAGTGAGAAGATCATCAGTTTAGAATTATTCTTCCACGGCCTTAGCTGCTTCCGGGAACCTATGACCTTCATCGGTTGCTAATTGCTTGAGCGTCCTCATTGCTAAAAATGGTGCTGCTTTTGTGCCGTATGTAACCGTGACTAGTTGATATTCTTGTAATGATTCATTTTCAGATTCACGCCATATGATCTTTTGAAACCTTTGGTCATCCTCGTGAATCAAAACCTGCCTAAACAATTTCTCTATGTCGGCAGTTATCGCATATTTGTACTGTCGCCATCGAGTTACGAGTAGCATAAGGTCTTGCTGCAAATTAGGGCCACGGTACATGCAGTCATTCAAACTCAAGCCATTTGAAGTTGGTTGTGACGCATTAAAAACGACACGCAGTGACGTCGTAGTCGAGTCAGTGCGTTGGACACAATGATGAGGCATGTAATAACTAGGTATCAGGCTACAGTTAGCTGGGCGCATATGTCCTAAGTCCTCATATTCTGCTATAAATAATTTATAATTTGCTGCCAATTGTTCTTTTCATACCTTCCTCTCTTTTGCCATGAGATGAATTGAAAGTAATCCAGAGATTACAAGTGCCGCTTCCGCAGATACAGTTTTGTAGGCACTACAGACCCTCAGGGCAAGAGTTCTTTGGGTTCTGAGTACCCGCCCCCTAGCACGTTGTACGTTCATTGCTGGTTCCCAGATTGGCGCTCCATATGTTATTATGGACTGGGTTGCTAAGGCAAGGACTCTCCTTTTCTTCGCTCCTGGGCCTCTAACGTTAGGCAGAAGTACGCTTAAAGCTCTACTTACCCTTTCTGCCTTTTCGCAGACTCGCTCCAAGTGTCTACCAAAGGTAAGTCCTCTGTCCAACGTAATTCCCAGATATGTGATTTTGCTCATAGGGATTGTGGTCCCCGCAAGCTGGAAATTGATGTCTTTGAGCAACCTCTTTGTATTGAGTATTATAGCCGCTGACTTATCCGGAGCAACTTGAAGTTTATTCTTCTTCATCCATAGATGTATCGCATGTAGTGTCACATTTACTGCATTATTGAGGTCGATGATGGAAGCTGCTGTTGCTAATACTGCCAGATCGTCGGCGTAGCAAAAAGTAGTCAAGCGTAGACACTCGTTAGTTGTGTCGTGCACCTTTTTGATACTTGCTGCCGATTGCGTCTGCAATTTAGGTAAACTCATAATGATATTCATATGAGAATTAAAAATTAATTTCTTGTTGTTATATCTCTGATTTAAAATGTCCCAGGCAACTTTATAATTTTCTGAAGTTATATGCAAATGTTGTATTAATTTTTCAGGCACATTCCGCAATTTGCCTTTTAAATATTGCAGTTTCTGTGCATTGGACATAGACTTGTTGTTATGAATCGTCTCCGAGTATAAATCTTTAAAGGATCCTCCCAACTATGATAATTACCACTAAAAATAGGCACATCTACTTGAGGGGTTGCTTTCTCCCGATAACATTCGGACCACATTTTTCTGTTAATTTGCTTTTTAATGTTATTAAACCTTTGTTCATATCTGATAAATGCTTCTTCGTAAGATGCGTTCTCTTCATACGTCTCGCTATCGTCTCCAATGCAAGTTATCAACAACTGACCACCGTGCTTGTATTGTTTTTTTTAAGGCATCTTCGAACTCCCATTTCTCTGTGAAAGAGTCGAGATTAATGCTCCTTATTGTACGCGAAAATGCTTTAAAGTTGCTACTTTGTCGCCTTAACATTTCCTCCAGCTTGCTGCTGATACCTTGTGACTTCGAGGCACATTGTTCCGGAGGAGCCCTTTGCCCACATGATTCAGGCAAAGGAGATGGCTGATTGCTAGTGCTAGGTTGCGCCAAGAATCCAGGCGTTGATAATGGAGTTGCGGGCCGAATAACTGCTTTGTCCTTGGATTCACTGGGCAAATATTTAAGAATGAAGGTGCGTGATTCATTATAAAACTCCGATGTTCTCTTGTAATAGTTCTTAGTAAAATATTCTGAATTTTTATCCTCAAATTCACATAACTTGATATGATTGCATTGGAAGTCCTGCCAATAAGACTCCAATGTGCTGAGTCGTTGTTTAATGTGAGTTGGAGTTCTGTGTTCTGCAACATCTTTCTTAAAGTTTATGAGGAGCGTCTCCATACCCCCCATAATTTAATTTTGGGTAATGATAAGATCTTCCATGATGATAAAGTGAAGTAGACTCACCAAATCTGCTGATCACTTACGTACAGTCGCGTGGCAGCTCCACCTCAACACGTGGCTTGCACTATGAACACGCGGTACACTCGCGATAGGCCTCGCCTGTACTAAGGCTCGAAGGACCAATTGATGTATGGCTCGCGCCCTACACCACGTACGTTGTTATAAAATGAAACAATTGATTTATTTTGAATTTTGGTATATTGTACAAAATACTGCTAAATGATAATGATGTGTGAAATGATATGATTGAGTACACGTCAATCGCGAACGCGGGCTTTCCGTATACTAATGTAAAAATTGTTGGATGAAGCGAATGCGCTGACGATGCATTTGTGCGGTTACACCGTAAGTTAAGTTACCGGTTAAGTTTCGGCCTGGTTTATTTATTTATTTATTTATTAGGGATTAACAAACAGTTACACATTGCTTATTACTCAATAATACATTTTTATAAGAAATATAAATGTGCACTCACAGCGTTATCCACGAGATATGGCAAAACGATATGACAATTTTATTTTATGATATATTATGATTTAAGAAATATAAAAAAAAAAGTACATATAAAGCAAGCTAGTTCACAATTATTACCGGGAAGGTAATTAATAAGGACCAAATTAAGTATCTATTAAATTTAAATTTTCTTTTATAATTTTGATTATATTATTTCGAAATGTATAAGGTGATGTGATAAAGCAAATAAATCTAAGTCATTAAATAAATCATTATGATTTTTGCTTATGCGACGTAGAGGTGCACAGGCGCCGGCGTTGGTGCGAACAGAAGTTATAGCGAATAAAGGGCGTGTACGCACCTCTCGTCGGATTACAATTCGTGGCACAACATAGCAAAGCTTATCGGTTATTTCTGTACAGTCATATTTGTTATTACATATATCAAAAAGGAACATGGCCTCCAGGAATAATCGTCTAGACTTTAGGCTTAATAGGTTATAGTTTTCGAGTAGAGTGGCATAAGTAGGGAAACTGTGATAGCATCGGTAGTGCATGGATTTCATGAATTTACGTTGAACGGTTTCCACGCATTCTGCATATTTATTATAAAACTGATTCCAAATTACCACAGCATACTCTAATTGTGATCTGAATAAAGATTTATAGAGGTGGGTGTAAGTGCTATCATTCTTAAAGTCAGTTGTGGATCGCATCACAAAGCCGTACATACGGTATGCGTTTTTAATAATATTGTCAATGTGCTGGTCCAGGTGTAATTTTTGATCCAGAAGCACGCCCAGATCTCGAACAGTAGAAGATCTTAATAAGGTAATGTTATCTATATTATAATTATGAGAAATTATGTTTTTGTTTTTTGTAAATGTTATAGCAAGGCATTTAGAAATGCTTAAGTACATTTTGTTCACAGTACAATATTCAGATAGTCTTTCTAGGTCTTCTTGAAGCAACTGACAATCAGTGGGCGTTCTTATAGGTTTGAATATTTTTAAGTCATCAGCATATAACAAAAATTTTGAATTTTTGAAACATTCTCCGATATCATTTATAAACAAAATAAACAAAAGAGGCCCCAAGATTAAGCCCTGGGGTACGCCGGATGTAGCTATTATAGACTTTAAATTGAATCCTTTAATAACGACCTTTTGAGATCTTTTTGTGATGTACGAGGAAAACCATCTAAGTAAATCACCTCGTATCCCATTATACGCTATTTTTGTTAGAAGTACTTCATGGTCTACCTTGTCAAAGGCTTTACGAAAATCCGTATATACTGTATCCACCTGAATTTTTTGATCCATGTTGTTAAATAAATTATCCACAAATATGAGCAAATTAGTAGTAGTAGATTTCTTTTTAATAAAACCATGCTGTTGTTCTAATATAGTTTTATAAATGATCATGTGAATAGCATCATAAACCAGTCTCTCAAAAAGCTTCGACAAGGCAGACAAAATGGATATAGGGCGATAACTTTGCACGTCTTGTTTAGAACCCGATTTATGTACAGGCGTAATATTAGCACTTTTCCATACTTCAGGAAAAATGCCATCTGATAAACATTTGTTATAAATAATATGCAAGGGTTTATATATACTACCAGCAACCCTTTTAAGGAAATAAGGTGATAAACTGTCGGGTCCAGGTCCCTTCGTGGAGTCCAGTGCTTTTAGTGACGCTAAAACTTGTTCTGGGTCAACCCTAATATTAGTTCAGAGTACGTGGTTCTTTACATTATCCTCAGGCGGTAACCACTTATTCAAATCAAGAGTGGAGGGCTCATAAACTGATTGGAAAAAGTCTATAAACATATTACAGATATCAATCGGGGCACATGAGCTTTGGTTTTTATAAGACATGTTAGATGGGATCCCTGTATTACCTTTACGATTAGTAACGTAGGTCCATAAAAACTTTACATTATTTTTGATATTTTCCTCCACAGAAATAACGTATCTTGTGTAGTTGTTACTTTTGCACTCTTGGCGAAATCTACGCCTAAGAAAGGAAAATTGTTCGTAATCTGATATATTATGATATTGCTTCCACTTAACTCAGGCCCTCTTTTTATTTCTAAAAATGCGAATTAATGAGGTGGAAAACCAGACAGGAAACCTAGTAGACCGAAATTTTGATATTGGAGTATGCTTTTTTATAACACCAAATATAATATCATAGAATATGCTAAGACACTCCTCGGCAGCTAATCCAAATAGAAGATTTACCTAGTCGATTTTAATCAGTTCTTCATTAATAAGGTATAATTCGCTTTGTGATAGTTAAATTTGATGATATTTGCTTGTTATAGTGATTGATATCCAGGTGTGTACTTAATAATGGTACAAAAAGGAGGGTGATAATTATCGACAGGCACGAGCTTTACAATTCTTAGTGCAATTAAATTGAGAAGCAGAGAGTAGAGTCATAAAATTGTCCAAATGTCTACAGATTGATGACGAACCATAACAAGTTAATGGTGATGTGGTATTATTTGTAATTGGGTGCCATTCTATATCAGGTAAATTGTAGTCACCAAATAAATAAATATTAGTAAAAGAGAATTTATCGACTATATTCTGAAGTGTCAAAATACGCCATATATGCCATTTCTAGTGACTTAGGTGGAATATATGCTACACTGATTAAATGATTAACATTGTCGGCTTCCTGTAGTTGCACAAAAACATATTCTACAAAAGGATGACATGAGTTGGCAATTATACTATTATAACAACAATTATCTATTGGTAAACACTGAGAACGATTTTTTTTCAATATGGCGATTAGGACTCCACCTCCCTCTTTTTTTATTAGTCGTTATCCGATTTCGGTCGTGTCGATAGACCACATAACGCTCGTCTATAAATTCAGGGTCAAATATCTGCGGACTTAACCAGGTTTCTGTGAGGACAATAACGTCGTAGCAATTTGACAATATGTTCATGTATAAAATATTAAGTTTGGTACGAATGCCTCTGCAATTCTGATAATAGACCACGGCATTATCCAACATCACAATATTTAGATTCAAAAAAGTAGAAATTCAGAATAAAAACTTTATTGTATATGCCTAAATATCCACAAACTAAAGACCAGATTGTATACAATACTGTATTGTATAATACTTGCATGTTACATATAAGCCAATATATCCATACTATGTTGTGCACACTCTTATGACTATATAATACCACTACTGATTCGAAAACACAAAATGGTACGTGTTCAATTTTCTTAAAATAAAATTTAACACAGATTAAACGTAACACAAACGGCCCGCAAAAATTGTATGAACTCTTAATTAAAAATAAATTAATAGAGATGTAGAAGAAAAGTGCTCCCCTATTATTTGGAAAAGCCATATTTAGACTTGATTTTATTAAGATCTTGTGTAGACCTAATGGCAAAGGCTGCTGAGGAGTCAGTTTCACGAACAAGGATCGTAGAGTGTTTAACCCACACGTATTTATAGTTGTTTTTCCTGGCAGTATCTCGAACTTGGCGAAATAACTGCTTTCTTTTCAATGTTAAGTGTTCATGCATGTATATTATTTGGGGGGTACCCGAAAATCCGAGCTCGTCCGTCTTAACTCCCTTTGCTAACCGATATGCGCTTAATAAGTTGTCTCTTAACATGCGGGAGCTTAGTTTGATTATTATATTTTTAGGCGCCTTATTTTCCTTATGCGCGTGTGGTACTCTATGTATTGCCAAAATGTCCTATCGGAGCAAACAAAAATTCAATTTAGAGCTAATACTATCCAGGAGAATTAACAGGTTTTCATTACGCTTCTCCGGTACATTGCACAATTGAAGGTTGCACTGCCTGGCTTGTTGTTCAAGTAGATCCATTTTAGTTTCAAACTCATTTATAAAACCATTAATAATCTCATTGTTTCCGGTTTATTGGCTAATAGACTTAACATATTTTTGAAGGTCCTCTTGTTGATCCATTGTGTGTTTAAGTGATTTTTCGAGGGTTGTTATATTCTCTGCCACCTCCCGATGCTTAGAATCCAGTTTCACCACATTATTTTCCAAACTACCAAGATCCGAGCGAAGGGTGTTGAGCTCCTTTCTGATATCTGTGGTTACTTGCGAAACCGTGGCGAGCTGTACCTTGATGTTGGATATATTTTCCGATAATTTAGACATAGCGCAATCCAAATCACTTCGCAAGGCATCCATCTTAGAGTTGAGCTCTTGAGAGAGACCTATAATGGCTTCTGCTATATCTGATTCAGGTTGCTTACGTTTCCTTTGACTAGTTGTTCCAGCAGTGGTAGCTCCGGTGGAAATATCCGGGTTGGAAGAGTATTTAATATCAGATGTTTGCATTTTCCACTATTCAATATACAAAATTTGCAAGCAGTATGTCGTCGATAAGTCACAAAGATAATGAATTCAACAGGCGCTAGCTATACAAGGTATAAGTTTAAATAGTGATCGGTTATTTCACGCGCCGCTCTCACGCATCATTAGCCCATTCGTGAAACGCCCGGTACAACGCTCAAAATGTCGAGGCTTCAAACCCCGGCGGGCGGATGTATCTTTATGAGGAGTATCCAAATTAATATTTGCTTTCTGCACTCACCAGCTTACGAGTGAGATGGCGCAGTACAAATTCTAAGATGGCGCCGACCGTATATGGGTACCTCCACGAGATAGTAAGAGAGGTACCGACTTCTGGTCACAATTATTCACAGCAAAAAAAAAAAAAAATCTAATTAAATTAAATTGAATTTCTTAACAAATACGTAAAACTGTCACACGTCCGTTCACAATGAATATGGAATGAGAAAAAAAGAATGTTTGTTTGTAATTGCGACTAAATTATGTAGATGCTAAATGTGGAAGCTTGTTATTAGCAATTACTGCTTCTAAGTCGCTGAGTCACTCGTAGTATCCGTATATCGATGCTAAAGTCGCCGGTGTATTCCATTTAGATCGCTTGTTCTCCGATTTGATCACTATCTCTGCTGCTGCTGCTGCTGCTGCTGCTGCTGCTGCTGCTGCTGCTGCTGCTGCTGCTGCTGCTGCTGCTGCTGCTGCTGCTGCTGCTGCTGCTGCTGCTGCTGCTGCTGCTGCTGCTGCTGCTGCTGCTGCTGCTGCTGCTGCTGCTGCTGCTGCTGCTGCTGCTGCTGCTGCTGCTGCTGCTGCTGCTGCTGCTGCTGCTGCTGCTGCTGCTGCTGCTGCTGCTGCTGCTGCTGCTGCTGCTGCTGCTGCTGCTGCTGCTGCTGCTGCTGCTGCTGCTGCTGCTGCTGCTGCTGCTGCTGCTGCTGCTGCTGCTGCTGCTGCTGCTGCTGCTGCTGCTGCTGCTGCTGCTGCTGCTGCTGCTGCTGCTGCTGCTGCTGCTGCTGCTGCTGCTGCTGCTGCTGCTGCTGCTGCTGCTGCTGCTGCTGCTGCTGCTGCTGCTGCTGCTGCTGCTGCTGCTGCTGCTGCTGCTGCTGCTGCTGCTGCTGCTGCTGCTGCTGCTGCTGCTGCTGCTGCTGCTGCTGCTGCTGCTGCTGCTGCTGCTGCTGCTGCAGCTTAGGTTAGGTTAGGTTAGGTTAGGTTAGGTTAGGTTAGGTTAGGTTAGGTTAGGTTAGGTTAGGTTAGGTTAGGTTAGGTTAGGTTAGGTTAG
>LR990622.1:33050216-33057716 GCA_905147815.2 Phalera bucephala
TGTCTTAGTTCTTTTATCTTTGGTTGCATCTTCCCATTTGGCTTATTATTTTTGGATTTAGTTTGTTCCTGGCGTTCACGGGTCGTGGCGCGTTTGGGTGCTATTCCACTTTACTGCAGCCCGGACCACTTTGGTACAGTATTTTATTAGGCACGGCCTCGATTCCTTGTTGGCTAGCATTGTACATAATGTTGCCTTCGTCAGCTTTATGTTGATTTCGGACTCGAGGTCGTGCCTATCGCGTGCGTACCTTGGGCATTCCAATAAAAGGTGTTCTATTGTTTGTGGTTCGTCGGGGGTCGCAGTAACAGCTGTCATTTCCTTTACATTTGAATTTGTGCAGGTATGCTGCAAATCCTCCGTGGCCCGTGAGCGCCTGGATCATTAATGGCGTGAATTTGTATTTACTAATAATTTTGTAGGCTTCAATGGCATCCGGGAAGAAAATTTTTGTTGTGGAACCGGTCGAGGTGTTTTCATATTGCTGGTTCCACTTTTCGAGGGTTTCTGTCCTGATGACCCTCTTTGCATATGACAGCGGAAGGCTATCGTATGCTGGGGCCACCTTTCCCCTGGTAGCGGCCGACTTCGCCAACTCGTCGGCTCGCTCATTCCCCGGATTACCATTATGTGCCTTTATCCAGCGCAGCTGAACGTCGCACCCCCTTCCCTTTAATGTTGCTATATTCTTGCGTATAGCAAACGCAAGGGGGTGGGACGCCCCGGTGCGCTGGATCAGCTCCAGGGATGACCTCGAGTCGCTCAGCACCGCCGCCCTTCTTGGCGGTCCTTTAAGCAGTAACTCCGTAGCTTGGAGTACTGCGTAAAGTTCCGCCTGGAAGACGGTGCAGAGCGGCCCGAGTGTCATCTTTTTGGTTTTTGTTTCCATGCCATTTCGCCAGCATGTATAGGCCGCCCCCACACCCCCATCGATTTTGCTTCCATCAGTGTATATGACCACTTCGGGAAGCAAAAGTCGGGTCGTGGTGTCGGGCGGCGTGTCCACTATCTCTTCGTATTTTATATCCAACTCAGTTGCTGGGTGTGGAGCTAACTTAAAGCTCACTTTGCGCTCCAGATTGCCCCTTCCACCACACAGCTCCCGCCTTCCTCTCTTTATCTCATACAGCTCCGCTGCTTCCCGGATCCTGAGCTCTATGGGGATCAGGCCGGCAAGAAGCAGAGCTGCGTTCAGGGATACTGTGCGATACGATTTGGCAATCTTTTGCGCAAAGCCTCGTTGGACTGCACCCAGCATCTTCTGTGTGCCTATTTTTGTGGTGGCCGGCGCCCAGGCACTGGATGCGTACATCACTACCGGCTCTATGACGGCAGTGTATATGGTCCTGATGATTTCCGGATTCAGGCCCCAGCTAATTTTCGCGGTTTTGGCCAAGTTCTTATAAATATTTGTTGCCTTGCGACAGACGCCAGAGATGTGACTGTTGAAGGTCAGTTTGGCGTCTACCACAAGGCCCAAAATTTTGATCTCCTCTACTAATTTTATAGGTTTTCCATTTATGTGCACGATTGGGGTATCGAATTTCAATTTCCTTGTTACATACATCGCGTGAGTCTTTTGTGCGGCAAATTTAAGTTTGTTTTCGATACCCCACTCGTGCACACGCTTTAGTGTGCTGTTGGCCTCTGCTGCTACTATGCTGGATTCGAATCCGGAGAACATCAGGACCACGTCATCTGCGAATGCCTGGCAGTGAACATTCCGCTCCTCCAGTTCGTCGAGGAGGGGGTCTAGCAAAAGGTTCCATAGTGTCGGTCCACTAATGGATCCTTGTATACAACCTTTGTCCGTAATTTTAATAATTTTCCTTCCTCCATAGTGGACCGACACTTGGCGGTCCTCCAAGTAGTTACTTATCACCTTCCTCAGGTTTTGTGGGCATTTCTTTTTTATCAGCTGGGATTTAATCGCCGGCCACCAGGCATTGTCGAATGCTCCTTCGATATCGAGGGACACGATGAGAAGGGATTTTTTGGCCGATAGGGTATTTTTGACATGTTTTAACATGTCATATAGTGCATCCTCGGTGCTGCATTGTGGGACAAAACCGTATTGCCTGGTGTTGGTCTTGGGCAAGACGTGCCATCTCAGTCTTTTGACTAGCATCTTCTCCACTATTTTACCTAGTACTGGTAACAGTCCTATCGGACGATAGGATTTGGGAGAAGTGTAGTCGTCCTTGCCCGGCTTCCTCAAGACCAACACCTTTGCTCTCTTCCAGAGCGCTGGGAAGCACGACAGGGACAAACATTTGTTGACGATCCCCAAGAAGACGTCCTTCTCCGCGGATATTGCATAACAGCAAATATCCGCGGTGAAGCCGTCCTCACCTGGGGCTTTCTTCGGGTTGAAGCTGTTCATGGCCCCTATTAGTTCCGCCATGGTGAAGGGCGGGTCGTCGGTGTCGTCTGGCGTTCTATTGGCGATTTCCTCGGCTGACTGTCTAACCTTTGCGTGAAAATAATTTTCGCCACTCGTGTTGTCTCTTGGAAAGAATGTTGTCGCCAATAGTTCCACCGATCTTTCGGGGTCCTGAACAGCTCCATCCTTGACCAATAGTTCGTCTTCACGTGTCTCCGTCGTGGCTCTCAGCACCCTATAAATCTTGTCCCACATGCTTTCTTTACTCTGTTTCGTGCAGAATTCTTTCCATGAAGTTGTCTGGGCGGTTTTACATTTTTCCTCATATTCTCCTTTTATTTCCAGGTACTTCGTGACTACGTGAGTGCGGCGGTGAGGGGCAGCGCTTCGGATTCTGTTTCTTCGCGTCGTCATCTCTTTCTTCAACTGGGTAAGTTCGTCGGTCCACCAGGGTAAGTATTTTCTGTTTTTGTTTTTATTAACTAGTGGTATGCTTATTCTGCTTGTTTGGTCAATTATTTGAGTATATTTTTGTACTAGTATATTTAGGTCTTCACTACTTTCTATTTCTTCAACCGTTTCTTTGTTAATGTTTGACGACGTTAATGATGCTTTCATTTCCCTGGTGAATTGATCCCAGTTCGCTTTCCTTGTGTTGAAGATGCGGCTCGGGTTCTTTCGTCTACCCTCTGGGGGTTTCTCGATCTCCAGGTCATACGTTATCGCATTATGATCCGAGGTGGTGACCCCTCCGTCGACACGCCAGTCGCGGACGCAGCCCAATATGTCCGAAGTACATACTGTGATATCCACGTTACTCATTAGTCTGCGCCCTCCCCTGACCGTGTCGAAAGTTGGGTCAGCACCTTGGTTCAATATTTGTAACTCGTGTTGGTCGAGAAATCCCCTGATGATTTCTCCTCTACTATCTTCCGATTTGCTTCCCCACCAGACGCTCCACGCATTTACATCTCCTCCTATTATGGTTTTGCTGTCCTTCACCTGTCCACAGTCGAACTCGAGTTTTTCGAGGTAAGGCTCAAGGGGCTCGCTGCCCTCGAAGTATACAGAGACCAGTCTTATCTTCCATTTCTCGGTTGATATGCTTGTCATTGCTATATTTTCGGTTGGTGTCTTTTCAGTTATTAAGTCTAGGTCATTGTTTAAAACGATTATAGCCGATTTTACAGGTTTTCCGTTCCCACCTCCACTCTGTATAATTCGGGCACTTGCGTACCCCCTGAGCCTCCCCGTCGAACCCACATATGGTTCTTGAACTAAGGCTACGTCAATTTTCCTTTTTTGCGCCTCCAATATTAGCTCGTCCGTGGCTAGCCGCTTTCTCTGTAAATTTACCTGGATGATTTTTATTCTTTTAATACCTGGAGGGGTGCCCTTAGCAACAATATGCTACGCCCGCTCTTGCTAGTTTATCCCATTTTTGTCTCATGGGGCATTCGTCGCTGAACACCCCATGATCGGTGTTCTGTAGCTTTTCATGACTGCAGTTCCGGCAGGTTGGCGCTTGACCAGTCGCCAGCTTAGGGCAATCGATACGCTTGTGATGGCCACCGCAGTAGGTACATGCCTCCTGCTCTTCCTTGCAGGACCTACGGCCGTGGCCAAATGCAAGACATCTGGTGCATTGAATCAGCGGCGACTGGTCCTCCACCCGCAGGCACTGCAAGTCTATGTGGAGTCTGCCGGTTTCCGTCATTCGCTGCCACATCTGGGGCGAGACCTGCAGCACGATGTGGCACTGCAGCGGGTTTCTCGCTCTCCTGCGATATTTAATTGATGTGGCAGCGATGGCGTCGGCCGGCAGGCCTCTAATTAGCTCGGTGTTTTGATTTGTGATGGCCTTCAACACCTCTTCATCGGTGTTGTAGGCCATCACGTATCTTACTATTACTAAGGGGTTTTTAGATTTAGCGTCCTCCACCTGCAATTGTTTATTTGTCCGAAGCTTGTTCGCTGCCTTTGCCGCATCCTCCTTAGTTTTGCAGCTGAGGACCACCCTTTGATCCCTCACCTTCCTCACAGATTTTATTTGTAGACCGGTGTCTTTAGCTTGTAGGGTGGTCCTCATCTTCAAAATGATGTCGTCACCGGTGTCCTCGTTTTGTGTTGAGGACACCACTATGGAGTGTTGTGGCCTTGGCTGGGCCGGCTTCGGGGCGGCGAGCGTCTCGGCGTATGTCAACTTTGGAACTGTTTCTGTTATTATTTTCGTCGCTTTATCCATTTCTTTGCGTAGTTCTTCCATTTCCTGTTTGTGTTCTCTTAATAATTTACAATGTTCTTCCATTTTGTTTTCTAGTTCTTCTTCTTTCCTTTTCACTGTCATGCTTTCTTTTTGACTTTCTGTTTGCAAGGTCTCCTTTCCCTTCCGTTTTCCACTATTTCCCTTTTCCTCCTTTTCCGCCTCTTTTACCAGTTGGTAAAGCCTATCCACAGCCTGCGTCACCCCGGCTTTTATTTCGCTCTTAAGGTTCCTCGAATTCCCTAAGTGGAGCTTGGCCCGGTTGAGGCAGGCTCTGGCTTCGGCTATTCTGTTAGGGTAATTTTCTTTTTCTTTTACCGGTGCTATCTCTGGTGCGTCAGCCACCGACTCCCATTCTCCTATGCTTCGTCTGACGCTGGTGGTCTGCGTCTCTTCTTTGTCTAATGGGGGCGACTGATGCTCGCTTGAGGCTTTTTTGGCGGGGGTACGGAAGCCAAACATTTTGGGGGTTTGTCTTATCGGATTGTACAGCTGTATAGAGGCTGATTTAAAATAATTTAATTAATTTATTATAAATTGTGATTAAAATAAAACTGTGATTAAAATAAAATTGTGATTAAAATAAAATTGTGATTAAAGTAAAATTGTGATTAAAATAAAATTGTAATTAAAATTAAATAGTAAATTGTATAATTGTAAAGTATATAGTCTAGATAATTTATATATTTATTTATCTGTCCCAACTGTAAAGGGGTTGGTCAGAAGTCTTATTACTTAATACTTAAGTCTATGTTTTTGTATATTATTTATTTCTATTTTTCTGTTTCAGGTGCGGTCTGTGGAGCGGTCGTCTCGGAGCTGCGTCTGCAGCGGGTCGTCTCGCGTCCTTCGTGGCACCCGATTGTCCAGGAGTCAGGTGTTTTCCCCAGGTAAGTGGTTCCCTGCCCTGCTTTGTCAGTATTCTATTTATGTCAATTTTCGTTTTAATTATTGGTCTAATTTTCACCTTCCTCTCTGATGTGTCTCGTATATATGTGATTTCCTCTTGTTACAGTAGCGAAAAACTATCGTCGTGCTATGGCACCTCTAGTCTGTTGTTTTCTTGTGTTTTAAATGAGTACGTGAGTACTTTTAGTCAGATAGCGTAAATTTTTGTATTTTCGCTATGTCTGTACCTTGTTTCCAACTGTATAAGGGTTGGAGTCAATATAACTAATCGTATTTTCCTGTTTCAGGTACGTCTGTAGCCGAAACCACCACCCGCGCTGTGGTATCTGCGTTTATTTTGAAATACCTACTGCCGCTGATCGTAAAAATCAACGTAGTGAGCAACAACCGGGTGGGGCGGAGGGGCGATTTTTCGCGCTACCCCTATAAATGGGGTGTCTGCGGATAGGGGCTGACGAGGGCTGTGCAACGATACCAAATTTGGACCTTCGCTAGAAGAAAATTTTGAAAATTTTGGGATTTAAAAATCCAAAAAACCGGTCAATGTATGGAAAGTTTATAACTTTCCTTTGAAAAAATTTGGGGAAATGATCTGGATAGATCGGGCTCGATGTATCGAGTTCAAATACCTCAATGTTTACTATACTAAAGTCAAAGGAAACTATGGAAAATCGACGAAAACCCAAATTATCGCACTCAGCACTATACCTCGATTCGGTATGTGGTTTTGCCAAATTTCGCGCTACCCCTATAAATGGGGTGTCTGCGGGTAGGGGCTGACGAGGACTGTGCAACGATACCCAATTTGGAATTTCGCTAGAACAGAATTCTGAAAATTTTGGGGTTTAAAGTTCCAAAAAATAAACAATGGATAAACAATGTAGGGAAAATTTATAAATTTCCTTCGGAATTTTCCTCGGGAAATTGTCTTAAAATGTCGGGCTCGATGAATCGAGTTTAAATATATATAGATTGTATATACTATTGTCAAGAGAAATTAGTGAAAATCGACGAAAACTCAAATTATGGCACTCAGCACTATACCTCGGTTCGGTATTCGAAATTGCCGAATTTCGCGCTACCCCTATAAATGGGGTGTCTGCGGATAGGGGCTGACGAGGGCTGTGCAACGATACCAAATTTGGACCTTCGCTAGAAGAAAATTTTGAAAATTTTGGGATTTAAAAATCCAAAAACCGGTCAATGTATGGAAAGTTTATAACTTTCCTTTGAAAAAATTTGGGGGAAATGATCTGGATAGATCGGGCTCGATGTATCGAGTTCAAATACCTCAATGTTTACTATACTAAAGTCAAAGGAAACTATGGAAAATCGACGAAAACCCAAATTATCGCACTCAGCACTATACCTCGATTCGGTATGTGGTTTTGCCAAATTTCGCGCTACCCCTATAAATGGGGTGTCTGCGGATAGGGGCTGACGAGGACTGTGCAACGATACCCAATTTGGAATTTCGCTAGAACAGAATTCTGAAAATTTTGGGGTTTAAAGTTCCAAAAAATAAACAATGGATAAACAATGTAGGGAAAATTTATAAATTTCCTTCGGAATTTTCCTCGGGAAATTGTCTTAAAATGTCGGGCTCGATGAATCGAGTTTAAATATATATAGATTGTATATACTATTGTCAAGAGAAATTAGTGAAAATCGACGAAAACTCAAATTATGGCACTCAGCACTATACCTCGGTTCGGTATTCGAAATTGCCGAATTTCGCGCTACCCCTATAAATGGGGTGTCTGCGGATAGGGGCTGACGAGGGCTGTGCAACGATACCAAATTTGGACCTTCGCTAGAAGAAAATTTTGAAAATTTTGGGATTTAAAAATCCAAAAACCGGTCAATGTATGGAAAGTTTATAACTTTCCTTTGAAAAAATTTGGGGAAATGATCTGGATAGATCGGGCTCGATGTATCGAGTTCA